>CM037854.1:87245908-87613638 GCA_021234595.1 Delia radicum
AGCAGAAAAATATCAACATTCTACATTTGTTGTTTCGTAGAACTTAATCTACTGGAATAAACTTGGTTTTCTATTAGATTTCAAAGTTACTTATTAGTCTGCACAGAGAAAATTTCTGGGACGAGTTTTTTATTGTAATTTTATCACTAATCTGATTATATTTTGTTCACTATGTAAATAAAGTATTTTTAATGGTTATAAAAAAAGCTTAGTAGATTTAATGAAACTTTTTCATTAGTCGTATGAAATTTTTAATAATAAAATGATTTTTTTTTATTTAATATTATCAATAAACTGCATTAGTATAATGAAAAGTTTCAATGACCGCGTTCCAGTATCATTTCATAGATATAATGCAAAAATTCATTGCTATCATGTAGAGAATTCTCTCAGTTTAGAATACATGACCAAAAATATTTAGCAATCTATCAAAAAAAAAAACTACAGATCAGAATATTTTATTTTAGATATTTTGTTTCAGATTGGTTTATTTTCAAAAATTTAAAAAAATTTTTACAAGAGAAACTTGTAGAACTTAATACTATTTCACAAGTGAATAAATACCTTATTTACGAATGCCACAGAGGGCAATTATATGTTGTATGAATGTCAAATGTAAATCAAAGTATATAATAATAGTAAATTTAAAAGTAATACTTTAATATTTAAAAAAATACTAAGAGGGTAATGTTGAACAGTATTCCACATTTCCCGCACTAAGACATTCCAAATTAGCAATCTGCAACTAAATTTTTGAAAAAACTATTAAAAATTGTTAAACGTAATATTAACACATATAAATGAGATAAAATTCCTTAATTCATAGCCTGTAAGACACAACTGCAAAAACTTGACCTATGAATCCCTCGCTCGAACAAGGATATAAAATCAAAAACCCAAAGCGTTCAGGAGAAGGTAAAAAAAGTTGGGAAACGATCAAAAAATTGAGTTTTGATAGCTTTTTGTGTTATTCAATAAATACATGCAACATTGTACAGTGAACAAAATTTCATGTCAAATATCTAAGCAGAAGTAGCTGAAAATTACACTTGACATTTTGTTTTTCGTAGATAAATTACCAAACTTTAGATTGTATACAAAAAACAAAACATGAATCCATTAGTTTTCTACTGTTTACCTCACTAACGAATTTCGGTAAAATGTTTCGCTATACTATGGCATACTTTTATTTCCCACTTAAACAAGACTCACGGTTCGTTTCAGTATATTGAAACCCAAATAGTAAGTGGACTAACAATGTTATATTTAATTCTTCCGTTTGCCATGGTCACAAATTAAATAATAAAGGGTGATTTTTTTTAGCAACATTCTTTTTGGCAGATAGCTGTTTTCGTGTTACTGTTAAACATGTTCAGTTTGGTCTATAATTTAACCATGAATCGACTTACAAACGAACAACGCTTGCAGATTATTGAATTTTATTATCAAAATTCCATGCTCGGTTAAGAAAGTGCATCGTGTCTGCTTACTTCTTTCAATTTATGGTCAGTTTAGGCTACCTTCTGAGGCGGCTATTCAGAATCTTGTGACTAAATTTGCACCAAATTTACAATATTGAACATTAATCCACCAACTATAGGGACAAGCACTCAATATGGTCATCACATATGTAGACGCCAGACACCCAGGAGCTAACAATGATGCGTTCGTGTAGGACCAGAATGCAGCTGATCATTATTTCAAAACCCATTTTTGGAAGGAAAACGAAACACCTGGCTGCTTGGAACGTAAATGGGGTGGTATTTGAAAAAAATAAATTATAATGGTAAATATATATAAAAATTCCAAACTACTGAGCCGATCGCTAGGAAATTAATAGATAAGTGGTAATCTTTCGAAAGTACTGTTGTTTGGATCACCCGTTTTTAGGTTGTCAAAGTAATTACAGGTTGTCAAAGTATTACTATCTGGTGTAAACTTTTGTAAATATGTACGCTGCTGAAATTTTGTCCTGGAGTATTGAACGTTGCACAGTGGGATAAAATCACAAAATTTGTGGAAATAATTCGGCTATTTGTTAACTTGTGGTCCCATTGCAATGAATTTGGAACATGCATAAAAGACATAAAATGGAGTTTAAGTTTTGATTTTTGAACCTCCACACTCTTGGGGACGGTAAAAATGGCTGCCCAAAGTTGCGGTTTACTTTTTTCATAAAAAATTTTGAGTGTTTGCCATTTTTTTGTTTCTCATCCGATTTTCAAAAAAAATTAACATATTAGTAATCTTCTTGTAAAGATGAACAAAAAATGCTTTAATGTGTAGGTTACCTCCAATAGTTTCCGAGATATTCCGATTTTTGAAAATGTGAAATTCCAAATTTTGTCCGACTCAGGTCCAAAGTTTTCCCAAATATCGGGAGAAGAAAATTGGGACCAATTTTCGTTTTAACATAACAATAAAATTCTTGATTGAATAAAAAAAAATTAGTCAATATCTTGTTTCAGTCAAAATTACATTAGTTTAAAGTAGAAATTTAAAAAAAAAGTAAATTTTGGCGATATTTTCCCCAAAAAGCACCAAATTTTTTATCGCTCCAGACAAATATTTTTCTTCTGAACATATAAAGTATGTATACTTTTCTGGAAGGTCTTTTTATATAAATGCGAGTGTGGTAAAAAAAATTTTGATTTGTAAATACTTTTCCCCCCATCCGCTTCCAAAGTTGCCATATTTTTGAGGTAAATATTAACTTTAACTCACAGTTAAAATTTGTGCACGCCTCCAATTGGGTAGTGGAACCCGGTTTTAGATACTCCAACAGATACATAATGTTGTGCGTAAGTCATTTCCAATCCCCGCTTTAAATGACGACATGGCAGCAAAAAAACGAAAAAAAATCCCATTTTTGGAAATTTTTTTTTTTATTTGTAGGAATTGTGGAATTGTTTTCAGAAAATCATAATTTCTGAAATTTGTTTCGATTTGTTGACCTTAAAGTCTAGTTAAATCCAAAAAATCATTCGATTATCTCTATTAATAAATATTTTATTGAATAGTGAAAATTTTTCATTTAAGCAAAAACTGAAATTTTTACCTTTATATTGGATAACCCAAGTTTTTGTTTTACCAAGATGGCTAACTTCAACCTTTTTTAAAAAAATCGGTATCTACAGTAATTTTCTTTTCAACGATACCAAACACTGGTATGTTATGTTCATAACTGCTAAACAGAAAATCTTCCTCGTATTCACATCTTACATAATTGGGTCAGGTAAAAACGGTTTTATGATGTTCTTCATTAATGAAAAAAAAGACAAGCAAATTAGGTTGTTTCTTTATTTAATACAAAATAATCGGACACATCATTATTTATATCTAACAGATAAAGCAAATCTTTTAATTCTTCATTATTTACAGATGACAATGTGTTATAAGAAATCCATCGTTTTCTCATTGACGACAGGACGGGATCGGAAGACAGTAATAGGCTATTGGAAATATCTTCGTTCTGTGATTGCCTTGAAACATTTTCTGGAACTGAACAATTGGGCATGTTTGAAATCTCGATTCCTTGCTTCCTGAGCTTCTTCTGTTAGTTCACCTAGAGGAAGAATGTTTGATTCAATGATGATTTTTCCATGGCACAATACCTTATGAACTGTGGGTGTCATTTCTTTCCAGGGATATAATGATAATAGAAGTTTTGTTATTTCGTCGGTATGTACTCCAAATTTTGAGGAATTTAGTTTATGTTTTCTATTAATTGCTATTAACATGATGTTGATCTTTCGAAGCAACTCCTTGTCAATTCCTGTTATTATTGAAGTAATTTCAAAATCTCTAAAAAACCTTCTTGCTGTATTGCCATCGTTTGTACTTCCACAACTAGCAAGTGGTTTATCTATGTTTAAGCCTGTCTGCCTTTTAAAGTCTTCTTGTATCCTCCTTTTTTCATCTGCCCTCATTTTTGACATTTCTTCGTTGTTTCTTACTGATTTTGTTTCATTTCCTGCTATGCTTTTACTTTAAATCATATGCTATGTGTAAGAAGTGTTCCATGAACCGAATGCGGGCATATGCCAAAACCAATACTTTTTTATTAATAGTCCTTTCTTTGGAAACATTTGAAAACTGTAATTTCTTTAACATTTCCTTAAACGTGTCAGAAACTTCTGTATTTGAATGCGTAGAAGAGTAATCGATGTTCTTTTTTTTTTTAGATTTTGCACACAAATCATTATAAGGCTTACAGGGTGCACCAACAGCAGAAAAATTTATCTCCAGGCTATCATTCATCCACTTATAATATTTTGTTTTAAATTTCAGAATAGAGCCGGAACGGACTGCATTTTTTTTATCAAATAATTTAATAAAATTGTCAATTTAGTGTGATGTGAAGATTTCAATAGACGCAACTACAACGTTAACCTTTTCAAATCTCTGTAGTATTGAGTTGTCCCACAAAGTTAAACACAATGCTTCATGATTTACTGTTATTACCATGATTGAGGAGTTTTTTATGAACTTAAAACTAAACCTATTCATATTTATATACAAATATTAGGTACAAATATTAGCTATCATAACCCAGGTAACTGGGTCTTCAAATACTAAGGCCCATAAAATATAAAAAGAGAGGGTATATTTAAAATAGCAATCATAAAACACGTATCTTTGGGTGGGCCCACAAAACCTTAATATCATTAATGAAGAACATCATAAAACCCTGTTTACCTGTCAAAATTATGTAATATGTGAATACGAGGACACATTAGAAGAAATATATGAATAAGGGCTAACATTTGAAGATTTTCTGTTTAGAAGTTATGAACATAACATACCAGTGTTTGGTATCGTTGAAAAGAAAATACCTGTAGATTGCAATTGTTTTAAAAAAGGTTGAATTTAGCCATCTTGGTAAAACAAAAACTTGGGTAATCCAAATATGAAGGTAAAAATTTCAGTTTTTGCTTAAATGAAAATTTTCACTATTCAATAAAATATTTATTAATAGACATAATCGAATGATTTTTTGGATTTTAACTAGACTTTAAGGTCAACAAATCGAAACAAATTTCAGAAATTATGATTTTCTGAAAACAATCCCACAATTCCTACAAATAAAAAAAAATTCCAAAATGGGATTTTTTTCGTTTTTTGCTGCCATGTCGTCATTTAAAGCGGGGATTGGAAATGACTTACGCACACATAATGTATCTGTTGGAGTATCTAAAACCGGTTTTCACTACCCAATTGGAGTCGTGCGCCAAATTTTAACTGTGAGTTAAAGTTGATATTTACCTCAAAAATATGGCAACTTTGGAAGCGGATGGGGGGAAAAGTATTTACAAATCAAAATTTTTTTTTACCACAACTCGCATTTATATAAAAGACCTTCCAGAAAAGTATACATACTTTATATGTTCAGAAGAAAAAATATTTGTCTGGAGCGATAAAAAATTTGGTGCTTTTTGGGGAAAATATCGCCAAAATTTACTTTTTTTTTAATTTCTACTTTAAACTAATGTAATTTTTGACTGAAACAAGATATTGAAACTAATTTTTTTTTATTCAATCAAAATTTTTTTAGTTAATAACCGTTATTTTTAAAACGAAAATTGGTCCCAATTTCTCCCGATATTCGGAAAACTTGGACCTGAGTCGGACAACATTTGGAATTTCACATTTTCAAATCGGAATATCTCGGAAACTATTGGAGGTAACCCACACATTAAAGCATTTTTTTGTTCATCTGTACAAGAAGATTACTAATATGTTAATTTTTTGAAAATCGGATGAGAAACAAAAAAATGGCAAACACTCAAAATTTTTTATGAAAAAGTACCCAACTTTGGGCAGCCATTTTACCGTCCCCAAAGAGTGTGGAGGTTCAAAATCAAACCTTAAACTCCCATTTTATGTCTTTTATGCATGTTCCAAATTTCATTGCAATCGGACCACAAGTTAACAAATGGCCGAATTATTTTCACAAATTTTGTGATTATCCCACTGTGCGTTGTAAGACAAAACATTCCTAGAAAATGTTGGTTTATTAACCAAAACACTTAATTATCTCATGGATTTAGAAAAGCTCGTTATTGACAATACTTTTAGAAACAAGATGTATAACTTTTTCAAATTACCTTTAATTGTTTAGTTGTGAACAAAAGTTGTTAAAAATGTAAAATTTATTTACGCTGAAGTTTTCGTAGGAGGTCAGCAAGAGTTGATTTTGTAAAATTTGCTCCCACACCAATTTTAAAGCTAGTGCTACAATAATCCGCACAATATTTAATGAAAATGGAAAATTCTAATAAAATGGTCGTATAAAAAGTAGTAAAACACTAAAGTTAAGTCCAAGGTATTTTTTCTGCGGTATTTTTTTTTTTACTGTTAAAACGTAGAATATATACAGTAGGATATCCCTTAAAACACCGATTTAAGGATTTTCGTTCATTACACCCCCTAGTTTTATTGCAAATGGTTCTAAATGGATGAAATCGATTTTTTTTTATTTTGTTTGGAAAAACGTTAGCCAATGCCGCAAGACGGTCGAAAATTACCCATTTTGGAAAAAAGTGTATTACTATTAAAAATTCCTAAAAATCTAAATTTCAAAAAAAAAAATAATTTTTTGTTTCATTTATTTCATTTAATATATTCAAAATTATTTAAATACCCAATTCTGACTTCATCGGATATCATTATCCCACCTTAGATTGTAATTCAAAATGACCCACGAATTTGATAAAATTGCAAAATCGTCTTTTTTTAAATTAATTTTAAAGATTTTTTTAAAATGCCTAATTTTTAGATGTCGATTGCTATTTTTATAATATAGTTGTATTTAAAAAAAGAATAAATGGAAAAAAAAAAATAATTGAAGTATGTGTTTGGAGCGACTCCTTTCCAGGACATTTTATGAAAATTGTTGTTTTTTTTTTGTCAAAATTTTAATGTTTTCATCATAATTTTTGTAAAAATACCACTTAAATTTATTAACACTATAATTATCTTTAATTTTATTTTATTATATCAAAAATGTAAGCGAGACATGAATTTGTATGAATACTCAATAGTTTCACCAACAAACATTTCTCACATTGACCTTAGTTTCAGAAATAAAGCGGTGTTCCACATTACCCGCCCAACTCCAAACTACCCGCACTATAATATACTAAATTTTTAAATTTATCCTGCTTTGTTAATTTTATGACATTTAGAACTTTAACTCTTATATTAATCCCTTAAAATCCCTTTATTACATGTGTTTATCCTATGTTTAATTTCATATAACCCTTAAAGTATAAAGTTGTCTTAACAAAAAAAAAAAACCGCCACACAAAAAAAAACATTTAAAATCAACATAGACGTTTTTTCAGCTGAATGACATATTTTTGTTTCACATACGCATAGAGTGACCAGATTTCAGACATTATGTAATATTTTATCGAAAGAAGATATTATATACTTAAAGGATGTTTCAATAATATTTTATTATGATAATGATTTTTGTATAACACAAATGAAAATTACATAGCAAATCTTAAAGTTTCATACATTTTGTGAACAAATTTCGTTACGTCTCAAAGACTTATTGAACCACTTAATGGAATGTTTGTATGTTAAGTTATTTTGAACAACTCGAATAGCCGGCGTATAAAAGTATTGTCTGGGTCTTATAAATGCAGGTTTTATAATTTACATATCAAATTTAATGTATATTAGGTAGGGGTCGGGTTTGTTTTCTTTCTCTTCAGCAATAACACTATTCAACAAATTTAAATTTTTGGAAGGACCAAATCTTGCAATACATCATTTTCGCATAACTTTAGCAAGATGATTACAAATATTGCAAATTTAAAAATTGCACATCTAATTTTCGAGATATTTAAACTTTTGTTAAAATTTAATTGGAATATAATAAATTGTTTTTATGTTCAAGGATATTTTCAGGGTTTTGTATTTCTTATTTTCAGTTTAAGCCACTAGTTTTTCTGCCGCTTGCAGATTCAGTTTTTTAAATAACACCTAAACTAGACACTTCAACAAAAAATATTTGGTATTACAGTTGTAGAGTCATCGAATATTTTTTTAAGCCTTTGCAAAATAAATCGATATTTTTACAATTGAAAGAGTGATATACAAAGATATGGATAACATTTTTGGCAGGGACAACAATTAAAAAAATCTAAGTTTAAAAAAATAGTAAACGTTGTTGTTGAAAAGATAAACATTTAATTATTCTCAATGTAGATTGGCATTTATTTATTTTTTTTAATATAAGAAAAATTATATATAAGAAAATTTAAATATAAGAACAATCTGCACAGTACTGGCAAAGCGTCTGCGTTCGTCGGTTATGCATTGGCAGAACGTGGGATTAACAATCTTGACAATATAGTCCTGTTAACGAATTGATTATAGCGGCGAACCGTTTGTTAGAATGAACTTGCCACGGTTGGAAACTAAAAAAATTTGGTGCTTTCAAAATGCCTTAAAGTCAATTAATTTTTTGAAATGTTTATAAACACACACCTTTTAAAACCAGCGACCTAGTTCGGTCTTAGTGTTTTACAAAAATAACTGCTGATTGAACGTGTAAAATATAATAGAGCAATTAAAGATAATTAAAGATAATGCCACGGAATGGGTGTAATATTTGTAAAAAAAAACACTTGCTTTGTAACAAAATAGAGCGAGCTTTCGTAGTAAAATATTAGTTACAACTTTTTTAATTTCTAAAAGGATGTGTTTAACAAAAATAATATCGATTTGCCGATACTATTTTTTTTTTTTTTTTTTTTTGTATGTTTGACAATTTCTACTTGGTTAGCTATAGTAAAAACAAGAGAAAATACGATTTTTACAGTTTCTTATTAAATTCAGATAATATGCTTGAACATTAAAAACTATTATTATTTATATTGCAAAGTGGGGTGTTTCACAAACATTTCGTAACTAATTCAGTAATTTCTTACCAGAATAATAAAATGTACTTCGTAGTATCATTAGAAGTATGTTTTATGTAAAATAAAGCAAACATTAAAAATTGATTTTTTAGCCTCAAAACACCGTTTTTCTATGACAAAAGCAAAATTTGTATGACAGCGCCATCTAGCGTGAGTTTTAGGTAAAAATAATATGAAAAATTGATTTATCAACCCCAAAAAACTATAAGTTACCACAACTTTCCAGGATAATAAAAATAAATAAGCATTAGTTTATAAAACATTAGTCACCAACTTCTAAGCATACACTCACAAGAACTTTTCCATAAAAAATCAACAGTTATTTAAAAGTTTAATCGGTAAAGTTGTTTCAATGGAATATACAGTTAAATTAACTAAGAAATATATTTTTTAACGTTCTGTCTGTTGTTCAACAAAAAAAAATAAACAAAAAAACGGACTTTCCGTAATAGTTAAAATATTCAGTTAAAATTTTCTATTCAAAACAAAAAGTTGTTATGTTATATTGAGTATTGAAATAAACGAAAACAATCTATTGTTTTTATGGATTTTGTCAGTTAAATTTTCAACAGTTGAAAATAAACTAAAAACTACAACTGTTTTTAAACGAAAAGTAAGTAGTCCTGTTTTTTAACTGATTTTCAGTTGATTTAATGGTTATATTCAGTAGTCTTTATGGACAAAATATTGTGAGTGTATAAAAAAAATATCGCACTAACCTAAAAAAAACCCTTGAGGGTTTTGTTGTGGAAAATGTTAACTTTCATTTGCTTTTGACTTCATCCCATTCTGATATTGGTTGTTGCACTGTGTAATCAAGTAATTTCAAGCTTAAGTTTTATACAAGGGCCTACTACATCCATCAGACGCTGATCAATTAGTCTTCAAAGTAGTATACCCTGGGATATTTAAAAATTTTGAAAGCTTGCCAATTTTATATTTATCAACCGATTTTCAAAAATTTAAACATTTCTATAATCTGCTTGTAATTTCCAACAATAAATACATATTTATAATATAGGGTATTTGTCGTATGAAATTATAAGCAGATTACAAAAATATTAAATTTTTTAAGACCTGATCAATATAAAATTGGTAAGCGCTCAAAATTTTTGAATACCCGAAGTTTCATATTTAGGAGTCAAATGAATGAGTGCCTGATGGATCTAGTGGGCCCTTCATTGAAACTTAAGCTGATAATTACGTTGATTATGGCTGCATGAAGGATCATGGCAATCCGATCAGCCAGTAAGATAGATCTATTTCGGGAATTTTCTAGGTTCCCATCATCAGAATACGTTTTGAAAGAAGTGACAATCCCATGCAAAACATCAAACATTCATATAACCTAGTTTTCCCACTAAATGAGAACTAATATATGAGCTCGAAGATAAAGATTATCATCATTGATCAAAAATAAATTGTTCGTTATGTGCAAGATCTACCTTTGGTAGGTCCTAATAAAGAAATATAGAAAAATTTTCATTTTCATTAAAAAACTTTAGTTATACACTTTATCAATAAAAACCAATTTATATAAAAAAGTTGCTGAAACTATTTATGAAATTCTTAAACCTGGTCACACTAACTTTCGATTTCATAACACGTACATAGGAGTACTATTTTGAGTTTAAAATGTCTGCTTTTCTGTCTGTCTGTGTTTCCTTAAAATAAGCGAATTAAGTACATTTACGTACGGATATAGTGAAAAACATTAGATGGTTTTTGACTTTAATATTATTTACATACTATGTAGTATCATATAAAAAAACTGTAGGGCAAAATCGTGTACCTGGAAACTTAAAAAAAAAAAAAAAGTTCATCTGTAGCATTAAGACACACAGAGAAAACTATCTGCATGATATCAATGAATTTTTGCATTATATCTATGAAGTGTCGCTGGAACTCGTCCATTGCACCTCATCGTTAATTAATGCAGTTTTCATAAAATTTCATGAAAAACTTCAAATGAAAAAGTTTCATTACAAACTATTTCATAAATATAATGAAGCTTTTTCATTAAGTCTAATACATTTTTTATTCACTTTGTGAAGAAAACTTCATTAGTTTACTGAAAATCTTTATTAAAACTCGTCCTGAAAATTCTGCCTGTACGGATACAAACATAAAAAAATGCAGAAAAATTAGCTTTGGGCAAGTCAAGTTTAAAAAGCACAATTCAATTTTGGAGTTTTACTTAATCATTCCAGTGTAGAAATTGTAATGGCATATCATTATTTTTTGGACTAGCAGTTATGACAGCTTTAATGCAAATAATAATGACTTATTAATAACTTGGGCAAGTAATTTTATGCAAATGCAAGTGGGTTCTCGATATTCAAAAGTGATATAGACTAAATATTTATCCGAATCATAAAATTTTGAACAAAATCGTTGTTGTTTTTGTTTTTTTGTTGTTGTTTTTGTTTTTTCTTTGATATTTTAAATTTTGAATCTCGCTCCTAGACGAGGACAAGAAATTCTCATTGAGTTTGTGATTTAACATAACAAATATCTCTAGAAATTATAATAACAAAGTCCCCTGAAGATTTCCTTAGGCAGGAATGAAATCCGGATAGGGACACGCCTACATCAGATTGCTTTTCACAATTTGTTAAATAAGTTTTGGGACTTTAGCACATTTAATTACTATAAATGCAATTAATGTTTATCCCGATGAAAATAAATTTAAATAAAAAAAAAATCGCATCGATTTGTATATTTTGGTAAAAGTGCATATTTAATGGTTGAGACAATTATCTACATGACGGCAATGAATTTTTGCATTAGATCTATGAATTGTCACTGGAAATCGTTCATTCCAACTTTTCATTAAATTAATGTAGTTGGATAATTGTGTATGTATTGTTGATCTCTTAAACACACACAGAAAAAAATGTTGCTATTTGCCAACTGAATTCTGGTTACTACGACTCAAATTACACAACTTAACATTAGTTTTCACAACGAAGTTCGTTTAATTCATGTGAATTTTAGTTGCAACACCCAAATTATTCATAAATCTAATGTAAATATCGTTTTACTAACTGAATTTATTTATTTGTTACTTGTCAATTCGGTTGGCACTTTATTTCTCTGTGTGCATGCATTCCATTTTGAATTGACAGGTTTGAGATCATAATTAAAATAAATAAAAAAACTAATTGATAATAAATGTAAAAGAAATATGAACAAAATCTTGTACGGATCAGCGCTAGAGGGTGTACCGCACTTTTGCCGTAATCGACTAGGTCATCTTCAGCATCATTCTTCTAATCGACCACCCACAACTCATGGTTTAATCAGGTATATATGTATATCAAGCAACTTACTAAAAAAGGTGAAGTTTTTTAATTTTTAGTTAATTATCCGAACAATATGAGCTATTTCCGCCTTTTTTATCAGTTCAGTCAACAGCTTTTACATCGTAAAGCTTTTTAATTAGCAGAGTTGACTACCCGAACAATATGAGCTATTTGTTCTCACAAGTTTAGCCAACAATTTTTATATCGTAACGTACGTAAATTGGCTGGGTTGCCAGTCCAACTGCTAATGTTACCAATACTGGGAATGAATCGGGAATAGTGCATGTATACTGAGATTTAAACACAACATATTGTCGTTGATTTTCTCTATTAGATTTTACACTTCATTGTACCCGTATGTTTTGTTTTAGAATTTTGTATGTATTGTGCATTTCTTAAAATTGCATTTCCTTTTGATTTGTTAGGTTTGGGATCATAATTATTTAGTTTTTCTAAGTTTTATTAAAAAAATTTTAGTAAAAAAAATATTTTTTTAATTTTAGAAATTTCTTCTAATATGCTTTTAAGTTCATTTTCCAAATGTAAATAAAATATTATTTATTTCATGTTAAACCCAACGTTTTTTTTTTTGTCAAATTTAGTTTTTGGAAAATTTATTTTTAGATTTATTATTTTCCCAGCAAATCCTCGGAAATTAATTTTTTGATTTTTCGTATCGTATTAAGTATTGACATGTCATAATTTTGGGCGACAACCCCACATAAAAATAATGAGATTTGTTATGCGAAATATAAGCAATTGCCATTGCCAAATATCAGAGCTGTAACTGAATCATTCATTTTTGAATTAATTCGCGAATCATTCATGCACTGAATTAGTAAAATTTTGAATTAATTCTTTTCGCCAAAAACGAATTGAATAAAATTTGAATCGATTCATATGCATTTGGCTGGATTGAATTGCAATTCATTTTAAATCAAATGAATTCGGCAAAATGAATTGCAATTCATTTTCAATTCAAATGAGTTTGGCGAAATGAATTGCAATTCATTTCCAATTCATTTGACTTGAATTGATTTTGAATTAATTCAAATGAATTAGAAAAATGAATTGCAATTCATTTTCAATTCATTTGTATTAAATTGATTTTGAATTATTTCAAATGAATTTTATGAAACCCTTCATCACATATAAGAAAATTTTATAAATATGATTAATAACACGGTGCAATATTTTTTCTAATTCATTTGAATTAATTCAAAATCAATTCAATACAAATGAATTGAAAATTAATTGCAATTCATTTTTGTAATTCATTTGAATTAATTCATAATTAGTTCAAGTCAAATGAATTGGAAATGAATTGCAATTCATTTCGCCAAACTCATTTGAATTGAAAATGAATTGCAATTCATTTTGCCGAATTCATTTGAATTGGAAATGAATTCCAATTTATTTTTACCAAATTCATTTGAATTAATTCAAATTTCATTCAATTCTTTTTTATGTGAAAAGAATTATTCAAAATTCAATTCAAATTCGTAATGAATTGAAATCAAAAATGAATGATTCATTCACAGCTCTGCCAAATATGCACTTATATAATATGTACTTATATATATAATCACTTATATGGTTTTTCTTTTCTACACTGAGATGTATTAAAATTGGTTGTGTATGAAATATTCAAAAAGTTGGAAGTACGTAATCAGCCGTTGTTGCATATTACTTAATTTTAAAATTGTAGATAAGTGTAAGGTTTATTTAATGGTATATTAAAATAAAATTAAATAAAATTGTAATTGAATTCACAAGTTTAATAACTTTGTAAACATAAATGTTAATTTGTTGTCATCAGAATGATCGCCTTTAAATCTTCGAGTCGAGCGCAGTTTCGTAACCAAATTCAGACCTTTAATCCTATCTACTCTTTTGCAGATGACAGCAACATTTGTCCTTCATTTTCATTTGATCACAGGCCAAGTTCTTTGGAGATAGAGGGCATGCGGCAGAACATGAATGACACACTCAATGAAGACATTTCTACAATCTACGAGTGGGGTCGCGCGAATAAGATCGATTTTAATGCACGCAAGAAGCTGTGGAATTAACATTGTCAGCTGTAGCTATGGATGGTATAGGTATTGAAGAATCGGATACTCTTGATGTTCTGGGCATGAGAATACAGTGTGATGTCCGTTGGAATAAGCACGTATTTCAAGTGTCGAAAGAGGCATTCAAGTGTCTCGGTTTTCTAAAACGGTGCAAGACTTACTTCACTCCATCCGATCTCCTTACTATTTATACCAGCTATATCCGGCCAAAAATGGAATACAACTCTCATATATGGGCAGGGGCTCCACTGTCTATTCTGAAGCTTCTGGACCGTGTTCAGGGGAGGGCGGTGAAGCTTATCAATGCAGTAGTGTTTCCAACTCTATTGATTCTTTGGAGCATCGTCGGAATGTGGGTTGTGTGACACTTATCCATCGATATTACCATGGGAGGTGCTCATCTGAGATAAGCGAACTTATTCCTAGAGCCCGAATTTTTATTCGTAATACTCGCTTATCTAGTAGAGCACATCCGTTTGTAGTTGATTATCCTGTGTTTCGCACAACGCATTACAGAGAAAATTCGTTTTTTAGTCGAACGATTCGTATGTGGAACCTTTGGGGTATGTTAGGGAGAAGCTCGGGTCGTGGAGGGAATCAGAATTCTCTCTCTATTGGGAAAACTCTCTTGGCCAACGACAGGCTAAGAGATTAATTTCTTTTTCCAGTGCAGGATCGAGGAGACTCTTGTCCCTCGGGAGGGGTGACTTGAGAACCCTGGTGTCTTACCTGACTGGACACTGCAATCTCAGATACCACCTGCGCAAAAGGGGTCTTTCGGACACGGATGAGTGTAGGTTTTGCGAACTGGTAGCTGAGACATCAGAGCATGTTCTTTGCGAATGTCCGAGGCTATGTGAAAGGCGTGCCAAGTTTCTTGGCAATCGCTTTGTTTCCCCTTCGGACATTATGAAAATTTTGCCTAATAGGATTATTGGCTTTATAGGTAGCTTGAATCTTTAGGGTAACTTTAGGCAGCACAAAAGACCTAAGTTGGTCGCGGTGCATAGTGCCATATAATCTAATCTAATCTATGTGGAACAAACTTCCCGCAGAAGTCTTCCCTGCCCTATTTTCCTGATCAATACAATGCACTGCATGAGTAGGGGGCATCCCCTGAATATTGGTTAAATTAAAAAAAAAAAACATCGTGTTGCAGTCAAAACGTCAAACGCCGAAAAACCCAGTGTTGTCATATACCTCATAAGTGTATTTTTTCAAATAAATTGTATATGACTATTAGACATAATTAACTACTTCTTTGAAGAGGTATTTACAAAGATATTAATTAATTAATAAATAAAAAATCTTCAACGTTCCAAGGTACATGACATACCATATGTTTTATATCTCAAAATCCTTTTGGGGTTATAAAATGAAATATTTTTTATTCTTACTTTTTTTCATAAAAAAGGATTAAAAACTTGTTTTCCACTACTAGACATTTAAAAATATGTCCTCAGGGAAACACAAAAGAAAAATGGATTTGAATAACAAATGAGAAACCATGAAAATATCAAAAGTTAAAAAACCATTCATAGAATTTATCAGTTTGTATGTTTCTTTTAAAATTACATATTTCATTGAATTCAACATTCTAAAATAATAAGCATATTTACCCTGCAGGAAGCATGGGGTCAAATGTCTCCAAGTCTCAACTTTTGTCTACTATTTTGTTTACATTGTCAACTAAGCGTCTACACATTTTACTTTATTAACTCACTAGTAAATTTTTGGTTCCAATGTCTACATATGGTCCCATTAGAAATAATTAATCACTAGTAAATCTATGGTTCTTATGTCTACATGTGGTCCCATAAGAACTAACGAGTCAATAGTGAATCTTTGGTCCAATGTCTGCATATGGTCCCATAAGAACTACCGTCACTAGTGAATCTATGTTTCTAATGTCTACATATGGTGCCATAAGAACTACCTAGTCACTAGTGAATCTTTGGTTAAAATGCCTACATATAGTCCCATAAGAACTACCTATTCACTACCTAGTCAATAGTTATAATGTCACTAGTGACTTTCAATGACACGTACATGTTAAATGTCTATAGCTAATTACATTGCCTGGGGAATATTTGGTTTGTAGTACTGGTGACACAGTCAATAGTGAATCAATACTTTTTCACTATTGACATTTCCTGCAGGGTACATTTAAATATTTGATATTTGGGCTATATGAAAAAAACTAACAAGGAAAGTATTCCAACTGATATACTCTGATTTCAATAAATTGTTTATAACATATAAAGAAAGAAATCTAAAATCGATCGATATATGGGTATATGGGTTAAAAAGATGGTATGGTGGTTAAAAAGTGGGGTCAAAATTTACCAAATTTTACGTTTTTGCAGCTTTTCGGTATTTCTACCATAGGTGTAATAGACAATACGGGATTTCAGAGGATCATCTGCTGATATGCCGTTTCTGTATAATTTCGCATTTTTGTTGGTGTTGTTATTATAAAAAATTAACGAATTTTTGAGTAATTTATGTAGTAGTATCACGACCAAATTTATATTTGCAAATCCTAATTAGGTTTAAGTGCATTCACAATATATGAACAGTAACTTTGTTTTTTTTTTGTAAAGAATAGCAACGCAACACTCAGGATATTCTTCCTATTAATTAATGTGTTGCTTTCTTTGGAAAGCGGTTAGTGGAGAGATGAAAGATGGTGAAAGATGAAGGGCTTCGAACATGGCCACACTGTAATTGCGCGAGATGATAAGTCTTAGAACAGTTGTTGCTCGCAACCTGATGTCGAGTTGGCGAATTTGGCGAAGCGTTTTGTTTCATAGTCCTGATTCACTATTTTACTTCGGGGGGTTTATGTGCTATGGGAACACCGAAGGAATGGATGGTTATCACTCAATTTTGTTTAAATTCACAAACTGAAAATAAGTTTAGTTCTTAATTAAGTAAAACTTTCCAGGTATTAATTATCATTAAAAAATATTAACCTTGTTCATCGAATCCCGACAAAACGTCGAAAACGGATTTTGCACATAAGGTACTTCTGATGATCAGCAATTTTCAGCAAGGAATAGGATTCAAACAGATAAATAAGTGGATAATATTATGAAAATGTGCATGCAAACAAAATTTGGTTCATTTTAAATTTGTTTTCTTAAAAATATTCAGTGTGGTGCGTTGTGGTGTAATGGTTAGCGGGTTGGACTGTTACACAGATGGTCCCGGGTTCGATTGCCGGTGACGACAACATCAATTTAGAAAAATAATATGTATGAGTTTTTTATCACGTATCGCTGCGCCCACCTTCGGTGTTACCATAGCACTTAACCCAAGCGAAGTAAAATAATGAATCAGGGCTCTTAAACAAAAAAGCTTCAATAAATTCGCCAACTCTACACCAGGTGGCGAGCAACAACTGTTCTAAGACTTATCATCTCGCGCAATTACAGTGTTGCCATATTTGAAGCCCTTCATCTTTCACCACCTTTCATCTCTCCACTATCCCCTTTCCAAAGAAAGCAACACATTAATTAATAGAAAGAATTTCCTGAGTGTTGCTTCTCTTTAAAAAAAAAAAAAAGTCATGGGGTAACGATGCGCCAAATATTCAATATTTTTTAACTGAGTAATTGTGATCAATAATAGTAAAACTGGTAGGACAAACTCCATACAAAAACAATTGGTTGTAGGATATAAATTGGAACCTATTATAATACTGTTAAAGTTATTTGGATTTTTCTATTTTACTGGGTAATTTGCAATATAAAGCTAGTTTCTTTGGCCAAAAATATGTTTGACATTTTTTTAAGTGGTTTAAAGAATCTCTTCAGTATTCCTTTTTTTAAATCCCTTGATGTGTTTTAAAAGCGCACAAAATTAAATGATCCTTCATTAAATTTTTTTAAATTTTTTATTCGTAGTTGGAGTTTTGAAAATGACGCAAAATTTTAGAAATTTCTTGGCCTAATGGGGTTCAGAATTAACAATTTTATAAAAACTAAATATTTTTTTCCTGAGCATTTGGGATTAAATATAACGCAAAGCAAATTTAATATTATTTTTTTTTTAAATTCTTCAAAAAACATATTTTTACGAAAGTATATCCGTTTTTAAAATCCGGAAAATTTTCAGTCTGGTAGCTACGCCTAATTTTTTTCAAAAGTTTTTAAAATTTTTTTTTCCTGATTTTTTTTCTAACCCCTTCAAAACTTCGAGGGTTTTTAAGAAGCAGCCTAGTGTGCACTCAAGTCGAAACTTTTTTAAAATAGTGATGGCGGAAATTAAACTCGGTGACAGTTTTGACATATTCATGCAACAACACGAAAAACCCAAAAAGAAGTGGACGAAGTTCAGGAAAATTGCATTTTTTTGTGAAATTGAATTTCGAATATCTCTCTCTAGTTAACCACCATCCATTGAAATTTGATTTTTTATTTGATATTAAAACTATATAGTTTGTAATTCGGTTTTAAATTCTGGAACATCAATTGAAAATCAGAAATTTCATAATAATATTATATTCATAATATTCATTAAATATTTTATAAAAAGTTACGTTCTGGTTCTTTTACTTACAACAATTGAATACAACTGTAAATTACAATATAAACAGTGCACAAACTTTTCAGTTGTAGAAAAAGTAATAAGGCTCATATTTACTAATAATAAAATTTTTTTATGGATATCAGTAGTTTTATTTTGCAATAACTTTACTAATATTTAGTAAGTTTTACTGACACTAAGTAGAAAATTTAATAGATTTTTGCGTATTTAGTAGTATAATAGTTTTTAGAGTATTAGGAGTTCAAATTTAGTAACTTTTACTAATTTTTTTTTACTACTTTCACTTTACTAAGAAATTACAATCAAGATTTTCTAAAATTAGCAAAACGACCTGCTGGCTTATTATTAGCAACATTTTCTTTGACAATTACAGTTTTTTCTGTAACTTTTACATTATTTTTTATTTAAGTATACACTCAAAAAAATAAGTTAGTAAAAAAATTAGTAAAACGTCTTGTAAATCAGGTATACTATTTTCAGCAAATGTTTTGCTAAAATTTTAGTTGTACTTATTCAGCACTTAACTGTTTTGAACTAATATTTTGCTAATATTATACTAATGCTTTACTAATTTATTTTGCTAAAGAAAATAGTAAAGAGTAGGAAAATTATATTAGAAAGTACAATTCCTGTAAGACATATAATAAAATCAACCATGAAAAGTTCTGGCATCTGTTTTATACACAAAACAAATTTGTATATTAAAACAACTTAAATTCTGCGCTGTCACCGGGTTGTGAAAGTAATTGTCTATTAATTAAATAAAAGACAAAATAAAATATTTAAATTTAATAAAGATTAAACGTGTATTTCTAAAATAAATGTTTATAGAGATTAATAATGTAGTGTGGTCTAATTGATAACAAATATACAGACTAGTAAAACTACGAAACAAAAATGCCGAAATATGCATTAAGCTATACAATTATAACAAAATATACTAAAATATGCATTTATAGCAAAATATGCATTAACAAATTGAGACTATTTTGTTGCAAATTTGCTGATTCCAGACTTTTAAGTCAAAAATAAGAAATTTATGTGCAAATTTATGATTTGTTGTAAGCAATCCCACAATTTTAAAAATAAAATAAAAATTACATTTTTGTTTCCATGTCTGCATTTAAGCGTTGATTGGAAGAGACTTACCCAATAAATTAGGTATATATTGGAATATCCTCAACCGATTCCGCTACGTAAATGGAGGAGTGCACAATTTTTAACTGCTGCTTAAAATTGATATTTGCCTTAAAAATGTTTGCTACGAAGGGAATATATAAATTAAAAATTTTTTTAACCTAAATCGCTTTTATATAAAATAACCTTTCAGAATAGCATGCACATTTAATATGTTCGGAAAGAACATATTTAATATGTTCAGAAAGAACAATTTGGATAAAAATTGCAAAAATTTTATTTTTTTTATTATTCTACCTTAAACGAATATAGTTTTTTAGTGGAACAAGATATTGTATTAATTTTTTCTATTTAATCAAGAATTTATTTAGTTAAATAACCAATATTTGGAAAAAGAAATTGGCCACGACTTGTTGTCACTATTTGGAATAAACTGGACCTAAGTCGGAATTTCTCATTTTTAAATGGGAATATCTCGGGATCTATTGGAGATAACTTATACGCGTATACGTTTTTTTTTTGTTAGTCTCTACTAGCAGATTACAAATATGTTAACTTTTTGAAAATCGGAATAGAGACAAGAATATGGCGAACAATGGAAGGTTCACGTCACTAATACCGTGTTCAGCTTTTCAATATTCTTGTTCAGCTTTTCAATATTCATCATTTGAGTGCTCTTACACACAATTTTTTTGTGGGACACCTTAATATCTGCATATAAATGAAACATTATTTAACTATAATTTTTAAGATATATTTAATTTTTACCATGGCAAACTATCGAATTAAATGAAAATGAATAGTCCTTCAGAGTTTTGTTTGAGCGGGAAATAAATGTGTCCCATTGTTTCGCTCCAATCTTAACGAAATTCGTTAGTGAAGTAAACAGTAAAAAACTAAAGGATTCGTGTTTTATTTTTTTTTGTACACAACCTAACGTTTTGAAATTTACATACAGTGGTTTTAAAATCCAAAGAAGAACAAAATTATTTAAAAAAAAACTACTTAAAAAAAATTTCAAAATAAAATAATTCAACCAAAGAGAATTTTCAAGTGCAATTTTTTGATACTTCTACTTAATATTTTTTCATGAAATATAATATTATTATAATATTAATAAAAAAAAATTAGTTGATACCAAAAACTTTGCGTTTTTAACGTTTTCATGACTTTAATAAAAAAAAACACAATTGTTGTTTTTAATGTAAATATCAGTCATTTGTAGAACAAATTAAAGTTGTGGTACCGTGAAATAACTCCCAAATGAAATAACTCCCAAAAAAAAAAAATGAAATAACTCCCAAAAATTTTCCACATAAATTGGGATTTATTCCACTATGAAATAACTCCCAATGCGTTAGGACTTATTTCACAATTTTCAGTTAGGAATTATTTCGTTATGAAATAACTCCCAAATGAAATAATTCCCAACCAGATTTTGTTGGGAGTTATTTCACTTATTTTTGTCATTGGGAGTTATTTCACATTTGTTGGGACTTATTTCATTTTCATTTTTAAATGTGATTTTATCGTTGGGAGGTATTTCATTTTTGTTATGAGTTATTTCATTTCTATTAAAATTACATTTTGGTAAATTTTATGCATTCTTGTCTTAAAATTGTCGTAAAGTAAATAATAGCAATACAATGAGTTATTTTACCAAAAGGAACGCAGCTCTTGCTAGAATTTTGGTAATTTTGGTGGCATTTCATAACGTCCAATGACATAATGTCCATGGACGTTATGTCACTCGAAAAGTGTCATAATGTCCATGGACCTTATGACACTCTGCAATGTGACATTATGTCCTCAAATGGAATGACATAAAGTCCATGGACATTATGCCACTTTTTGGGTGACATAAGGTCCATGGACATTATACTCCAGTGTAGAAACAGATCAGTAATTTTGAAGTTTCTTTTGTGTCGCACGCAGAAAAAACTTTATTTCGCGAAGCCGCCTGCCGCGTTCAATGAAGAAAAAAACCCTTAAAAGCGGCCGAAGGCCTCCACCCAGAAGAACTTGTTTTTCAAATCACATGTCGAATCCGTTGAAATCTTATATTTTTAAGACATCAAGTAATTTGTAAAAACAAGTGTTTCTGTGTGGCGGCCTTCGGCCGCTCTTAGGGGTTTTTTTCCTCCTTAGAACGCGGCAGGCGGCTTCGCGAAAAAAAGTTTTTTCTGCGTGCGATTATACGATTTATAAGTTTATTTTTATTTTGTGATATACATATAATTAAAAAAATTGTATTGATATACTAAATATTATTAATCTTTTTATTTTAAAAAGTCTGAACGCTATGCCACATTTGAAAGTGACAGAATGTCCAAAATTGTCAAATTAAAAATTGTCATAAAGGCCATGAACATTATGACACTTTTCGAGTGACATAACGTCCATGGACATTATGTCATTGGACGTTATGACATGCCACCTCTGGAAAGCGGTGCGTACGATTCGCGTCCTGCTGCGCGGCCGCGTTTCGCGTAATGCGGCGCCACCGTAGTTCGCGTCATATAGGCGAGGCCACGGCCGCGAATCGCAGAATTCAATATTTTTGAATTGGGAATTATTTCATTTTTTTTGGTACTTTTTTCATTGGGAGTTGTTTCATTCCTTGTTGGGAGTTATTTTATTACTATGAAATAACTCCCAAATGTTGGGGCTTATTTCATTTTTTCTTTGTAGGTTATTTCATTTATGAAAATTGTGACTAATTTAATTTTTTTGGAACTTATTTCATTGGGAGTTATTTCATTGGGCCTTATTTTATTTGGGAGTTATTTCACGGTACCTAAAGTTGTTACTAACCTTGTTATTCATTTAAAAAAACAAACAACATCAAATGACTGTTTTATGATTTTACATTCATATTTAACAGTTGTTTTTTGTTATTTAAAAAAATTAAAAAATAAATGTTTGTTTATTTTTTACTACCATGTGGTTGGTTCATTTTTACTACAATTGTTAGTCATTTTTTGAACATTAAAAAACAATTGACAATGTTAGTTGTATTAACTGAAATGTAAGCCGTCCTTTCTTTAAGTGAAATTTCATTTCTTTTTAACCCTTAAACCACTAAGACCGTCTTCAGGCGGTCATCACTTAAATCCAATTACAGGAAATTTAAAATATCCCAGTGGTTTAAAGGTTAACTACATTTGCAGTGGGGTTTACCTACATAGTATTCTAAGTGTACACATTTTAGCTGTAGTAACATCGATAACTTCAATTAAATTAATCCCACTATTGTTTGTGTTAGCAAAAAATTAAAATAAATAAACATTGATTCATATTTTAACAAAACTTTATCATGTTTAACTACAATTTTTCTAATTTACACCTTTGTCCCTTTTTAGTCCAGACATTGAAATACCAAAGAATACCAGACAAGCAAAAAGTTTTCAATCAAATTAACTGTAATTTGTTAAATTACATTAGACACGTTAAACTTTATCCTTTATTCAATACAAAACAATACTTCCGAAAATGACATCAAACAGCATGCCGAACGGCAGTAACCCTTAACAAAAGAGGACAATACATAAAATGGAATTTTCTACGCCAGATGTCAACTATGTACAACAACAGTACATACAAGAAATCATATAAAAAAAATGATGTCCTTTGTAATGATTTTTAGTTAATTTAAACGCTATTGTGCAAAATATTCTGTATATTCATATTAAAAGAAATCAACATTAATGTTGTCCTTGACTTTAATGTTATTGTTGTATGCTTTGGTGCTTCTTCGTCATGGTCTTTGAATCTAAATGTGTATTTAAAAGTTTGTCAATTTGTTTCATTGTATTTGTATATCGCACTTGTTTAACAAAAAGGGTCATAACTCAAAATAAATTTGTTGCAAGATAGCAACACACAGTGATCAGTTCTACCCATTATGAAAATCTTAGCTCGGATTTTTTTTATTGCTAACGAGTACAGAGACCGATTTAAGATTTTTAAAGTGAGTGGAGATGACCACTGTTTGTCGTAGTCTTGCAAAAATGGATTTTGAAAAATGTTGAGTTATGACCCTTATCTTGAACAAGTGCGATATGATGATGATCTTTTTAATGGCAATGATGTTTATTATTTGTATACCCTACACAAATAATGTGGCAAGGAAAATGTCCCTGTGAAACGTTCAAAATAATTATTAAAATAGGTTCTGATCGCAAACAGTTTTGAACATGCCCCCCCTACTAGTGTCTTCTTTAAATAATTATAAATTTTATTTAGGGTATCTGACGGTCTATCCTTTACGCACCAAAATTTTTATCTTTGTTGGTGTTGTTGTTTTGTATAATACGTATTATTTGGGTACTGGTTAGTTATTCATTAAAGATTGGATGGTGGTTGATTTAATGATGATTCAATTTTAAAGTTTTCTTTAGAAAAGGGGACACTTTTTAAAATGTTGATCTTTTATGTATAGTCTTAAGGGTGTACTGTTTTGTTAATGTCATAATCTATTGTTGTGTTCAAAAAATGTAATATTAAATTATTATAAATCATGTTAATGGACCATTTAATATTTTTGATTTATTTTATGTAGTTTTAACAAGGGCTTTTCAAGGACAATGAGAGATTTAATAAAACTGTAAAAGGTTTTGATGACACAAAATCTGACCAGATAAGTGTAAAGCGGTACAATCAGTTTTAAATTATACTACAACAAAAAACTTGTCCATGTTGAAAACTTCCAGTTTTTGATTTCAAATTTATATGGAAATTCACAAGTATATACATATAGCTTACAGATAGTGTACCCTACCCTACCGTACCCTACCTTACCGTACGCTACCATACCCTAACCAACATTTCAACATTTCATCAGATTCCAGCATAATTGGCACCATATTTTCTGGACTTAACGTCCCAGCAAAAAATAACCTGGATTTGGCAAGCAGTAACTACATTTGTATGCTTCCAAAATAGCGCTTCACCGCCTTGCATCCTATAAAGCAATTAGGGAAGGCATTCTGTCGTGCTTCCCAGAATGCCTTCTTTGAAGCAGTGAATAGTGCTTACAATGAAGCAATAAAGTATACATACCACGAAGCACTTATGTTGTCAACATACAAAAAGCCGTTCTTAGTGCCTAAGAAGGCATGAATTTATTGCTTCTAAGACCACATGAAATAAGTGCTTTAATTGACACATACCAAGTGGGACATCGAGGACAAAAATCATGCCTTCTTTATTTGCTTTGGAAGCGCTTCTATATCAAATAATGCCTTCCGGAAGCGCTTCTGGGTATGCACTATTTTTGCTGGTATAGTTAATCGTGTATTATCACATAAAAATCAATTATTTGTACCAGAAAGCTTTTTTCGCGTTTCGCTATTGAATTTTTTTTTAAATATATATTATTTTAAATTTTCTTAAAAATAGCAACAAAAATTAAAAAAAAAAATTAAAAAGAATATGTATATCCTATATTCTCCGTTTTAAGAATGTAAATTTATATTTTTTTCTACCAGAAAGCCTTATTTAGCTTTCCATCGTTGTTTTGCAATTTATAAGTGAAATTTAAAATTCTGCAATTCGTTGCATTTATGACTCTGAAATTCCTTATTATTTTATAAAAAAAAATTGCGTAAAGAGCCTCCATATATGTAGATATGATTTTAAAAACTTTCATAAAATGTATTATTTGAATATTATAAATGTGGCATAGATTTTTTTCAGTCTATAAAACACAATTTTTTTATACATGAAATTTTGTCATATTTACCACTTATTTGGTAAAAGTTATCAATTATTAAAGTGAACCAGCATTGAAATACAAATTTATGTGGAAATTGCAATTCATTTCGCCAAACTCATTTGAATTGAAAATGAATTGCAATTCATTTTGCCGAATTCATTTGAATTGGAAATGAATTCCAATTTATTTTTACCAAATTCATTTGAATTAATTCAAATTTCATTCAATTCTTTTTTTATGTGAAAAGAATTATTCAAAATTCAATTCAAATTCGTAATGAATTGAAATCAAAAATGAATGATTCATTCACAGCTCTGGACCATAACGATAGTCAGTAAACCACATTTTTACCATTGAAGTCCATGAGGCAGAGTCCCCATAATATTTACCAAACTTTTCCTTGGTTTGATTGACGATTTTTTTTCGCAAAAAATAATGTTTAATGAGCACTCGAAATTCACCTTTTTCCATTTTTAAAAAAATCCACGAGGTTGTATGGTTTGAACAGTTGTTACACGCAAATTAAATGACGGAACTTGCTCAAAATTTGACAGTAGTATATTAACGGGTGGTACTTGATTGGAGCAGTATTGCGTTTCATATAACTACGTGGGAAGTTCGAAAAGTCACGGAATTATTGAACCGCCTTCGAACACTAATGACAGTGTTGTGAAAAAATGTTAACTGTTTCTCTTACTCAATATATAAGTGTTTCTCTTACTCAATATAAAGTTTAATTTATTATTACTTTTTTTGTTCTGAATAAAAATATTGCAGTTACACAATTATAATTGGCTTCAAAATATTTCTGAAAATTTACTTTTGGCGTTTCAAGATACTCCCATTTTTTTGCATCCATTTAACTATGGACCGAGATCTACGGTAACCATGGCCGCAAAAGCTAAATAAAACACTATATAGAAGATAATTTTTTTGAAATGTGGAATATATATATATATATATTAGGGCGGGGCCGATTTGTAGGGAGTGAAAAAATTCACGAATTTCCCTATGATTTCCGTATTCTATGGGTTATTCCATGAAAATTTGCCAAATAACCATACCTCTATCGTTAAAATCGAGTCCCCTACTTTTTGTTGGTAGATTTTTTCCCAAATTGACGTTCGTATGAAATATTACCTACACGTTCACATCCATAACTCAAAAACTATCGATCATGATTTTGTCCAAGAATATTACTTTCATGGCCATTTTTTTGGCTCAATCCATTATTTAATTCCATTTACAATTCAAAACGAAGAGTTTAAGCCCAAATTTATCGAATTCGGTTGATTAATTCATGCGATATTGCTAAAACAAAATAACACATAAAACCAACTTTTTGATTTTTTTTTTCCCTTTTTATTTTTTTTTCTACAAAAATTCAAATTAAGAGATAATAAAGTATCTATCAACCTATTATCAAAAAAAATATTCAATTTGAGTGTAGTAAAAGACAAAATGTGAAAAAAAACATTATTTTTTCTGAAAGTCTTGTTTGCTTTCAAGTCTGGGTGTTTTCGTACGGATTTCTAATGTCGTCGCCATAGCGCCTTCTACATTCTTTCCTGCAACTCGTTTAGCAGTGGCAGCCAGCAATTGGACATGTCTTCCCGTTGAGATTTTGGTTCCCTCAAAACAACTAGATGAGGTTCTTTAACCATCCTTGGATGCAACTTCTCATCAATTTTTTCTACAGTTAGAGCATCATTTTTCCTGCCGTCGAATGAAAATGATGTCAAATTCGAGCCATCATACCGCTTACGAAGTGCGTCTTGTCTCCATTTTTCTCTTTCTCTACGAAGTTTACTTTTATCCATGATGACAAGATTGTCATGAGCATCTTTTACGCCCAGGTCTTCCATCAGAGCTGTTGCCAATGCTGATCCCATTCTATCATGCACACCAAATCTGTCACACATCATTGCATAGTTTTTAGTATTGTATCTGGGAGTGTATGTTTGTGGTGGTAGAACTAATTCTGAACCTCCTCTCACATCAACTTCCATTTCGTCATAATGTGGTTCGTATGTAGGATCGTTGCTCACTGGGATTGTTGGTATAGTCGTTGGTATCGTCTCTTCACTTCCACTATCGTGTTCCGGTATCGTTTGTATTCTGTCATTATATTGATCGCGCATGAAATCTTTTAAGTTTTCTGGGATAGATCCACATGAGCAGTCATTTTCTTTCAAGTTGCATTTACATTTTCCAATGTTGAATATATGGTTTGTTGATTCTACGAATTTTTTTAATTCTGTTGCGCGTTTTACTCATTGTTTATCTGCATTACTATATGCGTCAAGCAAATTATTCAATTTTCTAATGATGCTACCTTTGAGTATAAGTTCAATATTAAGTTGATTCCAAATTTCTAACAATCTGTCTGCTACTTGGGGAGTAAATCTTTTATACGAAAACATTTTGCTTTGGGCTTTTGAACGTTCGGCCAAGAAAAAATAGTACTTCAATATATCTCGTTTAGTTGACAGATTAATATCAGGTAATTCACACGCCACGCTAAAAGAAAAAACATCATGAGAGACCAAATGTTGCAAACTACTGCGTTGGGTATCTGTTGGATTTTGCGATTAACCAGGCTCTGAATCCATTTTTTAAACCGTCACTAAAAGAATTAAATATGTTTTTCATAGAATAATAATATAACTATTAACTATAATAGTTAGCAATGTTTTTTCACTTACCTTTAAATCTTTTCTAAATTTCAAAATAGTTTGATTATTTGTTAGTTATTTCAAGTAACACTTCACTGAAATGACGCTCAAACAAAACTAGCATACACTGGAATATTATAAACAAACAAAAATAACAAACAAAAATAAAGAAGTCTATAAAGAAACTAAAAACAAAAAGAAATAAACAAACATAACACAGGGTATGCACCCTGTGAAAAATATGCCAATAATGTAAAGCGGAAATCAGTCCAGTCGTAACGTAAGGTTCGTAAGCTTCGTAAGTCAAAAAAATTGAGCCAAAAAAATGGCCATGAAAGTAATATTCTTGGACAAAATCATGAAAAAAATGGAAAAATGGACAAAAATGCCCGTAACTTTTGAACCGTTGGATCAATGTTGGAGATTTTTTTTTTTGTAAATTGATCAAAATGATCTCACCTTTCCAACGCGCCTACTGGCGATTAAACCCGATCGATAGTTTTTGAGTTATGGATGTGAACGTGTAGGTAATATTTCATACGAACGTCAATTTGGGAAAAAATCTACCAACAAAAAGTAGGGGACTCGATTTTAACGATAGAGGTATGGTTCTTTGGCAAATTTTCATGGAATAACCCATAGAATACGGAAATCATAGGGAAACTGTCGAAAAATAAATCGACCCGCCCTAATATATATATATATATATATATATATATATATATATATATATGCACAGCGCATAGTTTAGAGACATTTATTCGTTCCCCCGCATAGTTTAGGGACATTTGCTTACTTTGGGGACTGTCCCCAAAGTTTTCGCGCCTTTTCATACATCTAGCGTATAAGATGAAGACAGTTGGTTCGATACACCGCATATTTCGGGTACAATTTTGGCCATGTCCCTAAAGTATGCGCTACGCATACATATATATATATATATATATATATATATATATGCACAGCGCATACTCTAGAGACATTTATTCGTTCCCCCGCATAGTTTAGGGACATTTACTTACTTTGGGGACTGTCCCCAAAGTTTTCGCGCCTTTTCATACATCTAGCGTATTAGATGAGGACAATTTTTTCGATACACCGCATATTTCGGGTACAATTTTGGCCATGTCCCTAAAGTATGCGCTACGCATACATATATATATAAATATATATATAAAATGGAACGTTTCAAGTTACACTTGTTTCAAGGTACAGAATTTTAAATTTTAAAAAAACTTTAACATTTTATGTATGTATGCACGCGTCTAACAAATTTCCTTATCTATCACAATCGTTATAACAAATATCTTTACATTTATAAATTTTTAAGGATTCTTCATTTATTAAAACTTTTCAACAATTTGTAAACAAAAAATCAAAGTTTCTATTTTTGCAAATCATTTGCTTAATGACCACAGATTTCAACCGCTAATTTTACATTACAAAAATATTTAGCAAATCACTAATTATCTTATGAATTTGTAACAATTCATCATGATTTTTGAGATATATTTTAAACTACAAGTACTTAACACATTTTTTGCATTTAACATGTTGTCAGTTATAAAAGATCATTAACAATGTTAAATACAAAAAGAAAAATATCCTTAAATTACCAATGAGCGAGAATACAAATGGTAATTATAAATGATAAAGCACTTATATCAGTAAAATATATTTATACATTTTCGTTTTGCATTTTTTAAATTAGTATATACATAGAAGAATTTTTAAGAGTCATCTTATTGATACCATTAATGATTTTAAAACTGTCGAAATCAATGAACTTAGTGCTGGTATTTTAACAAAGTTAAATGACTTGGTTTTTTTTTTTAATATTATTTATCAAAGAATTTGTGCATTTTGTTGTTGTCTTTTGTTATATTGTTTTCTAACAATTTTGTTTCATAGCGTATGTGTTATATTTATTAGCAATAATATAATAATCATACGTTTAGGTGTACGTACTATCAGTGGATTTAATAAGAATTAGTCATAAACTCAAAATAGTTTGTAGCAGGGATGGCAGGCAATACCGCTAAAATACCGTAATCGATTTAAAACCTTTTCCACTGATTATCGTTATCCTTAAAATACCGTTATCAAAATAATTGAAATACCGTTATCCGTAAAATACCGTTACCGATATTATTAATATATAAATATCCCTCATTTAGCGTTACCGAAATAACCAAAATGCCATTATAGCTAAAATGCCATTAAACAAATAATTGAAATAGTGTTATCCTTAAAATACAGTAATCTGACAAAATCAGAAAAAATAATCGCTGTAAATAGGTATGTATATTAGGGTGGGGCGATTTGAACATCTTAATGAGTGATTCGCGTTTCTGATTCTTGGGATTGTACAGAGCAAAAAACTCCACTAGACCATACGTCTACTGTGAAAATCGAGCTTCCAGATTTTGACTTTTTAGCCGTATTTTGTGAAAGTAACAATGTGTGGGATGGACATATCTCAGGAAGTATGGGGAGCTTATCCAAGATTATGGTATCAATCTCTTCTTTGGAAGATTATCTAGCAGATTAATGCATCAATCATATTTGTGGGTTGGGTTTCAGGTTTTAATTTTTAATTTCAAAATAGGGCTTTTTGCCGTAAAGTCAAAATCTGGAAGTTCGATTTTCACCGTAGACATATGGTCTAGTGGACTTTTTTGCTCAGTACAATCCCAAGAATCAGAAACACGAAGCGCCCATTAAGATTTTTTTCCTTCCATACTAATCGCGCCACATAATATATATTCCTAAAAATTGATCATAATGTAGTAAGTCATAAGAATTCGAGAATAATGGGGTTACAATTATCGATATGCATTGACATTACCTGAATAACATAAATAACGTTATCCTTAAAATACCGTTACCGAAATAACTGATAAAACTTTATCCTTAAAATAACGTTACCGAAATAAACGAAAATGGCGTTATCAATAAAATACTGATACCGAAACAAGTAGAATACCGGTAACGCTATAAAACAGTTACAGAAATAACTGAAATATAGTTACCCCTAAAATACCTTTACCGAAATAAACAAAAATAGCGTTGTCCTTGCCGTTACCCGCATCGGATCGGTTACTATCCATGGTTTTTAGTTTAAATTTAACTAAACATGATAAATCATTTAAAATCCGATCTACTTACTTTTCATTTAAATCAAATTTTTCTTGTTATTTATTTTTTAATATTGTGTAAATAACTAACAAATCCGTAAGAACAAATGAATAGCCAGTTAGAAATAAGTGTTCAAATTGTAACTAAAGATAAGTAAAAATACATGTTCGAGTCAGTTATTTGAAATTATTTCAGTTTCTTTAGCTTTTTTTTTTTTTCTTCTACAAAATATATGCACACACACACATGTATTGTGTTTGAATGGTTATAGTATTTGTGGAAACTTTTTCAATTTCTTGTAATTTGAATGGAAATAATTTTGTAAACAATTTTAATAAAAACAAAACGGACCAGATTTTTTCGAATATTAAAATTAAGAAATAAAAATTTTAAATTATAAAAACAATTGAGACAAATTAATTATAATATTCCATTTTTATGGATAAATTTGTATGAATCTTTAAATAAATTAAAAATGATACTAAAAAAATCGGCAAGATGGTAGTAAATAATTTTGAACAAATATATAAAAAAAAGTTGAAACAAATATTTATGTAAAAAATAAATGCATGTTACTTTATTTGTAACTCAACTGAAAACTTTTTATTGAATTACAAATAGTAAACTACATAATATTCTAAAATTTAATTAATCTTTATACAAAAAACAAAATGTTAATGTTATTACCCAGGGTTTTAAATTAAGTAAGTATGTTGTTTTTCGTAGAATGATGAATATGCTCAAAATTGGCACGCTTTCATATTCTACAAGCACCTAAACTATAAATGACATTATAATATTATATTTTTATAAAAATATACCAGCCATTCCACCAAAGACTTACCAAAAATGGAATTTTTTGACCTTGCGTTGTCCGATTTCAATTAAATTTTGCTTTCAGAAACTCTATGGAGCCACTTAAAGATTGGCGATTTTAGTTTTTCAAATTTCGAAAAATCCAATTTAGTTTTATAGCAATTTAGTTTTATAGCAAAATGAGAAATATGCAAAAGTGTGTATTTTCTTTAATAATTATCGGATCGTCACCATTTAAATTGAATTGGAATGATACACTCGCCTTCTACTTTTTGCGGATAAATATTGTTTTTCTGCCTCAAAGAGAAATGCATTTTTATGCAATTTGCTTTTTAAATGCACTTTACACAAATTTATCCACACTTGATTTGAAAAAAGTGGATATTTGCAAAATAAAATATAGGATTTTCACTAAAAGGAACCCCATACTCTCGCCACTTAAAGAATTGCATTTTTAGTTTTTGAAACCTCGAAAAATTCACGGTTTTATGCGCTATTTAGTATTATTGCACAATGAGAAATATGCAAAAGTGTGTATTTTCTTTAATAATCATCGGATCTTCACCATTTAAATTGCATTGGAATGTTACACTCGGCTTCTATTTTTATTTAATTATTTATTTATTTCGTCTATGGATACAAAAATCCTTACAGACTAGCAAAATTATGACAATATTAAAAAAAAACTTAAAATTTATTATTTAATACAGTTTTAAATTGATAGTGGTTAACACTTATATCTAATTGATTACAATATTTATTAAACAATCTCAAAACTCTTGTAAGAGGTTCATTTAACGCATAATTAGTTCTATGTACATCAATATAAAAGAACTTATCTCTAACTCTTAACGATCTAGAAGGAACATATAATTTGATTAAATGCAATAATTCTGGGCAATCAACTACACCACAAATAATACCATGTAAAAAATTTAAGGCAAAAATGGTCCTACGTGTTTCCAAAGTTTTAATGAAAATAAATTCACATTTATCCTCATAGGATGGAACAGAAAATGTAGGATCAAAAGGAGATTGATTAACATTAACATTTAGGAATTCGAAAGCAAATTTAACAAATTTAATTTGAATTTTCTCAATACGATTAATATGGATATCCGCAACAGGGCTCCAAATAAATGATGTATATTTGAGCCTAGATCTTACAAAAGAACCAAACAAAACTTTTTTTGTGGAACAATCAAAAAGATTAGCAGAATTACGACGTATAAATGCTAATAATGTATAAGCTTTAGGTATAATGAAGTTCAAATGGATACAAAACGATAATTTGTAGTCAAAGACTACACCAAGATCCAATATTTCATCAACAGATGAGATAATACGACCTTTAATACTATATTGCGAATGTAAAGTATGAAGGCATCGATGATATTTCATATAAAAACATTTCGCAACATTAAAAGGCAAACCATTACGGTCAGACCATAAAACGACTCTAGACAAATGCTCCTGAAGGTCAGAAATGTCTCTAAAAGAAGAAATTGATTTAAAAATCTTGAGATCATCAGCATACATAAGGTGCTAAGAATTTTTGAAACAATGAGAGATGTCATTAATAAAATATTAAACAATAAAGGACCTAAGATACTGCCCTGAGGAATACCAGAGGTGGGAGTAAAAAAATTTGAGTAAACTCCATCCACAGAAACTGCAGCATATCTTCCAGTCAAATAAAATCTAAACCAACTTAGCATACTAGAATGAAAACCAATCCTAGACAACTTAAGTAACAGTAGTTCATGTGGAACCCTGTCAAATGCTTTTGCAAAATCCAAATAAATTGAATCTACTTGAAACCCTTTTTCAAAGCAAGAAACACAGAAATTGGTGAAAACTACTAAATTTGTGGTGGTAGACCTTCCAGCCACAAATCCATGCTGTGATAACGATATACAGCGCTTAAGTTGAAAAAAGAGTTTATCATAGACAATATGCTCAAAAATTTTAGCAATATTTGTCAATTTTGAAATTGGTCTATAATTGACAACATTATTCCTATTACCAGATTTAAGAATAGGGAAAATTGTAGTATATTTCCATCTTTGTATAAAATATCCTACCCTCAAAGAATTATTAAAAATAATTTTGAGGGGCACAATAAATGCAGAAAAACTTTTTTTCAAAATGAATGCTGAAAAGTCATCATTATCAGATTTAAACGAATTAGAAAGTTTGCCAATTCCCGAAGCAACATCCTCATCAGAAATTTGCATTGAACCAAAATCAAAATATGAAACAACATCATTTAAATCAAATTCATCAAGATGCAAAGAGTCATCATTAAAGTTAGCAAATAAATTAAGAGAATCTTCCAATGTATTGGAAGAAACACCATTATAATTCATCAAAGTCGGTATTGAAGAATTAGTTCTCTTAGAATTAATAAAACTCCAAAAACACTTTGGATTGTATTTTATGGAATCGTTAAAACTCAAAATATACTGATTATATAAAAACTTATTAAGAAAATTAAACTCCCTTTCATAACGAGTAAAATTGGCTTTATCAACGGCATTATTTGTGGATTTATACAATTTATGATACTTATTTCTAAGATTTTTTAATCTTTTCAATCCTTTAGTATACCATGGTAATTTATATACTCTAGGATTAGCTAAAGGGACATTGTTTCTAATAATTCTCAAAACATTAGATAAACAAATTTCATAGCAAATTGATACTATATCATTATTCAATAAATTTAACCAATTTATATTATTTATCATAGAATTTAAAGCACTAAAGTTACAGGCATAAGAGTTATAACGTAGGTCATTAACGTTAATTTTACGAACATATTCATAAAATTCAATTTCAACCTCCAAAGCAGAATGATGTGCATTGGAGGGTGAAACTGCAATTCCAGATTCAGAAAGAGAATATTTTAAATCAGGAGAAAGAAACACTAAATCAAGAATTCTGTTTAACATATCGAAAACGCTATTAATTTGAATCAAACCAAGACTAAAAGCAGCATCAATGAGATTAATTTCAAAAGATTTATTTACATTGTTTGGAAGAAACTGACCTGAATTAGGAACTACAGACCATACAATATCAGGCAAATTAAAATCACCTAACACACACAATCCATCTCCATCATTTAAACGATCAGCCAGATGAACAATATTTGAGGCATGAGCACCATACAACTCATCAGAACTTTTAGGTGGAATATAGGAAACACAGATATAAATATCATAAGTAACCGCCTTAAAAGATACACATAATTGGTCCAGTTCCGAATCAATATCATTTAAAGCGACAAGTTTACAGCATAATGATTTGCTGATAAATATTGTTTTTCAGCCTCAAAAAGAAATGCATTTTCATGCAATTTGTTTTTTAAAAGCACTTTACACAAATCTATCCACACTTAATTTGAAAACAAAGTGGATATTTGCAAAATATAGAATTTTCACTAAAAAAAAACCCATACTCTCGCTTTTTTGGATCCGGGTTTTTATCTATTATTATGTCTCTCTTTTAAAAACTATACATTTCATTTTTAAGATGTGTTCTCTAATTCAAAGATAAACTAATCTACTTAACATGCTTTAACAATTTAATTTTTAACCGTTCGAACCAAATGTTTCTTTGAAGAAAAAATCTGATATTCTATAGCAAATTTGGTCTTGGAAAGCTTAAAAATTTTATTTTTTAAAACAAAATATTTTGGTAAATACTTTTAACTTCCATTCGAAATCTTAAAAATTAAAGGTATAGTTCTTAAAACAGAGACCTTAACACTACAATTTAAAATGTAATCCTAATAAATCTGAAAAAAATTAAAAAAATAACAAATAGTAGATTTTTTTCTTTCTTTAGAAAAAATCATTAAAAATAATTAAGCCCCGGGACCCGAAAAAGTAAAAGTGTAACTGTTTAGCAAAAACTAAAAATTTTGCAAATATGCATTGGTTTTTCAAATCGGGGGTGGCCAAATTTTAGAAAAATAAATTTTAAAAATAAATTGCATAAAAAATGGGTTTATTTTTGACGCTGGAAAAAATTTTAATGTACAGTATAGAAGTAGATTAATATCCCACTTCAATGCAATTTAAATGGTTATGATCCGGTGAATATAACAGAAAATATGAATATTGAAATTTACACACTATTTACATGTTTCTCATTTTTCAAAAAAAAACTAAATAGCGGAAAAAATGTGGATTTTTTTTTTAAAATTTAAAAACTAATAACTCCAACCTTTAAGTGGCTCCACAGAGATTCGGAATGCAACATTTAATTGTAACCGGGTGACCCAAGGTCAGATTTTGGCCGATCTATCGTGGAATGGCCGATATCTTCTGTTAATTTTGTAAGCATTTTTGATTGGCATGAGGTTGATGATGACCTATTCGCTTAGGTCGAAAGTACGACACTCCCTATAGCGCTCATCATTACAACATTTTTTTTCATCTTTGTCTTATATTTATTTTAAAAAAAGTAACATCTTTATTATGATCTCAAACCTGACAGTTCAAAATGAATATATATTTTTTTTTATAAAAAAAAAATCACTGTGCAACAAATTTTGGATATGAAAATAGACTACCAGTAGATCAAAACTCCCAAAGGGTGTTAAAACCTAGCTCGGATTTCTATTTTATGGTCTGTTGAAGTTGTGTTTTATGCAAGCTAATTTTGAATTTTTTTTAATGTACACTTATAGAAATAAACCTGTAAAAATAGCAGAAAAAGCGACTTAAAATTAGTTAAAAATTATCTAGCATAAAAAACTGCTAAATTTAACAGAAGTTGTTGCTAAATATTCATAAAATAAGAACAGTTTTGCTGTCTGTTAACTTTACAAAATTTTAGTTATAGTCGATGTGAATTTAAGTTAGTTGGAATTTTAAACTATAAAATTAGCAAAAAGTTTTTCTAAATATTTGTAGACTCAAAATAGCAACTAAACTGTAATAATAACAAAATGTTTGCTATATTTATGTAGTAGAATGCAAATAATAGTTTATTTTGCTAAAACCAACAGAAATTTTTGAAAAAAATTGTAGATTGTTGATTTCAAAACGGCAGACTTTTATTCGCATTAAAAAAAAAAATTTTAATTTCTAATTTTTTAATGATTTTTTCTGTCTACTAATATATGGTAAATTTTATTTTTAGCAGATTATTTTGTTACTTGCAATTTACTAAAATTAAGCTCAATTATAACTAAATATTTGTAAATTCAACAGATTTATTTTTGCTATTCTTATATTACAAATTGTAGAAGTCCAAATATAAAGGACGATCTTAATTTTATTTAAACCAACTCTAGAGGTGGTCTTTTATTTACACCAACTGTAAACTGTAAAGGTGGTTTTAATTAAGTCAACTTTAATGAGTGTTTTTTTAGCAAATAAAAAAACTCTGAATATTTTAAGTTTAAAATTTCAGCAAATGGGGGTTTTATTAGAAAGCCTCTGGCTTTCTTGATTATCAATAGTATAATAAATTCTTATCTACAAACTTAAATCTACACAACCGAGGTGGTTGCTTTATAACAGTGATGTGCTTTACGCACACTATTGCATTTATACTTGTGTGTGTAGCAGCGAAAAAAACGAAGTTTATTCTACGGTACACTGATAATAAATTTCAATTGCAGAAAAAATATTTTTTTTGAAAAAAGTGAATTTCATAAAAATATATTTTTTAATATATGAACCCCTTTGAAACTAAAAAATATATATTTTTTTCTATTTCGGCTTAAGCGGACAAGGGCTCCTGGGAACCACCATGGCTCAGAAACAGTTTAGCGTTGTATCATATTAGTGTGTGTACTCAAGTGAAAAAAATTTTGTTACAATTTAAAAAAATAGATTTTTTGCATAGAAAGAAAGCTACACTCATAGAAATAAAGCTGTACAAATGCGCTCATAGAAATTTTACATAATTCGGGCTAAATTTAGAAGGGAATTTTTAACTAATTTTTAGTAACTTTTTTTTGCTATTTCTACAGACTTATTTCTATGAGTATAGCTTTCATTTCTATGACTGTACAAGAATTAATTTCAAATATAATTTTGGTACACTCCTAGAAATAAGTCTGTAGAAATAGCAAAAAAAAGGTACTAAAAATTAGATAAAAGTGACTCTGCAGAAAAAACCAGTTGAATTAAGAGATTTTTTAACTAAATATTTGCAGACTTAAAATATCAAACAAAAACTGTTGTGTTAACATTTTTTTTTTGCTAAATTTAGCCCGAATTTTGTAAAATGCAAATAACAGGTTAAATTGTTAAACCAACTGAAATTTTTGCTAAATAATTGTAAATTTCTGATTTAATAACGGAAAATTTTTAATTGCATTAAAAAAAACTTAAAATTTTCAAAATGTTTATGATTTTATTTGGGTACAGATATTTAGTAATTAGTTTTGCTAATGTTAGCAGGTGTTTTTGTTACTTTGTTACTATTCATCAGGTTTATTTTTGCTATTTTAAGTCTACAAATATTTAGTTTAAAAATCTGTTAATTCAACTGGTTTTTTTCTGCGGGGTCATTTTTAACTAGTTTTTAGTTACTTTTTATGCTTTTTCTACAGACTTATTTCTATAAGTAAAGATATTGCTGGGTCAATTAATATTTTTATTTAAAATACGAATATTTCACTGGTGTTTGTTTAGGGTTTTTAAATAAAAAAATAAATAAATAAAAATTTTTCACTTATAATTTTATTACAAATTAAGCATTGTGCATCGTCATCCATATTCTCTATAAAAAAAAAAAGTATTTTCCCATTCATCATCAAACATATTTCTACGTGTATTTTTATTTGTGTTCCGCAGCGTGGTGTTGCTTCAACAATGGTTCAACTACAATTGATTTGTTTTCTTTTAACTCAGTGAGAACAAAGCAAAAGCCGAATATGCACATCGAAAGCCATACGAAGATGTTTATAGTGTACGTGTGTTGACGCAGCGTAAGCAGCATTTTCTTCTGTAACCCCGTGTGGTTGGAAATTGAGAGGAAGCACATCACTGCTTTATAATGATATCGACTCAAGAGAGAGACGAAATAAAACAGAACTTCATGTTCTTTTATATTTTGACACCAATGAGTGTATCAAAATTGGAATACTAATACAATATAAATTTAATATACGATTTAAAGACAAATTCTTTAAAGAAGATAGGTGAATTTGGCACGAATGGCCGTTTACCTCATAAATACGGTTTAAAAGAGTAAATTAATTGAAAAATAGAAAATTTAGAAAAAATAATTAAAATTTTGTTGAAGTCGCTTCAACACAAATATTTAGTAAAAAATCTGCTAATTTTATCAGTTTTTTTCCGCAGTAACATTTTAACTAAGTTTTAGTAGCTTTTTTTGCTATTTTTAAGGTTTATTTCTATGAGTTTGTTGGGTACAAAGCTTGTAATGGGTATAACTCTGCAACAATAAGAGCAAATTAAAATATTGATTTTGAATTTGTCTACTTTTCAAATTGCTTTAAATTATTTTTTTAGTTTTAGTAGACATTATTAAAGTTATAAAGCGTTATTTAAAGAATTTATTAAAAAATTGTGAAAAAAAAATTAAATATATGGTTCCCAAATGTACAAAAGCATTGCCGAAACTTATGATTTATGCACATAAAAATTAAATATGATAATTTTTCTTTAAAAATATTGACTTAGAAACGACGAAAATTTGGGTTAATGACCAAGTTATAAACAAAATTTAAAAAACGTGTAATAACGCCAATTTTTTGTGAAAAAATCGATTTGCGCAACCTCTTAACTTCTTCCGAAAAATCTGAAAAATATCTAAAAGTTATTTAATTAAAAAATTACGAAAAAAAACTAAATATATGGTACCTATATGTACAAAAGTATTGCCGAAACTTCTAGCTTATGCACATAAAAATTAAATTTGGATATTTTTCGTGAAAAATGTTGACTTAGAAGCTACGAAAATTTGGGTTATTGACCAAGTTATTATTGGCATTCAAAAAACGTTCAAAAAAACGGATTTTTCTGAAAAAGTCGATTTGCGCAACCTTTAAACCTCTGCTGAAAAATCTGAAAATACTTAAAAACATATTAAGTATTAACTACACTACACTCACAAAATTTTGTCGTTAAAAACAACTACTTTAAAACTACTGAACATATATTTAAAAACCGGTCTAGTTACTTTTCTTTTAAATCAAATGTATTTTTCATTTATTTTTAACTATGAAAAAACTAACTCAAAATATTTGTTTTTCTTTCAAAAAAAAATTAAAAATTTAAACAAAACTCAAAAAACCGTAAAAATAAACTATTTTATTTTAACTATCGAAAACTAACTACCAAATTATAAAAAAACAACAGTTTTTCTTTTATCTTACTATCATTAAATTTTTGGTTTAAATAAAGATTGTCTTGTAAAAAGAAATTTTTAAATGAAAATAATAATTGGTACAGAAGAATAGTATTTATGTATAGTTTGTTTTTTAATAAATACCCATCCAGAAATTGCCAATGGTTTGAAAAATCAAGCATTGGCAGAGCACTATTTGACAATGATCCAACAAATAAAGTGCTGGCAAAGCACTGATTTACAACGATCTGCCAACGTTAGTAAAAAGTGCTTTGCCAGTGCTTAATTAACAAAATTTACATCAGTAAAAATAATAAAAGCACTGGCACAGCTCTGGCTTAGAACGCTCTGCCAACGTTCGTAAAAAGTGATTTGCCAGTACTTGATTTACAAAATTTACAACCGTATAAATAATCAAAATCATTCCAAAATCATTCAATAAGAAATAATACAACTCTTTACTGAAGTAAATTACTAAGTAGGACTTTATTGGCCGTTTTTGGTTTTGGCACTGGCAAAGAGCTCATTGCCAGTGCATTGCCAACGTTTAAAAAAAAACGGCCAAGCCCTGCCCGGTGTTATCATTTTGGGGTTGGCAAAGCACTTATTATATTATTAAAAGAGCACTTTATTGGTTGTTCTACCAAAGCTTTGCTAAAGTTTTAAAATTATGGTTTTGGTACTGGAAAAGCGCTCATTGCCAGTGCTTTGCCAACGTTTTAAAAAAGGAACGGCCAAGCCCTGCCCGGTGTTATCATTTTGGAGTTGGCAAAGCAGTTAAATCTTCAGGTATACAACGCTCTGCCAACGTTCATACCATCGTTGAAAGCACTGGACCAATGCTTTGCCATTCGTATTTTTCTGGCTGGGTAGTAACATAAGATAATAAAATATTTCTTTGTAGTTTAAGAGGCCTATTCTTACGAAAAACTTTGTGACTCTAGTAATCCCCATGTGTTTGTTGTTGCTGGAGTTACAAAAAATGTTATTTTTTTGAAATTTTGTTTAAAAAATACAAAAAAATAACGATCTTACACAGACATCATCATAAAATGACAAATAAATTTGGATTTTTATTGAATTTTATTGTGGATTTGTACATAAAGTTAAGACATCCAGTCTTAAAAATGGTCTTATGATAGTCATAACGAGTCACAAGTAAGAATAGGCCAGTAAATGTATAGTCCTTAAAAAACAAATTACTATTTACATAAACTACAATCAGTTAAAATATCTGTTAAAATATGTTTATTATATTATATCGTTCATAGCAAGTCAAATATCAAATATTTTTTCAAAATGTGTCATTTTGTAATTTTTTTTCGAAAAAAAGAGATTTTTGCGTTTATCGGCTGACCAAAGGAGCTTAATAAAAAATTATTTAAAAATAAAAAATAAAAAAATGTTAATGCGATTTTCGGGTTTAAGGAGGAATGAATACATAATAATAAAAAAAAATAAAAGTCACAGAGTTTAATTTATTTTGAATTCCTTTTATTATAAGTTCCTTTAAAATATGTTTGCTTTCAAAAATAAAATAAAATCATATCGATTTACATTAATTCCCCCTGTGATTTTCTTATTCAACATCAAAAAACGTTTAACATAAATTATCGCTTAATAACGGTATGTTATAAATCTTAACTTTGGCAATTTGGCACAAACGTTGTGCGTTGAATACCAACATATGGATACATGAATCATAAAGGAGTAATCCGTGAAATACATATGTACTACATTAGAGTGCCTCAAAGTATGTGTTTGATGCACCTGAAAATGAGGACCCGATGAAAAAAGTTTATATGTATATACTATTACACAAATTTATACCCAGCAAAAAATAGTGCTTACCCAGAAGCAGTTCCGGAAGGCATTATTCAATTACCGAGCGCTTCCGAAACAATTCCAGACGGCATGATTTTTGTTCGCGATGTCTCTCTTAGTATGTCTCTATTAATCAGGTAAAATTTAATTTATGAAAAGTACCACTGTTAACACATTTTTTTCGAATCTCTCCTAAAACCAGTTCATGTTTTTAGAAGAGAGCGTTGGAAACTGCGTGTTTAAGCAAATTAACACCCAACCATCAATTTTAAAAATTAAATAGTTGCTTAGTTCCACTATAGGCAATATACTTTCTGCCACTGATCCTGTTTTGTGTTTAACGAAATAGTTGTATTGAACAATCTGAAATTGCTGAACTACTGAATGGGGATATTTATCCTTCATAAAAAAATATGGTATTGATCCATAATACCGACCTTATAGTTATAATTTTTAATTATTTTGTACAACAGGGACATGTAAAGTTTGCTGTTTATTGCTGCTCTAGAAAAAAAAAATTGAAAATTTTGCAAACAAATTAAATTTGACTTTCTTCTTTGGTAAATGATGTTTTTTTTTTTGGTTTTACCTAAAGTTTTAAATATATTATATGTTCCAACTTCAGCTTCACAAAAAGCATAAATTTTTAAATATAAAAACATTTTTTAAAATTAATATATATGATAATGAAAATTATTCAAGTTCGAGGCCATACTATATATTCCTTTATTGGGATATTGTCCTAACCAGAGTTCGAAAATTTATGTACCACTAACATAACGTTGCTATCAAAAAAACCAATACAACGATCTCTATTGTTTCGTTCGTATTTATAAACACAACACAATTGCTCAAATCGTTGTTTGTAATATAACAAACGGAACAAAACGAAAATGTTTCTTTCGTCACTAAAAAATAACCTAGTGGTTATTTTTTAGTGTTCATTCAACTTAAACATTAAAACGCGTTTTTAACGTTGTGGTTTTCAGAATAAAGAAATGATTTTTCTGTATGTTATCAATGTTTTTTTGCATTAGTTTTATAAAAATTTCACTGGAACTCCTCCGTTGAAACTTTTTATTAAACTAATGCAATTATTCATAAAATTAAAGGAAATTTTTTTCACTTGTAATATGACATAAACACTAAGAACGGTTTACGAATAGTTTTGTTCCATTCCATAAACACAACAAAATCAAACTGTTTGAAATATTTGCCAAACAGAATAAAATCGTTTAGTTCGGTCTCTCATCGAAAAGTGGTTTGTGAAAGTGTTTGTGTTCTGTTTAGAAATCAAAATGAAAATAAAGAAATGTTCTGTTTATGTTTACTGTGCACAACAAAATGATTGTGTTGAGTTTCAGCAAAAAGCAAAACAGAACGATAGAAAAACGTTTGATAGTGTTTAAATTCGAACTCTGGTCCTAACAAATAATCTATAGAGTTTTTGTTTTCAAATTTATTAATTGACCACTTTCAGGAATGTGGTTCCCTTCAGAACACGTTTTGAAAGAAGTGACAACCCCATGCAAACATCAAACATTCATATAACCTAGTTATCGCACTAAATGAGAACTAATATATGAGCTCGAAATTAAAGATTATCACCATTGATCAAAAATAAATTGAAAACTTATTCGTTATTTGCAAGCTCTACCTTTGGTAGATATACAATACACGATTTTTGTTTTTATTCTCCTTTTTATGTTTACACTTGTTTTGTATTATTTAAAAACAAGATGTAAAGGGAAGTAAACTAAGACCGTACTTAGTCTTTTTTTATAAGCCCAGGTGAAAATGTTCATATATTGTCATACATGGCCTCATATATGAGTTCATATATGAACTCATACATGCTCGGATCCGAAATTTGAGGGTATATGGACATATATGGTCATATATGGTCATATATGAATGTTCATATATGGTAATATATTATTACTTTTCTACGTGCTCGTATAAAAAGGCCATTTTTTAAGTTTTTATCGAAAATATTGTCTTTTTATTAAAAGAAAATGTTTCTATTATACTTCTAAGAACATGTTACTGATAAATTCATACGTATTCATAAAAGCTCAAAAATTTATAATATGTTGAGCTTTTTTAGATCATTTTATTTTTTGTAAAAATTCTATTCAAATAAAAATTATATTGAAAACCGAGATAGTCCCGCCAAAAGTGGGATAGTTAGTTATGTTAGGTACTACCGATTCAGAATTAAGCACATCAAATGCTATTGATATTTCTTTAGATTCAAGTGAGATATCTCATATGAACCAAAACATGTTTCATGAATTGTATGCAAATAAATAGTAAAATATGTGTAGGTGAAGCAGTATTAAAAGTTAACATATACTGAAACATAACTTACAAAAAAACTGCGTAAACAGCTCAATTAGATTCAATAGTATAGTTAAAATAAAAATCATAAAAAGCGTTTATCTTACTAACTCATTCTGTACTATCGTCTTTATAAAATATGGAAACATTAAAATTTATTTTCTTTTAAATATTTTTGTCATGAATTAGTACAGCGGCGGGAATTGGTTTACAATAAAGAAAATTGTCCTTAAGTAGTCGTATCTGCTAAAACTTTAAAACATATTGCCTATATATGAAATAATATATGAATTCATATATGGAGATATCTGGTATATATGAAGCAATATATGAACCAATATATGCAATATATTATCATATATGGTGTTATATATATCCATATATGAACTTTTCCTTTGCATGTATATATATATATATATGATCCCATAGATTACATATATGTACATATATGCCCATAAATGGAACCATATATGTTCATACATGAAACCATATATGACAATGTATGATCATATATGAACTATTTCACCTGGGAGTTTGAGATAATTTTTATTAAAAATAAAAATTATGTTTTTTCGACCTTTAATTGTGCAATGAAAATGAAAATTTTCAATTTATAACGAGCTTTCAACATCCGTATATTTACAAAAATAAAGCAAATCAAACATATTAGCTAGGTTGATACTAGTATTTCGATCTGGCTAAAGATCTCATCAGAACCCGAAGTTTTAGAAAAATTAGACCCTTCATTATAGGCAGAACTTTAACAAAAACCTATTAATAATCAATTTTGCTCCATTTTTGTCTTCTTAGTAATCAAGCACGTGGTTAGGTCTTTTCCTAACAAGCATCATGACGTTACTAAACTTTGAAGACCAAAAATGTTCTATTTATATAAAAAAATTTTAGTGTGTACTCTGTACTTATTCAAGTTCGTAATTTATGAAATTATATACAATTAGGTCTATCAAATATGATATGTAATAAACCCATTTTTCGGATCAAACTATATTAAATTAGATCCCATGAGATCAGCTTATATATGATATCTTTCGGATCAGATGTGATGTTTAGTTATATGTGATACTATTGCTAATCATATGTTATTATATCGGAACTTTTTTCTTCGGGGATATACCTGTTGTATGATGATTTCAAAAATATTCGGCTCTATCGATAATATCCCGTGAACTAAATCATTTTTAAAAAACCTCCAAAAAGATTTTTTATATTAATTAGAAAGTATTTACTGCAAATTTTGTCAAAAATTTTGTCAAATATAAAAAAGATTACAGAATTCGTGTTCGATATAATAATATTTTTATGCAATTTTGTTGATGATTTTGAAAGCGATTTTTATAAAAAAAAAAAGTTACCATTTTTGCATTTGTAATTTTGATCGGAAGTGAAATCCATCATATAGCAGAATACCTAAATTTTATTCTTAAAACAAAAAAGAATTTTTTTTAAATATTAATTCGGTTTTCAAATATTTCATTAAACATTTAACTGTTTTGTAACTTTAATATAAAGTCACATCTAAGCTCTTTGTTCTATTCCAACGATTCTTTATTCTATTCCACTCTTTTTGGCAAAACACGTGTTTTGAAACTGTACTTAGAAACAAGGAAATCTATTAGCTGCGTTAAAAACTGGAGGCATAACTCTACAAAATGACAATTTATAGTTCCTTAGAGACTGTTGAAAATATCCCGAACATTAAGAAACTTTATGGTGTTGAAATTATTAGCGGATGTCCACACCATTCTAAGAATGTCCTAAAAATGAAAAACGGATGCAAAATTAAAGATTTTTGAAATTCTGTATAAAAATCTCATTAAGAAACATCAAAAGTATTACATATTATTATCACGAGTCGAAAATCTGTGTTTAATAATTTTTTATTACAAAATAGTATAATTTTTAAATATTTTTTATATTCAACTAAATTTTTTTGAAAAAATGTGCTGTAACTAATATTTAATTCACGAAAATTGTTTTTTGGAGACTTTTCAAAAACAGTTTAGCTTACATGCTGTTATCCTAGTTCCGATATATTTTAGAAGTCATCTTAAAACATCTTAATCTTTATTTTCAGTGGGGTACATATTGCATTTTTTTTAAAAAAGCCTTAAAATGAGGCACTCTAATATTAAAATTTTGCTAAGCTTTGTACCTGTCTTATACCAATTTTCATAATATGTTTGATTGTATTTTCTTTTTATATGGATTTGTAAAACAGTAAATGTTGTCAGCATATGTTACCTTATAGATAAGCTATTATCATATTTTAAGTTGAATTTTTTTTTTTCTAAAAAAAAATGTTAAATCTCCTCAACCCACACAGAAATTTTTGTTAAACAGCAGACATTTAACAAAAAAAAAAAAAAACTTGAAAAACTTGAAAAACGTATGAATATAATGGGAAAAATATTATTTTCATATTATGCAAATTTTGATTGTTTTCAACATAAAATGTTAGAACAAAAAAAAATCTAAAAAAAGCCACAAACGTGTTGGATTGAAAGATTTTCCAAACAAACATTTTAAAAGGATTTTTTTTTTTTGGATGAAACTCTTTTTCGTGTCAATTTATTTTGATGAGTTTCTTCTTGTGGGTTTATTTGCTGTTAAGCTTAAATCGATTTAACTTAACTTTTGAATGTTAAATTATTGTTTGAGTTATGGTATATCTTTTTTAAAATACCTGTATTTCATAGTATAACTTCAACATTTTGTTACTCAACAAACGTTTTTAATATCTTATCATTGCAAATCAATATTTTATATTTTTTCTCTTAGATTTTCCTACATTTCCTATATTGTTTTCATGTGTATGTTTTAAATAAATCCCTCATGATATTTTATGTCGTCTTTTCGCCTAGCTTACAGTTTTATACATATTCTTTATTATTTGTGTTCAAACTTATCGCTTAACCGCCAGCTATATCTTGTTGTTAACAAATACACACTTGTCTTTCTAAAACTGATGTTTGACATTAGAAGCCATTAAGGTATCATGTCACGTTAAATGTTAAGCTTGCATCTTTGTCTTTTATGTCATACACACAGAGAAATAAAGTGCCAACAGTAACAACTTATAAATTTAGTTAGTACAAAGGTATTTACATTAGATTTCTGAATATTTTGGGTATTGGGTAAAATTCAGTTAAATTAAAAGAACCTTCTTGTGAAAACTAATGTTAAGTTGTACCAACCGTCGGAAATTCGTTATAACCGAATTTTATTAGAAGTAACCGAATTTCAGGTGGCAAACAGCTAAATTTTTCTCTTTGTGTATAATGCATTTCTACACACAGAAAGTAAATTAGTTGTCAATCGATTGAAAATAAAAAAAAATCTTTGCTGAATACGAAATTTTATACCGATTACTAAATTTTCTTAAGTAACACAGTTTAAAATTTATTCTGCAATTACTCAATAATTGGTAAATCAAACAAATACTGAATTGAAATAATAATTATGGTAATGATTATTAGACCCAACGGTATCAAAATATAAAATATAGTACTGGAAACTAACAATGTGAAGTATCAATATATTTTCAATATTAAATATAACAAAATTCAAAAAATCCATTAAAAAATACTTAAACTAAAAAAAAAAATTTAAATTATAACAATTTTAAACAAAAAGAAAAATAAAGATGAAAAAAACATGAGCTTGACAGAAAGTATTGTTCAGATTAGTATTATTATGAAAGTAAATATGATTCAAATTTTTTAAAACGAATATTTGTCTTCTTTATTAAGTATCTTAATATCGCAGCAAGTATAATCTGAATTCAGAGCTCAAACATATTTGCTGGATTCCATGAAGATTTCTTTAATACACTCATGGAATATCAGAAAGGAGATTATTTGAGATTAAAATATGAGAAAGCTTGCAGTTTTCAAAGATTAGAAGCTTTAATAATGAAACGCTAAATTTATCACAGTAATTAATTTTTTTAAATATTTTTTTTTTTTATATTTTTTGACCTTATTCATTATATAATAATTGTTAATTTTTATAAACAAAATTTAATAAAACAGAATAATATTGAAAACAGAATTTTATTTAACCAGAAAGTAATAATATAATAAAAAAAATCTGTTGAGAGTACTGAATATTAGGGTTGGGTCGATTTAGCAATCGATATTGTGCCATCGATTTTTCGATAGCTTTTGGCATCAGGAAGAAAAGTTCCGCTACGACATATCAAAAAAATCATTTTCGAGGCGCCCAATTTTAAATTTTTAGACAATTTCTTTTATTTTTAAGGTTTTTTTAATAGGTAATAAAAAAAATCGGCAGATTTCATTTTTTTTAAATATTATCTTTCCAAAGTGAAATTGTACGCTAAAAACAATAGCGTAACAGTTTTTTTCAAAAACAATTTTTTCTTGAGGTTTTGGACGAGTTTTTTTCGAAAAATATATCTTTTTTACGCGTTAATTTTTAAGGTTTTTCAGTAGGTATGTTAAAAAAAATCGCCGATTTAAATTTTTTTATATATATATTATATCTAAGGTAAAATTGTAAGCTTACAACGATGGCGATATAATTTTTTCGAAAAAAATTCTTTTTTGTGATTTTAGAAGAGTTTTTGTCAAAAAAAAATTAAATTTGGGCGCCTCGAAAATGATTTTTTTGATATGTGGTACTGGAACTTTTTCTTCCTCATGCCAAAAGCTATCGAAAAATCGATGACACAATATCGACAAACTTTTGCCCTTACAAATCGGCCCACCCTATTGAATATGCTTTAATAGTATGGTAGACATAACTTCAAATGTCGAAAGCTGTAACCGAATAATGTGATGATAGTATGTGTAACTACCTAAATTCGGTTGGCAACAAATTCGGTTCTCACAACGATTCTGTTCTCTGTGTGTATAAATGTTTATTGTAATTTGTTATTAGATGATAACTTTTAGATATGTATTATAGACTAAAATTAGTCTAAAATGTAAATAAAAAAATGACGAGAGTGTAATAAGGATAACAAGAATTTTACAAGAAATTGTTTAATAAATTGCGAATGCTATTGATATAAAATATACTTTAAACTACACCCATCTCTGGATATCATATAATATTGAAGAATATTTCCAACGGCTAAAGTGTAAAGTACTTTTTTAAATAATCGCTAAAATCATCAATAACTTTGAAGACCCGCCCACTTAAAAAGGAGCGTGACTTTAAAAAAAAAAAAGAGTTGCACTATTCAACTCAGAATAGATTATTTAGTGGATGCACAATTTTGGAGCCACTTCTGTTAACTTTCTTTACGAAAAAATACAATATCAAGCCCTATCCGCCAAAAAGAGGTAAGCGCCACTATTTACGATATTCTGTTTTTAATGAAAATCTTAATTTATCAATCATTTGCATTATTCCTCAAAATTTCATACCGTTACGAATTTCAGCAAAATCAAAAAATACGTTAGTGCCAATAGAACAAACTAAAATTTGTTTACATATTTCGTGACAGCAAATTGTCGATTATGCATCCATAAAACAGATTCGGTAAAAGCAACCGTTTTGTAGAAAATCTAATGGTTCAGTAGTAAGTATCGAATTTGTTTGTAGTTATCACCGAATTTCTGTTGAGGCAATCGAAATTATATTGTAGTGCCATCATTTTTGTTGTTTTAATCGAATAATTGTTATCACTAGCGAAAAATTCAGTCACAACTACCGAAGCATTCTATTGGCAACAAATACGATTGATTGCCACTACCGATTCTGTTTTCCGGGTGTGTCTTTATTCTTTAATGAATAACTCAAAATCTTAGTCACGCTTAAACAAGTGTTATGCAGCGTTGGATTCGCAATTTAAAAGACTTTCATTTATATGTAATATGTATATATTTTCTTTGGACCAAAAAAGAAAAAACGGAAAAAACAAAAATATGGTGAGATTAGACCACCTTATTTAACCCTAAATGTGAGATATTGCAGCCGAAAAAATTTAGTTTGCATTATGTTTTTGGCTTTTAGAAACTAAAGAAAAATCAATAAAAAAATTAAAAATCTTCTCCTCTTAAATTATAATTTTGATGCATACGTCTTTTGGCGGTTAGTGCTAGATATATTCGGCAATGACAACTTTAACAGCTTTAATATTTCAATGCAAATTCCGCCTTATCAAACATGTTTTCCTCGGCAATAACTAGGTTTTTTTCCTAACTCGAATAGTTTTAAAAAAAACTCTAACATTTGAATTTTTCAAATTCAAACAGATTTTTGCTAAAAGTGCTTGATTAAAGATTTTGACCTCAACATTATTCTGAGACAACCTAAATACATAATCAAGAAAATGTTTTTGATATTCGCACTATTGAATTAATATTTTCTCAAGCTAATTGTGGAGGCTATTTTCTGCGTGTTGGGGAAATGCATCAAACCATCAACAAATTTGAAGTCCTAATAATGTTATAGAGAAAATTTTTGTTTCGAAAATATTTCAACAACATATCTCACACAAGTCTTCCGAAAAGAATTTCAAATGCATTTAAAAAGAATCCAACATTCTGAACGATTTTTGTAACAGAAAAATTACAGTGTGGAACGCTTTCGGGGTCATTGTCTGGTGGGTGAGGAATTCAAAATCGCGGTGAAAATGCTAGGCCAGTATAGTAAAACCTCCTAAGGGTATGACGTTCTCAGTGCAAACATTTTCTTTATGACCTTTTATATTTTTATACGCTCCACCATATGTGATGAGGGTATAAATGACGATCTTGGCACGAAAACGCAATAGAGACTCCCAATGTTTACCTTGATTGATGGACATCTTTGCGAAAAGTTTGGTAATACAAATGAGCAAAATTTGTCTAGCGAATCAAAAGTTAAGTGTGAAAATGTGAAGGTACCCCCAAATTTTCCACACATATTTCATAGTAGCGCTGGTGTATAATATATTATTTTTTCAACACAAAATAGTTTTTCAACTCGAAATTCATTTGTTCACCTCTATATATTTTTTTGCATATTTTTTGTTTGTTTCCTTTATAACATATAATTAACTCGATTTTTATAAAGGCGTAATAGTATTTGCAAAAAAAAATTCCAAAAACTTCATTCATTGTTAACCAAAATTATTTCATGAAATATATAAAAATTAGACGCTTCGCAATGATTACGACATTGCGTAATCCATAAGATAATTTAAAATAAAAAACAACTTAAGATTTGTGTTTTCCCAATTTTAGCGATAAAATTAGTTTGCAATCTCTAACCTACACTTGGTACCTAACTATTGTATGTGAATAAAGCGCATAAAAAAACGGGATAATTACTTGTGAAAGAGAGATAGGATTAAGAAGAAGAAGCATTCTAGTTGAAAAATTAATTGTGCATTGGCATTAGTTAATTCTGTCTCTTCTGATCGAAACAATACTTGTGTGTACGTAGTGTGACAAAACTCCACTTAGCCACAGTCATCGCTGTGTCGACCGTGGCTCAACTCGTTAAGAGGTGAGATAACATTGCATAGCTTGATGCTAAGGCAGTGAGTTCGAATACCAGTACGACACCAAAAAAGTAAAAAAAAAAAAAGTTTTTCATATAGAGCAAATTAACGATTTAAAATACTTTGTTCAATTGACACATAAATTAACCACTGACGAGTCCCAGGAGGGGGACGAAACTGCGGCAGTCTGGTGTATCCCTTGTGTCCGTAAAAAAATTTTCGATAAAAATGTTTTCTTCTTCTTCTTTCCTGTAAAGAGACTAACTAAAGTAATATTCTACAGTAATTAATTAAAAATTAATTACGATTGTCATTATCTGACGGTTGCAAAACAATTTCTTACAATCGTTTACATTTCAAAAAAATTAAGTTTTTGAAAAATAATTTTAAAATTATCTTTTAATGGCAAATGACATAAAACCCCAAGATTCTAAGGCATGTTTCATTAAACATCGCAGGCTGCTTTAAATTATCCTCAACAAACACTTTATAAATCAACTTTAATTGATATTTAAGAAAAAATAAAACATTTTTGAAACGACTAATCGCCAATTTTGTCGCTTACCCGACGCGAATAACCGGTTAATCCATTTTAGCTATTTTTTGAATAATGCCCTCACCGGTTAACCGCCTAGGTCGAATAATTCGAACACTAGGTTCAATATATAATTTCTGAAAGTCTAATAATAAGTTTTGTTCTGGTATCATATGTTTTATTGTGTCGTTTTTTATTCCGGAATATATAAATTTATTTTCAAACAAATATAATTTAATCAAGAATATCTGATTGTATATGGCATATGACACATAAAATAATATAAAATAAAACATATTTTTGGATATTACACCGAATATTAAAAATATTAAATCAGAATTGCACATATAATCACATCTCATCTTATACGAATGTTATTCGCAACAAAATTTAAACACACAGTTTTATAAAATTGCATTTGTTTGAATCTAATAGTTTTTTCCCGGGATTGTTAAAATAATTTTTTTATCATATTTATGTTATATAAAAATATGAATTCACAATTTAAAAAATTGTTCTGATTTTGAAAAGTTTACTCAAAACTAAGCGTTATATATTTTGGTATAATTAAATACTCTATTTTATGAAAATTAATAAAATAATATTGAACTTAATACAATTATATAAGACCAAAACGCAGATAAAATTTTATCATATTTTGTACAATTAATTTCGATCAGATACAATTTGATTAATCCATTTTTCGCATTAAATTTATTAAATTTAGTAAGGGACCAAATTAAATTTAGTAAGGGTTAATCGCCAAACCAACTATATATTGCCCGTCTAATAATGTATGGTATAACATATTGTTAGATATAATTACATATGCCGTTTACGGAAAATTACATTGTCAAGTAAACTGGTATCTTACTATACATGATGTCATACTTAACTATATTAAATTTTATAAAACTGGAAAACACTATATAAGATTATATAATATACGCTGAGAATACTATGTAGGCAAAGACTACTGCAAATGCAGTCAAAAACAAATGAAATTTCACTTAGAGAATGCACGACTTACACACAGAGAAATAAAGTGCCAACCGAATTGAAAAGTGTATTTTTGTGGTGACAACTTATAAATTCAGTTATTACAATGATATTTACTTTAAAGTTCTGAATATTTTGGGTGCTGCGACTAAAATTCAGTTGAATTAACCGAACTTAGTTATGAAAACCAATGTTCAGTGGCACCAACAGACTGAAATTCTTAATAACAGAATTTGAGTCGTAGTAACCAAATTTCAGTTGGCAAATAGCTAAATTTTTCTCTGTGTGTACATTTCAGTAAATTCAACTAACATTGTCATTTGTTTTTTAATGTTCAAAAAATGACTAACAAACCAACTAATTAACCACATGTTAGTGAAAAATAAACAAACATTTATTTTTTTAAATAACAAAAAACTACTGTAAAAAAATTAATGTAAATCATAATACAGTCATTTGTTTGTGTTTTTAAATGAACTACAAGATTAGTAAAAAATTTAATTTGTTCTACAAATGACTACGATTTACACTAAAAATATGAAATTGTATTACAACCCAAACAACTACATATTTTTAATGTGGAAGTTCCCTGAGTGTATTTTTACACGGGTTATTTAAGTTTCTGACTTTTGCCCATGGTGTTTTTGCAGGGTGATAAGGAGCAAATGTCTGCATTAAAATATCCAAAAGCTTAGTAATAGCCGATGCGAACATTTCAAATTAAAAGTTTGCAGCTAAAGAAGGTTGGGATGGCTAACTAAGAGAGACATTGGAATGGATCGTATATCTGTACATTTATATTTCTAGCGTATTAAGTGCCTCCTGGTCGATCCTTGAAAAAGTTCCAAAATTTACCTTATTAGTTAATTAGTCGATACCACAGTAAACATATATTTAAAATTTAAGGTTTCTAACTAGAAGTTTATTGGCAAGCGGTACAGGATGATAATTATTCAATTTTCACCCATCCCGTAGGAAGTACCCAAAATTCCATCTGGTGGGAAGTCAAGGCCAGAGTTTTGTTTAGGCCATTAAAATTTCAAGTGGGGGACATTTCCCCTTTATGACCACCTGGTCTGTTTATAAAGCACAATAAGCGCATATACATATTATTTTTTTTTTTTTTGTAATTCACGAAAGGATTAAAGAGCTGTATGTATGACAAATGTATATAACAACGAAAATAGTTTCAAAACTGATCTACTGCATTTTAGATTTCTGTTAAGAGACATGACACTTACTCCTTCCATTCAAAAAATTTGGTTTTTTTAAATTCACAAAACCTTTTATTCTTACTCAGCATTGATGAAAAGAAAGAAACCTCAATGAAATATTTCCCATTTTTTTGTGGTTGGTAAGCTAAAAACTTTTAAAGTTACTTAAAAAGCATATTTTTCTTATGTTCTTTTTTTAGGTTGTACAACACCTTTATTGTATGGTTAAATCGTTTTTTTGTATAAAGAAAAATGTGTTTTTCATGCTAATCATTGGCAACACACAAAAAAAAAACTCAACAGAAAAGGTATTTGCACCCATAAGAAAAATTTGAAAGGAAGAAACATTCATAGACATGGCTTTAGAAGTTTCTTAACTGACTTTTTTCAAGTTCTAAAGGTTATATGCTAAGGAATTTTTTTTTGCAATGGAATAAGGGTAGGGAATATTGTATATATCTTCGCAATGCATATTAAATTGATGACAATTTTTTTTACTTTGGTTTACCTTTTTCTACGGGGGTATAGTTTAACAATAAGTTTCAATATAATTTTTCTATACACTTAAAATTCCAAGTTATTATACCCTAGAGAGGTCAAAAGTTAAGTTTTTTATTTTGCTTTGTTTAGATTTTTAATATTATGGGAGGTTTTAGAATATAAAAGGTAGTAATCGATTTATTTCTTCACATTTTTCTAAATTGAGTTAATAAAATCAAACTTTATCATTAAAACTGTTTAATGTGTCAATATTGAAATCAATTTAAGTTTTTTTAATGGAATTTCTAAACAATTTTTTATTGTTAAAGATTTTTTATCAGGATTTTTGAAAAAAAAACGAACACACAATGTTTTAAATGTATTTTACTCTAGAGAATTCTTAAAATAAATATCAAAAAAAAAATTCAAGCTCGAAAGATTTAAAAAAGTCATGTTAAAACTTGTATACAGAACCACATGGCGTATGATTAATATTTATATTTTTTTACATATTTATTTTTGAATTAAGTGACGCCAAAATATAACTTAATTTTCGAGTTAAAACCGGACACATATAATAATTATTATGTTAAATATTAATTTATTGTACCTGCCTTCTCACATACATATTCATATATATACAAAAGCAATACACCTATCCCTAGATAGATGACTTTAGATGATTTTTTTATTTCTCGCTTAATTCGAATTACAGAATTCTTTTTTAACAATTTTTTAATTAAAAATTTGTAACTGTAATAAAGAAGATGAACAATGTCGAAAATTAATGATTAATAGGTTTTTTGTTAAAGTTCTGCCTATTGTGGAGGGTCTAACTTTTCTAAAACTTCGGGTTTTGATGAGATCTTTAGCCTGATCGAAATACTAGTATCAACCTAGCTAATATGTTTGATTTGCTTTATTTTTATAAATATACGGAGGTTGGAAGCTCGTTATAAATTAAAAATAGTGTAAACTATTTTTTCGACAGAAGTAAATCCAACGCTTCTTATATATTGGAGCATAAAAATTATCATTGAATCGTTTCAATAATATTGTAAAATAATTGTTTAATATTCTAAAGAATTAGTACTATTTTTTGTAACCTATTGAACTCAACAACTTTTTCAATATTTAAGACGCATGGACATTAGAGTGCCTCGTTGTGAGGCTTAAAAGAAATATAAGATGCACTGACCTGAAAATAAAGGTTAACTGCAAATGTAGTAAAAAACAAATTAAATTTTACTTGAAAAAAGGACGACTAACATTTCATTAAATTCAAACAATTTTATTTGTTATTACTATTGATAACCACAGATGTTAAAAAAAATAAACACAAATATAGTAAAGAATTTACAATCGTTGATTTGTGTTATTTTTTATAAATACGCGTATTGTTACGTGTATTTTTTATAAATATTAATATCATATAAAGGCTTTTTATAAGTTAATTCACCTGATGTGCATATTACTTTATATATTCAAATGATATTACGACTATTTCACGGTTATATGGGCTGATTTTCATGTAACTCTATATATTCAAATATTTTTACAACTATCTCTATATAGGCTGATTTGCATGTATTCGAATATTATTACAAAAACTTAGTTTTTACGCTGACTAAAATTACATTGAAAAGAACGAAATACATATCACTGCATCTCAATAACTTTTATAATAAAAATGTACAATTCACTAATGCATTTTACATTTTAGAATTGACGTTTTGTTAATGTCGGTGATAACTTCTGATTTACTAAAAATTTTTCTCATTTACATTTATAATAACAATTTAACTTTGATATTAGCTAAACAACATTTTTTTCTAAAAAACTACAAGTTTTTATTCTAACTCATTCCCAATGTTATTATAAAACTTTTGTAGGATTAAGCCTCATTTTCATAATGTTAGCAAAGAAAACAGAAGTAAACATTGAGTTTTTTAGCTCAAATCAACTATTAACTAAATCTAATAAAAGCATATTATTTTATTGAAAATTTTTGTTTAGCAAAATGTTTCCAAACGGTATTCGAACCTAGGACACCATTTTGTCAGTCAACCGCTCTACAATCTGAGCTTTCTCGACATGTTATACTTGAAAGAATAAAAATACAAATGACTTGCTTGCACAAAGTGGCATTACTTTCCAGCTTACAAAAAATAGAAAATAAGTAGTTATATATGTATTTATTATATTTGAAAAAATAAGGAGTCTAAAAATAGATTATCAAAACATTTTTAGATCATTAATTTATATTTAAAATAATGAAAAAATAAGTTCTTATGGGAAATGCATATACAAGTTTTTGTATTGAAATAGTGAGAAAATTAACTGGTTGCGAGAAAGTCATTATTTTTTGTATTGAAGTAATACAGATAGTAAACTCTTGGCATGACTCGTAGTCCAAAAAACAATGATATGTCACTGCCGTTTCTACACTGGCGAGTAAAACATATCGAGATACCTCAGATGGTAGAGCGGTAAACTGACAACCTGCGGTTCCAGATTCGAAAAAATATTTTTCTGTTAAATTTAGTTTTTTGAAAATGTATTTTTAGACTCGTTACATTGGTACAAAGAAATAAGAAATATATGATAACATATTCAATCCTTTTCCATTTTAATTACTCCACCCTCTTTTATTTGCTTTTAATTTTTTTTTCTTCTGGTGATCGTTTCTAGGTTAAGCTGCCTTAAAATTTTATTGTTTTTGAATCTTAAAATATATGCAAGGACACAAGAACACCATCCCAATGTCCCTAAGCACGGCCGGTTTATAAAGGAAGCACAGCCTCCCGAGAGGTTTAGTCAAAAAATAAGTAGAGTCGTTACAATGAATAAGGGGTATCTCTTAAAGATTTTCAGTTAAGGAGTTAAAATAAACCATACAAGTATCGTTGAAAAGCACTTTTGGTAGAACAAAATCTTGGGTAATACTAACAGGAGGGTAAAAATTTAAGCTTTTATTAAAATTAAAATATTCAGAATTTAATAAAATATTTATTAATAGACATAATCCAATGATGTTTTTGGACTTAAATAGACAATGTGCAATTTATGTCCGAATTTATGATTTCCTGAAAGCAATACCACTATCCCCAAAAATTAAAATAAATTCCAAAAATTGGATTTTTAAAATTTTTTATTATTATTATTCTTTATTTAAAGCGGCGATTGGGAGAGAATCGTAGACTCGTTTGCTGGAGTACCTTCAACCGCTCCCGCTACCTTAAAAATGTGGGAAATTTAGAAGCTGGGGGAAAAGTATAAACAAATCAATACAAATAAGACATTTCAGAAAAGTACACATGCTTTATATGTTAAGAAAGAAAATAATTATCTGAATGTAAAAGACTGTGTTTGCTTTTTGGGGAAAATATGGCAAAAATTTTATATTTTTTTAATTTCTAATTTAAACGAATTTAGTTTTTGAGTGGAACAAGACATTGCATTAATTTTTTTTTATTTAATAGAGAATTTATTTAGTTAAATAACCAATATTTTAAAAAAGAAATTAGACCTGAGTCGTACTAAATTTGGAATTTCACATTTTAAAATGGGAATATATCGGGAACTATTGGAGATAACCCACATATGCAAGCACATTTGAGAAACAAACAAATGCCGAGCACACAAAATTTGTTATGCAAAAAGTACCCTACTTTGCCGCCTGAATAACTAAATAACGTCACCCTAAAAATACCGCTACCGAAATAACGTCATCGAAGTAACTAAAATACCATAGCCGCTTAGATATCGTTACCGAAAGAGAAATAAGCGAAATATCATTAACGCTAAAATACCGTTACCGAAGTTAAAGAAAATAGCGCTACCCCTACCGATAACAGCATTGAATCGGATACCATACATGAAGATATATAATTGTATGGGCATATAATGCTTTTTTTCGATTTTTTATACAAAAATTTTCAAATTCAAATTTCAGGAACACAACTATAGTGTAAATCGAAGGAAAGGAGTACAATAGGGTGGCCCGTTTTTACCACTTGTTGCAATTTGATAAAGGGCGTCATTTAAATGGATATTTACTAAAGATTTCAAAAATTATATTGCTCTTAGAATCTGTCATGCGTAGCGCCCTCTACACCCGTTTACAAATTTTGGCTGCAGCACTATTCTCAAAAACACTTTCAAATACATCGAAATTATAAAAAATAAGGCCGACCACTCAGAAGAACTTTTCTTTACACTAAATTGCCTATTACATATTAGAAAACCCCTAAGCTCGGCCGAAGCCGGGCTTTGAATGAACTGTCATTTGTGTACTCCACGCGGTTAACCCTGGGGTAATGAAAACGATAGTCATATTTTCATGTAAAATTCATTATTTTAACAGTAAATGTTACAAAAATATCAAACACAACACACTAAAAAATACCTCCCAATTTTTGTACTTAAACTGTAGGGCGATATGTATCATGGATAAAAATAAAAATAAAATCATTTTTGAAATCTTGGAAAATCACTGATGAGCCTGTCCATAAAAAAAAGGTCTAGTCTAGTCTGATTTAAAAATTAATAGTGTTTATAGTTTTTAGAGAAAAACGTTTATTCTTCTTCTTAACCTCAACATTTCTAAACGAAATTTACTTTCGTTTGAGTACCCACACTTATATGTTTCTACGCATGCCGCATACCAGAAGAAAAAAATTTCGTTTATAATTCCAGAGGGGGTCATATTTTTTATTCATTTCAATATTATTTTATTAACACTAAGAGTGTACATAACCCCCCTCTGGTTATGTACCATGGTGTGTCGCGTGACCGGGTCTGATTACAGTTCCAAAATTTTGTTTCATAGGGTATTATAAAATTGAACTAGTACATAAGAAAGCATATCTTTGTAATTAATTCCATCGATTCTGTATAAAGAGAACTAGTTCTAGAACAGATGTAAGCGAAGCGATGTAAAATCAGTGTTTTGATGTACTTGGAAAGTTTTTTAAGAAAAAATTTTCGTGCTGGTACCAGGACCGGTCACGTGTCCTACCACATTAACAGGCCGTGGTTCTAGGAAGGTGTTAATTAATCCAGAGGGTAATTAATAATAATTTTAATGTAAATGAAATGTTTATAATTGTATAATAGAAAAAAAAAAAAAAACAGTTTTATACATATAGATTTGTGTAATGGACCCTAATGTAAATTCGCTATTAGATGCCAAATTAAAAGTTTCCATTTATACTATAAAAACTATGCTTTATAAATACATTTAAATAATAATTGGCAAAAATAAAAACGAGATTTGAATAACTTTATAAAAACGCTAAAACTTTCTGGATTTAAAAAACAACTCCAGCGAGTTGCATATCATTTGAAAGATATTTAGAACACATTTCATTTTATGTCTAAACCATTAATATAATCGATCGATCAACAGTTATTCATCTTTTTTTTACTAGCTTTTTTTTAACTTTGGGCGTCCTTGTAGTTCTTTTTATGCAAATTTATTACATTTTGACCTTAGAAAGCTTATTATCTATTTCAACTTTGTCATTAACTATGTATAGTTTTTTTAAAAACTCAAAATTACAACGAAATTTCAACGTTCGATAACGTGGAAATTTCTTGTGTTGAAATTTGGCCACTGTATGTAAACGGACTTTATCATAACACTGTGTGTAATTTTTTAAGTCATGGCAAAATAACCATATACGGACACCACTACGTGATAAAATACTAAAAAAAAAGACCCGTGTCTCCCAATTTTTCCCAAAGTCATCTCCTCTTTTGTTTATGGGCCGCCAAAGATTTGGGGCCTCGGTATCATTTTCGCAAAAAAGTGATCATTTTCTCAGGCTCATATCTTGTAAACCGTTCAGAATTTCGATTTACTCTCTATGGCAAAGTTGTAGCTCTTGTCATAAAGAACAAAAATTGCCAACATATAAAATCAAAAAACTTCACCTTCCAGATCAAAATCGCAAAAAACTTAAAAAAATCCGATTTTTTTTACCTTTTTTCCCGTGTTCAGGTCCATAGGTAGCAAACCGTTCAAAATTCAAGGAAACAATCAACTACAAAAATTTACCTATGATCTCAATAAACAAATTTCTAGAACATATAAACTTCCTAGAGATGATTCTTAACACTGTTTAGGTAGCGCGCAAAAGTGAAAAATTTTTTAATTACATTTTTTCCCCTTTTTTTTCCTGTTTAGGTGCATAGGTAGCAAACCCAATTCCCAGGAAGTTAATATGTTCTAGAAATTTGTTTATTGAGATCTTAGGTAAATTTTTGTAGTTGATTGTTTGCTTGAGTTTGAACGGTTTGCTACCTATGGACCTGAACACGGGAAAAAAGGTAAAAAAATCGAATTTTTTTAAGATTTTTGCGATTTTGATCTGGAAGGTGAAGTTTTTTTGATTTTATATGTTCGCAATTTTTGATCTTTATGACAAGAACTACAACTTTGCCATAGAAAGTAAATCGAAATTCTGAACGGTTTGCAAGATATGAGCCTGAGAAAATGATCACTTTTTTGCGAAAATGATACCGAGGCCCCAAATCTTTGGCGGCCCATAAACAAAAAAGGAGATGACTTTCGGAAAAATTGGAAGACACGGGTCTTTTTTTTTAGTCTTTTATCACGTAGTGGTGTCCGTATATGGTTATTTTTTTCGTGTTGCACTGTGTAATTTTTGAGAGTACCCAGCAAATTCCACCAAGTGCTCAAAATGGACCACTCTAGTGAACAAGTACAAAAACTCCTGCAATATAGTACTTTATCAATGGAATTAATGTCAGCAGAACGTTTCCCAAATAACGTATACATGTTTATGAAAATATATTCAGCCTCCTGTACTGTAAGAAGATTAAATTAACAATGGTAAAATTTTATACAAATACATTAATAAATATAAGGAGGATGACGTAAAAGTGGGGGAGTTGAAGAGAGTATACGGAAGGTTAAATTTAACATGGAATGTTAACTGGTATGTTTTAATGACAGATAAGTATTATGTTTTATAGGTATATAAAGGGTTTCGAAACCGGTAGAACAATATCTACTAACTAAATTCAATAAAACAAATTTAGAAAATAATGAAAAATATTAAATTTTAAAATAATTTTTTAAAGACCCAGGTAAAAATGTTCATAAATGTTCAATCACAGCAAAAAATATTGCTTACCGATTACTTCCGAAACAATTCCAGAAGACATATATCTAGATCCAACCAATATAAATGGTTTATATAAATAAAACGTATTTTAAATATCTTTTAAATGATAGGCAACTTAATATAGTTGCTTGAAGTTAAAGTGTTTTAAATTAAATTAAATCTACTTTTTATTATTTGCCATTTGTTTTTTTAAATGTTTTCATTATACATAGTTTTAATAGTACAAGTCGAAAGTATATTAACTTACATCTAGTTTGGTATCCAACATTCCTTCATGTACATATATAAAAAATTATTTTATTTTTCCTTTTGCAATGCAATATAAACATTGTATTAACAACAAAATTATAAATAACCACAATTTGGATCAATTGATACCTTCCTACAACCACGGCATGTAAAAGTGGTATGTCACGGGACCGGGTCCGATACCAGTTCTGAAAGTTTTTTCATTCAGGTATTATAAATTTTAACTAGTACTTTGGAATGCATATCTTAAGAATTAATTCCATAGAAGAGAAATATTTCTAAAACAGTAGTTCCAAAAAATACCAATTTCGTTACAATATTGAAACTATTGATTTTAACCCAAAACAAAAATTTTTAATTTCATCTTCCCAAAATACAAAAAAATTCTTAAAAACAACAATTTAAAGTTAAATATTAGTAAATAGTAGTAGCATGTAAATGCTACATAGAGAGATTTTTTGGGGAAAAAATAAGAAGTTAAAAATATTAACAATACAATAAAAGTGTATGGCATAAAGTGGATAAATGGGAAGAGTGCAAAATTGCACACTTTTTTTTTTAGAAAATATAATAACATTATGAAGTTCATTATTAAAAAATGTAAGCACTTTCATTATTGATCAATTAGTATTAAAAATGTCATTCAACAAATCAGATCAACGCAAACTGATTTGTAAATTTTGTAAAGAAAATCCATTATAAAAAAATTTTAAATTTTAATCATTTTAAGGACATGGGATTAAAAAAAAGAAAAAAAATCTTTTTCCTACAAGACAATAAAAATAATCACGAATAATAAAGTGGGTTGGGCATGAAAAGTCGGTTTGCAAGATTAAAAACTTGACGCTGAAGTCGTGAGCAGTAGCTCAAAATCGTACCCTGGGAACGGAGTAGCAATAAATGTATTCCAGAACTTTAATAATAGTTTTCTGGCCAGACCTCGCGTAATCCCGCCAAGGTGATAATATACAATTATCCAATATGTGCCGAAATAAAGAAACCCACTAAACGTTGCCCAACTTATACCGTCGGAAACTGTTTTGGGAAACTTAAAGAAAAAATTATATAGAAACAGATACCTGGCAAAAAATTTAGATTAAACTCATCAAAAAAGCAACAAAGGAAAAAAACATTATACAAAAGGAATTTAGAGCTCAATGACATTAGTACCGAAGAAATATTGGAAGACAATGCGCTATATGGTCAATAGCTATATATATTTTTTTTCTGCTACAAATGACAGTTTTTTCATTCAAAAATAAATAGACTATATTGCAACTCCTACAAATGTTGACAGCAGAAGTTCTCAAATAAAATTAAATTAAAATAAAAAATTTTTTTAGTTAGTCTCTTTACAGGAAGAAGAAGAAGAAACCATTTTTATTGAAAATTTTTACGGACACAAGGGATACCCCAGACTGCCGCAGTTTCATCCCCCTCCTGGGACTCGACAGTGGTTAATTTATGTGTCAATTGAACAAAGTATTTTATATTGTTAATTTGCTCTATATGAAAGACTTTTTATTTTTGGTGTCGTACTGGTATTTGAAATCACTGCCTATTTTGCTTATTTGCTTATTTTTTTTAATAATTTGTGTTTTTTCGTACCCGAAAAAAAAAATAATTTGATAAAACTCAGAATTTGTTCCAAGTCTTAAGTGTAATACAAAACTTAATTTATCTTAAAATCGGCCAACATTTTTTCAGATTTTTTTATTAGATGGTTTTCTATCGATTTAGAAAGTTTCATCGTGTTACTCAAATTAGCTTTGAAGAAAATATTATTTAGGAGCTAGGTATCTGGTACATAGATTATGAGCAATAAATAATACACACAATAAAATAGATCATACGCCTACGTACCATACATATAGGATTGCCAGATTCAAATTTTAAAATTACTTGATATTCATGAAAAAAATATTGATTTTGAAAAAAAATCTTGACAATAAAAAACGCTCATACGTTAGTAATTGTAATTTAATTTCATATATTTTGTTTTTAAAAATCTAATCTTTCTAATCAATACCAACCAGGCTCTAGTCAATTTAAGTGCGTTTTCTAAAAAATCACCATTTTTAATGATGATGATAAAAATCTATTATTAAAATTCATACAAAATTAACTTAAGATTTAAAAGTGGAAAAGTTTGTAATTCAGATAGAATTTTCTCTAAATTTTGATATAAATGCGATGAATCTTTCGCTGAAATTAAATAAGTGGAATATAAACTAACATCATGCTAAAACCTTGCAAATCCGATTACAGGATTAAATAATATTTACAAAAACTTTGTTTAAGGAAAACTTTGAAAAAAATCAAAAAAATATCTTTTTAAGGTGTTTTTTTGTTGGGCTTTAAAAAGGAATGACAGAACATAGCTTTTTTTGATTCTTGAAGAACATTAAAAACTCTTATTAATCAATGGAAATCAAGGCCGTCTGGAAACCCTACATATATAGCATTTACATAGATATGCCCCAATTGTTTCCTTATTTAAATTTGTCACATTAAACGGTATTTCAATCAAAAGTTTTAAACACTTAATACCATCAACACAAAAGTTATGACAATAAATGTTGTCTTGTGGTGACGAATGTGATATTAGAATGTCACTGAAAGCACATAAAAAAATTTACGCTTACTGATCTTCGTTCACTCCGTTTGCATTTATTATTGTTGTAACAAATATTTTATGTTGGGGGTGTACCTGCATCATCGCTGTTAAATAAGTTAATATTTAAGAGAAAGTGGTACTGAAATTGAAAACAATGTTGTCAGAAACATGAACGTATCTTTGAAATACATTTTATCATCATGACAACCATAATATAATATAGTAACATTGATTTGTTTCTATCATTTGAAAAAATTAAGTAGACAGAACATTTTTTGTTAAGAAATAGTATGAATTGCTTTCTTTGATTTCGGTTCATTATATGTATGAACTAATTGCTACAATGTATGAATTTTTCTAATTTTTTTATTTTTAAATAAAAAAAAACAAGTTAGTTTAAAAACGAAGCAATTGTCAGATAATGTTTTCAGTTTTGCTTTGGGCGATTTCTTAAGTAAAAAATTGCAAATTATATAACGCTGAAGACGACAAAGTAAGTGAAATTTTGCTTAAATAATCATGATGATCAGCAAATGCATTTTGTCTTCTACTCTAATGTTGTGAATATTATTTAATAAAATGACATAAAATACGTTTTCTATGGACCAAAATAATAGTTTTTAGTGAAAAGGCGGGAATCCATTTGGTTTTTGGCAGAAATAGTGCAATAATTAAAAAAAAATCTAGTATTAATTTTTAATAATATGTATAAACATCCATTGTATAAAAATTTTTATGTAAAAAACATATTAACGGTATTTATTATTGGTAGTAAATAACCCTTGTAGATCAGGTTTATGGTGAACATTTCATATATTTATCAGAATATATTGTTTTGCACTAAAATTTACTATGCTGTGGCGAAACACCTCACAAAAAAAACACTCGAGATAAATGTATCAGCAAAAAACAGCTGACTGTTCAGGCGTCAAAAAAATGTATTTTGTGTTAACTATTGGAAAAAAACCTAAAAATAAATAAAAATATCGAAAAATATTGAAAACCCCATTTTAAAACGAAAGCATTTTGCACTATGATTTTTTTCTTTTTCTTTAAATTTTGGCATTTTTCTTAAATTAAAATAATTTGTTATACAATCCATATGTGGCAAACAACAAAAATCAGCTGATTTATAAATTTACCGTAGATTAAAAAAGACACTCACGCTTTGTTGCGAAAGACTCGCAGTAAATATAACACGAATGAAAACCGCTATTATTTGATATGAATTATTATTTTCTGTGTAGTATTTGTAAATTATACGTGCAACATAATTTTTAAAATTAAATAGACATTAATTTTAAATCTGTTTTGTAACCACCTAAGGTAGAACGAAATGTAATAGAACGAGTGGAATTGGAACACAAAACACAGAGAACGAAATGGAACAGAACGGCGAACGAAATTAGACTTATCGATGTATTGTTAGTAGTTGTTATTATCACACATAAAGCCGAACACAGATGGCCTGATACAAACTAAATAAAATTTAACAATACTTTCCATTAGTTTGAAGATTTACAAAATTTAGCACGTTTTATCAAATAACCACGTTTATTTTGATTATTTTTTATTTTGTAGCAATGTATATGCTTTTTTAATTTAATTTATTAATTTTCGTACATATAACTTCTTCTAGTTCCATACTATAATTAAAAGATGTATGTGTTGTTGTATTTAAATACAGATAAATAAAAAAAAAAATAAAAAATACATACAGTCATAGTCAAAAGTATTTACACAACAACCACTTTTTTACATTTTCCAATAAATGTTGTTGTTGTTTTTGGAATTAAGTTGCAAAAAAAAGTGTTGTTGTCGCTTAGCTTGATTTATGCAGAATAATAATTAATTTATTCTTGAATTTGCTTTGGGTAAGTGCAGTCCTTAGCTTTTGTCGCAGTGTCAACAAATTAATAGGTATTTAAATTTCAGAAATCCCTGAGGAAAATGGCGAAAACGAAGGAATTATCAGTTGAAATTCGATCTGAGATTGTTACCAAATTTAAAGGTGGTACGTCAGCGACGGACTTAGTAAAGTCGTACAATATTTCTCGTAAAACCGTGTATAATTTGGTTAAAAAAGGACACACACGGAAACTTGGAAAATTTAAAGAGAACTGGACGGAAACTTGCCATGAATGAAAGAGAATGCAGAAGATTATTAGGAACATTCATAGAAAATCCTACATTAAGTCCTGTCAAAGTTGCAGCTGCATCGGAAAAATTAATTGGAAAAAAAGTTAGTGATGATACACTGCGTCGCAGGTTGAAAGCGGTTAACATCAAAACCTATGTTGTGCGCAAAATAGTGGATATTCCCCCAACGAACCAAGCTAAACGTTTCTCATTTGCTTTGGAGTATATAGAGAAACCTATACAGTTCTGGTAAAATGTGCTATGGACAGACGAGTCTGCATTCCAATTCCAGGGTACGTTTGGTAAACACTTCATGCATCTACGACCACACCAAAAGAATAATGCAGTGCAGCCACTAAACAGATTTGGAGGTGGCACGGTGATGTTTTGGGGATGTCTATCATACTATGGATTTGGAGATTTGGTACCGATAAATAGGAACTTTAAATCAGTCCGGTTACATAGGAATTTTAAATGACCACGCCTTTCCGTCAGGAAATAGACTCTTTCCAACCAATGCTCCATGTCATAAAGGATGGCTACCTACCAAATTGTTAAAAGACATTAACCAAGCTGTTCTTTCTTGGCCTGCCCAGAGCCCCGACCTTAATGTTATTGAAAATATTTGGGCCTTCATAAAACAGCAGAGGACTATTGATAAAGATCGAAAAAGAGAGGATACCATAGTCGAGATAGGGGAAATTTGGACCAAATTGACTCTTGAATTTTCCCACAACTTGATTGAATCAATTCCAGCCAGGTTACAGGCAGTTATTGATGCCAAAGGTGGTATTACTAAATATTAGTTAATGTTAATTAAGTAACCAGAAAAAGATTTTAAAAATTCATTAAAACAAGAATACTATTAAATTAAAGTTTTGTGTAAATACTTTTGACGCAAATAAAATGTGAGTAAATACTTTTGACAATTTATGTATAAGCATCAGTACATTTGCTTCTATTTTTGTAGTATGAACCGTTATCTTTTCCAATTCTCTTTAATTTGCTTCTGCATAAATCAAGCTAAGTGACAACAACACTTTTTTGCAACTTACTTCCAAAAACAATAACAACAAGCTCATTTAGTGGAAAGTGTAAAAAAGTGTTTGTTGTGTAAATACTTTTGACTATGACTGTATTTCAAAAAATATGTAATTGAAAAAACAAAAACCGAAATCATTTAGAATTTTTAAATTTAATTGATTAATTTTCAATATATGGTATACACGTTAAATTTTCTTGTAAACAACCTAAATTTGATCAGCAATATTTAACACGTGTACTCTAATTAATGATGCAAAATTAATGTCACCCTGTGACCTTTTTTTAAAAATTAATCCTTCCCTCCCAAACCAATCTCAATTACATATATTATTGGGATGTGTTACATATGAAGATGAAGTTTCGCAAACTTTTTGTATGTTTTGCTCTATCTCGTTAAGTTTTGGAGATACTAACCAATTTGTGAAACGACCAGTATCGCCAAAACTAAACAAGATCGTTTAATGTAGAACACACCCTGAGAGATCCTGTGGTAACAGCCACAGGTTGACTTATTTCTTTGTTTAACCATATATGTACGTGTCAATACAAATTTAAGCCATCCGATAATACTTTAAAACAAGAAATTATATACTTAATGGAAAATAGCGGAAATAAAAGTAGTTCAGAAAACCAAAACCCCCAAAAATGGCTTTGAAAACCTAGCTAAAAGATAATTTGTATGGCATTTTGGATTTAGCTATTTTTTTACCGCCTTTTCAATTTTGGGTAAATATTAAAAATGTTAAAGATTATTTAATGCACAACATATATGTTCCTACATATATGTGTAAATATATATCAGGCGCGGATTCAGGGTGAGGGAAAATAATTTTAAAAAATTAAATTTTTCAGTACAAAAATATGAAAAATATGAAAAAAAGTTACTCAAAAATGCTCGAACTTCCTTCCCAAAGCATTTTCCTGGATCCGCACCTTATGTCCATAAATGGTCATATATATACGATCTTTAAATGGCCATAAAAATTAAATCCCAGCAAAGTTTTCATCAATTGATAGTCTATTTTCAATTTTCATTGGTTTCGTCCAGGATACAATCGGTAACCCCAAATTTGTTGAACAGTGTAATATAATGGGTCTTTGGTTCAATATGGAACGATATGGAACGGGGAATGAGTGGAATTATAATTATTATATAATTTTATTACACAGGAACCGAAATGGGATGGAATTGGGAAAGAGAATTGTGTATATCAGTTTTATAAAAGTTAATACCCTGATGTATCCTGAAAAGTTAATACCCTGATGTATCCTCCCGAATCAACATCATTTGTAATATCGGGTTGCATTACACAGCTCAAGCTTTGCAAAACTGTTGTGCGTTTTGAGATATTTCTCTTAGTTTTTGAGATATAACAAATTTTTTAATATGACCTGTATCTCCAAAAGTGAAAGAAATATAACAATTAATATACCGTGATAATATAAGGTGGCGCAAAAATAACCTTACGATGTTTTTTTTTTATTATGTATTTATTATGTATAGCATGTTCTGATAGGAGGATTACTTTTGCGCCACCTTATATATATATAAATTGAATAATGCCACAATTGTTTTTCTTAATTTTGTGATAATACAAATTAAGATTAGATTAGATTAGATCAGAAGGCACTATGCACCGCGACCAATGTAGGTCTTTTGTGCTGCCTAAGATTACCTACAGATTCAAGCTACCTATAAAGCCAATTATCCTATTAGGCAAAATGTTCGTGATGTCGGAAGGCGAAATGAAGCGATCACCCAGAAACCTAAGTCTCCTATCACAAAGCCTGGGACATTCGCAGAGAACATGCTCCGAGGTCTCAGACACCATCTCGCAAAACCTACACAAATCCGTGTCCGATTGACCCTTCTTGTGCAGATGGTATCTGAGATTACAGTGTCCAGTTAAGTACGACGCCAGGGTCCTCAAACCCCCCCTTTCAAGCGACAAGAGTCGCCTCGACCCCCTACTGGAAAAAGAGATCAATCTTTTAGCCTGGCGCTGACCAGGAGAGTTTTCCCAGTAACTAGAGAATTCAGACTCTCTCCATGCCCTGAGCCTTTCCCTAACATACCCCGCAGGTATTCCACAGAATGGTTCAGGACCAATAAAGGGCTTTCGGGCCCCGCGGTTGGCAAGACAATCTGCCCCTCTCGTTGCCCTCATGCCCCTCATGACCAGGAATCCACCCCAAGGTTAGAGAGTTGCCTCTACCGAGCCTATTGAGAGTCTGAATGCATTCCATGACCAACCCGGACGACACCTTATAGGCCATTAAGGCCCTCAGTGCAGCCTGACTGTCAGAAAGAATGTAGATGCGAGATCTACGAGTTCCCCTTCGCAGGCATTCCAATGCACAGACACAAATGGCCCAAATCTCCGCCTGAAAAATGGACGGATATTTACCCATAGGTAAGGCACGCTGGAAGCCTGGTCCGAAGACGCCCGCACCCGTGTTCCCATTCGACTGCTTAGAGCCATCAGTGAACCACACCTGAGAACCATCTTCCGGTTCCCAGGATTGATTGGTCCACATGTCTCTGTCAAACAATAACACATCAAAATATCTATCAAAGATCCACTCCGGTGACACTTTGTCCGCAACCTTAGAAATTGGGTCATCTATTAGGATTCGCGCGATCCTCATGTGACCCCTTAGGTCGCCTCCCCTCATGCCACCGAATTCACTTAGTCTAGAGGAACCCATACTGGCAACCTCCATTACAGAAATATGCAATGGCGGGATCCCCAGCATAACCCCCAAGGCATCCGTCGGGCAAGTTCCGCCGGCCCCTGTAATGCCAACACACGCAAGACGGTAGATTCTCTTAAGAGCCTCCCTTGCCTTACTCTGTTCAACTTTTGGCCACCATGCAAGGGCAGCATAGGTGATCATCGGTTTAACAATAGTATTGAACGACCAGTAGACCATTTGTGGCCTTAGGCCCCATGTTCTCCCGAAAAGCCTCTGGCAGGCATAATATGCCCTGGTGGCCTTCTTGGAGACGTGGTCAAGATGTTCGTTCCAGGTGAGGGAGCTATCAAGAGTCACTCCAAGATACTTAACACTGCTAGAGAAGCCAACCGTTACGCCCTCAACGACCGGCATAGACAGGTTAAGTTTTCTCCTTCTCGTGAATGGTACCAGGATTGTCTTCGACGAATTGACAGACAACCCCTTTTCCCGGCACCACGAAAGAGTGAAGTTCAGAGCCTGTTGCATACGCTCGGAGATGGTCCTGTCATCCCAACCCACAACGGAAATGACAAGATCATCGGCGTATCCATAGGTCCTGAAACCCAAGTCGTTCAGACCCTCGAGTAATTCATCAATGACCAGTGTCCATAGTAAAGGCGACAAAACGCCACCCTGAGGACACCCTCTGGTCGCATTCACGGTCCTACAAGTAGTCCCTATTCCGAACGTGATTATCCTAGTGCGGAGCATCTCCAATGTCCAATCAATTATGATTGGAGGAATGCTCTTCCTAGACATGGATACCCTAATCGCATCGTAGGACGTGTTGTCAAAAGCGCCCTGTATATCAATAAATGCACAAAGGGCACTGTTCTTTGCCTCCAGTGCCCGTTCTATTGTTGTGACAACATGATGGATAGCAGTTTCGGTAGACTTACCCCGTTGATACGCGAACTGTAGCTCATGTATCGGCTTTCGTCTGAGGTAAGTGTCCCTAATATACTGATCCAAGACTTTCTCCATTGTCTTGAGGAGAAACGAGCTCAGGCTAATTGGTCTGAAGGACTTGGGTAGCTGCTCAGACTTTTTCCCCGCCTTCGGTATAAAGACCACTCTAACCTCCCTCCAGGGTCTCGGTACATGTCCGAATAATAGACTCGATCTAAATATCCTAACCAGTTGTGGGACAATTAAGTCCATCCCTCTCTGTAAGAGACAAGGATAGATCCCATCTGGACCCGGAGATTTAAATGAAGAAAATTCATCTATCGCCCACTTTACCCGGTTCTCCTGAAAGATTGCACCCGCCAGGCGTACGTACCTACCTGTCAGGTTCGGGATTCTCTGAATCACAGCGGACCCGCAGTTGTCAACGCATCCTGGGAAGTGAGTATCGAGCAAGAGTTTACAAGTTTCAGTGGGAGATTCCGTGTATGAGCCATCCGGCCTCCTAAGAGTGCAGAGACCATTTGTATGATCCTGTGACAGGGCCTTTTGTAGTCGCACCGCCTCTGGAAGATCAGAGATCTTCTCACAGTAGTTGCGCCACGTGGTCCTTTTGGATCTGCGTAGTTCTCTATTGTACTCAGTGAGTGCGGCCCTATAGGTGACCCAGTCACCTGTTTCCTTTGCCCTGTTGAACAGTCTTCTGGCTTCCTTTTTAAGCTTCTCCAGACCATCATTCCACCATGGAACGTCCCTCTTCGTCTTCCTGGTCTTTTGGGGGCAGCTCAAAAAGAAAGCAGAAGTTAGATTCGATTGCATTTCGGATGCCGCATGATCAATCTCTCTAGTGCTCAGAATGAGCCCTTTAGAGACATCTGCATCTCGTTCCAAATTGTATCGGAAATCCTCCCAGTTTGTGCGTCTGGGATTACGATAAACCTGGCATGAGTCCAATGCACTAGCAACATCAAATACCAGATGTTGATGGTCCGACATTGACAGTTCATTGGATACATGCCAGTTTGAGATGGCAAATGACATATCAGAACTAGTAAGAGTGAGATCCAAGACCTCTGTCCTAATAGAATTCCTGAAAGTCGGCTCGTCACCCCTATTCACTATGTTTATATTGTTACTACATATAAATTCAAGTAGGTACTCACCACGTTTATTTATATTGGTACTTCCCCATATCGTGTGATGTGCGTTGGCATCACAACAGAGGATCCAACTTAGGTTCCTCATTCGGCAATATTCCACCAAGGCCGAGACCTCAGCTGTTGGTACCGTGTTGGTGTCGCCAGGTAGATACGCTGAGGCCAGTACTACCTCATGTTCCCCAGATAAAGAGGGCACCTTTGCCCAAATAGCAACCAAGTCTCCCAAAACGAATTCTGAAATTGGAAGAAATGTTATATTGTTTCTAACAAGGATGGCCGCTCTGGGCCGACTATGCTGATAATCGTAAATCAGCCTACCTTGATTGGCGTTAAGCCCCTTGATGGCTCCGTCGTGCACCCATGGTTCCTGGATGAATACAACATCCAGGGCATCAGTGGTGAACCTTCTGTGAGCGATGTCCGATGCCGCTTTGGCATGGTGAAGGTTAACCTGTAAGCACCTTAGGTGCCTTGGCGTCTTACCTTTTCGGGCAGCCATCATTTTAGGCGTGTTTTGCGGCACGCTTTGCCACCTTCCTGCCTCTATTGGAGTTCAGCAGAACCGCCTCTTCTGCCGAGTTTCTCTCCCATTTTCTCGGTCTGTTGGGAGCCTTTTGTTTGGCCGTCTTTTTAGCTTTGGGCTCAGAAGAACTAGGCTTTACAAAGTGCTTCGAACAGCCCGGTTTTTCATCCGACGTTGTTGGGTCGGTGGAGACCCTTTTGTCGGATTTAGTCGCAGCTGTCGAAGTATTTGTTTTTTTCCTTACCGGGTATGACACGCTCGACCCCATATTGTTGGCGGGTGGGTCTTACCAGCGCTGTTCCATACCCGAAGTTCACCCTGTGATTCTTTCGCTTGAGTATGTCAGCTGAGATTGGATCAATGGATAGGGTGAGCTCAACGATACCACCCTTTATGATCCTGTTCAAGACTTTCCAGTACTCAACCGAAAGTTCGCAGTTCTGGCCCTCCACCAGTCCAAGAATCATTTCATTGGACGTGTCCTCTTTCTCGGGAAAGTATCCCACGAACACCTGGGCCTTCGGCATTTCATCTTCCGCCACTACCTTCAACACAGCGTCACTCCATGGCTTTAGAGTGGGGACATGAGTCTCCAGCCACTGCGCTGTGTCCTTATCGCGGCAGACGAAACTGAGCCAACCTGGCTTATAGGAGCAACTTGAGAAGCTGGGCTTAATGGTCCCTTTTCTCAGCTCCGCGATCTTGTACAAGACAGCTCTTTGGATAGAATGTAGCTGTTCATCTGTCCATCTTGTCGCCGGAAAATCAGGTGGAATAACACCAATCTTTACTGTGGCAACTGCTTCCTTATAGGACGGTGCCGCTTGCTTTAGCTGCTTAGATGGAGCCGTCAAGGTCGGCTTTGGCAATGAGCCACCTTCAACCTTGCGAGGTGTACCATCCGCAGCTATTTCAGCGGTCCGTTTTGCAGGCTGTTTCGATCCTGGTGGCGTTGAGCCATCAGATCGTACCCTCTTCCTTTTACCCATAAGAGCTTTGACCTCCATTCGGGCTTCGCGCATTGGTAAGACACACAGTCGCCGCGCTACCTCTAGGTCAATGCCTTCGTCTAGGTACATCCTCAGGCGTTTGCGAGCAGCGCCGCATAGCTTTGCTCTCTCAGTCACTGGTTTTGACTGATCGCCTGGAGCTTCTTTTACCTCTTTTGCGGCACCTTTAGGTTGAGAGCTTAAAAGTTCATCTTCCTCGTCCGTAGGGATGTTAATATCTGCGTCTATAGGTGGACCCGAGTGGTCCTCAGACACATTACCAACATCCATAGGCTCCATAAGATACTAAAAGTCCGTTCCTAATGCCATTAAATTTCTTTCCCTGTAATGAATGTTCCAACTCCGCTCGTTCTCTGTTCCAAAATATATACCTTACACTCATGCTTACAAGAAATCACAAAGTAATATGTTAAAATAAATAAATAAAACTATTCTAATTATTAATTTACCTTTCACTCACTATGTAATTAATGATCGGTAAGTCATTATTTTTTGTTTTGAAGTAATGTAACCTTTACTGAGGTATCATTACAAGGTGATTCTTGAGTACATTATCGGTATCATATTATTTTATGTTTCAAATAATAAGGGTATACATTACAGTGTAATGCATTATGAAACCAGCTATTGGTAAATCTTTAGTTTATGTTTCGAAATAATGCTCAAGACAAGGAGTACTCATTACAAATTATTACATTTTGTTTCCAATTATCGCTAACACATTTTTGTATACATAGTTCTTTATCGAACCCATTATCAAAGTTTTCCTGGGATACTCTAAAAACTCAATTTTATACACATAAAAAATGCCTTAAAAACAAAAAACATGCTCTTAAAATTTTAAGAACATGTATTTTTGTTTTAATTATAATTCGTACTTAAAAATTAATTGTTCAGTACAGTTAGAGTAACATTTATGGGATTTATTTCAAATAATAACAAAAAAGATAATAAAATATTAATTATTATTCCTAGGTAAAAAAGGAAACACAAATTTTCAAAAATATAAAAACAATCTAATTTGGAAAATTTTTTTATTGGAAAATAAAGCTGTTGGATAGCAAAATCTTAAAAACAATTTTCTGTTCTAACACGTTTGAAAATATAATCAAAAATATGATTTTTTTATTTTTAGTGGCAAATATGTTAAAATTTCTTTTTAAGATATTCCTGAAACGCATAATAATCTCATTTATTTTTTTAATAAATATCTCAACTATGCTATGAACTTATAATCTCAATTTGCTTTTAAATAAATTCGAACAATAGATTTTATACTTTTTTTTTTTTGCAATATACGAAAATTCCTTAGTCTTCCTGCTGAACTTTCATACGAAACTTTGAATTCATTTTAAATAAATTAGTTTATACAACAACCCAGCATAAATAGGGCTTCAACTAATAACCATACTATTTACTCGCAACATTACTTTTGTTCGCGATGTCTCAAAATTAATGGGTTCCCATTATTTTGTGTGGTTTTCTAAGCGGAAAGGTAATGGGTACATATTACTTTTTGAACATCGAGATCAAAAGTACACTTTACCTACATATTATTCTGAGTATTTAAAGACAAACTGCAAATGTAGTTAAAAAGAAATGAAATTTGACAAAAGGACGACTTACAGTTCAGTAAACTCAACTAACATTTTCATGTAGTAAGAAATAATTAATTAACCACATATATAGTAAACAAAAAAATATTTAAAAAATAAACTTGATATAAAATTAATGTAAAACCACAATACAGTAATTTTATGTGGTTTGTTTTTTTTTTCAATAAACGACATATTGGCAATGCCACGGTGTCGAACATGACCGTTGTACACATTCAAAGCAAAAAAGAATAAAACATATTTTAGATTCATCTTTTACATAATCGTACAGATCCTTAATAGTACACTGATAGAATTTTCCTTCGTAGTATTAATGAAACGATTTCATTAAAATAGATTCATTGGTTTAATGAAAAATTTCATTAACTGAATGAAAATTCACTAATATTGTTATTTTTTTCATTAACATTTTTTATGATTTTTTCATAACTTCATAAAAAAAATTCATTAAATCAATGAAAAATATTCAAATTTTTTTCAATAAAAATTTTGACTTGTAATAAGAAAAAAATATTTTTTTTTGTACTATTTTGAAATTAAAAAAAAAACTGAAGAATTTCTTCTAAGCAGAATTAACCAAAACTTTGATATAAATAATTTCTTTTTATTAAATTTGCCTAAAGCTAACAGTTTTTGACGAAATTCCAGGGAACAGATTCTCTAAGAAAAACGACATAGTTTTTTTTTTCAAAACAAGACCTAAATTGTTATCGTTTTGACGATGTTACACAAAAACGTTATGCTAAACGATAATAAAGTTTTATTTTTAACAGCATTGTTAACAATATTTAACATTTTTATCTAATATGGTCGTAATTTAACTACAAAAAGTGGACTATAATCGTCGATCGTTCTACAGAATTCCAAGCCAGATCGATAAAAAATTACATCTTTTGTACCGACATATAAGAAAATATGTCATCTTTTAACACAAATTATAAAAAATGTAAAGAAAGATTGAAAAATTTTGTAAAAATGAAGCAATAAAAGCAGAAATAAATTAAAATTGGTCCAGACCAGACCTTAGAAATAATATCAACGAATGATAATTTCTCAATTACCACCAAATTAATTCTATGCTAAAATAATCATAAGAAGTGCAAATTATTAAATATCAACGAAAATATTTCATACAAACTATGAATTTTATTCATTAAACACATGAAACTTATTAATTAATGAAAAAATGCCATATACTTTAAGAAATTTTAATTGGGTCAGTGAAACCATTCATTAAAATTGATTTAATGAAACACCTTTCATTGACTCAATGAAACGTTTCTTTGGGGACTTTTTTATGAAAAAATTCATTGGATTAATGATGGAATTCATTAATACTACGCACAAATTTCTATGAGTGTACTATCACTGGTGGTTTAGTCTTTTTTTTCAGCGAAATATTGATTGCAAAATAAAAACAAAAAAGGGAGCTCTTCGAACGCTACAAAAACAGAAGTAGATTCCGTGAACATCTTTAAAAACATGAGAATTTATCGAAACCAAACATAATATGTTATAGATAAAAATATTAAAATGTTAAAAAATATCAAAATTTTCGAATCCTCTTTATTTGATAGAAACATCATGGGTAGTTTTTTTACATTTAATTTTTAGGTTGGTTCGAACGTGATATGTCGAACGTGACATTTGTTCTATGAATGTCTCTATATATATATATGTATATATGTATGCACAGCGCATAGTCCAGAGACATTTATTCGTTCCCCAGCATAGTTTAGGGACATTTCCTTACTTTGGGGACTGTCCCCAAAATTTTCGCGCCTTTTCATACATCTAGCGTTTAAGATGAGGACAATTTTTTCTATACACCGCATATTCCGGCGACAATTTTGGCCATGTCCCTAAAGTATGCGCTACGCATACATATATATATATATATATATATATATATATATATATATATAGACAAATTAGACAAATTCTTTATAACGCCATCACGCAAGAACTGTATGAGTATTTGTGTATTTGATTTTTAATTATATATTTAAAGAAAAGTCTTAAATCTATGAAAAAATAAAAAAATGTATTACATTAAAGTGTTTTTTTTATGAATATTCAGTAGCAGCTGCTTCTATTTGGCGACCATTGCAAGAAAAGCTGTGCAGTCGTTTGATACCTGGAATGCTTCTTACACTTTTCATTTAATATTAGGGACTCCTTCTCTATTTGCTCTGATGATATGAAATATAGTTGTATGCCGTGAATGTTATTTTTTGAACATTCAAAAAACGATTGAGCGTCCGATAAAACCACAATTTTACACTTTGTTATTTGCCAAACCTTTCTTTTTAAAACCGCACTCACTCGTTCAACAGCACCTTTTCCATACGATGTTGCGAAAAAATTCCATTGCATAAAATTACATTCTATTGTTTGCATCAAGTCAGGAAGGCTCGATAAAATGTATTTGTTTTTAAACTGCGAGCCGCATCCGTCAGAAAATATGAAAATTATGGATAGTCTTCCATACAGGACTTTAAACTCCGATAAAAGATTCATCAAAAAACAAAAAACATCGTCTTTGCTGTGGCTTAGCTTATCACTGATGATGGCGAAAGACATTGCCTCTCCCAAAAACCAAGTCACACAGGTGAAAATAGTTACTTGCCGGTAACTAAAATTTGCACTATGTACCTCATTTTGAGTTGTCAGGCGGTAATTTTCTGCGAAATCGATTTGAATTACTAGCTCGAAAGGCTGTAAACCTTTCTTGATTTCCTCAATATGTGTTTGTTGGGCTCTTTTAACAAAAAAATTAAATTTAAATGAAGAAAGCTGCGCTTGAAGTTCGTACATGAGGTCTGATAAAGTGCCAACGATTTTTGATAAGGCTATACAATTGTCTATTTTTTCGCCAATTTTGCCAGTTCACATCGTCTTCCATATTTAATAAATAGGTAAGAGGAACAACGTCTTTTATGTCCAAAACGCATTTCTCGCAATCGCCTGCCATGCATTTTTCACTGGAAATGTCACAACAAACGGACTCTAATAAGGTTTCATAATCGGTTGGAAAATTCTGTATTAATTTTGCGCAACCTTCTAATAAGAAGACGAAATTTGCATGATACATGCAAACACACATGTTATGCGGCATCTTACTCGACAATTGAACATAGCTTGGTCTATATTTAAAAAAGAGCGTCTTTCCAACTGCCTCACTTCCAAACTCCTCTTTGTACAATTGATAGGCCTCAAGCACCGTGATCAGCATTAAGCGTTTTGCAACTATTATTCCATTTAATATAACAGTGTCCTTTTTTCCAGCAGATTGTACACTTATATTGTCGTTAATATAAAAATCTTTGACGGCCTCCATTGCCTTGTTGTTGAATTGGCTAATCTGGTTGCCATTATTGTTATTTACATATTTGTCGTTCAAAACATCGAGAACTTTTAATTTTTTTTGTTATGTCTCTTGGCAGTGCATTCTCTACTTTTTTTACTGCTTTATACAACGTCTGTTTACATTTGTAGGGCACCAAGGGACTGTTTTGTGTTTCTCTTTTTTTCTCTCGACTTCTTCTTTGCCGAATTTGGTCAATTTCTTTCTTCTGCTCAATGATTTTCTTATCATTACCAGCCAATTTTTTCCACTCGTTTCTATTTTTCTTCATTCTCTCCTTGTTTTTTAATTGGTAGGTTTTTAGTTTTAATGGATTATTTTTGATACCTTCTCTCCATCTTTGCATTTTTCTTTATTTTTTGCATTACTGCTTTCGCTCATCTGCATATAATAAAGATAAAAACACATCTATATAAATATATACATTATGGTGGAGCGATTTCGACTTCATGAATTTCACATTTGGGCACAGTGTACAATGCTCTACATACTTTAATTTTTTTTTTGCGAATTCAATGGGCTGTTTACGAATTCAATGTTTGCGAATTCAATGGGCTGTTTACCGTACGCAATGTCCGATGATGAAATTCGTAAAACCCCGAAATCGCTCTATTTATGCGTACATATCAAAACCAAATTTACACTTACGGTGTCGAACGTGACAAACTTCAAATCGCTACCGAAAAAAGTGTATTTAATTTTTTAACCCGTTTTTTTTCTTATATTGTTACTAACTTCAAATGATATTTGTACCACTACTTTGATGCACTTTGTTTGAATATTTCTGGTCTACTGATAACTAAAGCTTCTTTACGTGGTCGAACATGACAGTAGAATTTGAAGTAGAGATAAGCCAAAAAGTACCGTTATTCTTCATTCCTTTTGATTCGTCTCCTCTGTTTAAGATTACTTATGCTCTTAGAAAGATTATTTATAATAAGCCTCTTTTTTCATAAGCCTCTCTTTACGAAGGAAATTTAAAAAAAAATGTGCAATTAAAAATGTGAAAATGATCCAAAACTACAATTTGCCACTTTGCAATTGTTTTTCGTAAATTGTTGAGTAAATACATGTGAAATTTTTTAATTTTATAAAAATTTGAATATTTTTGTATAATAATTTATTACATTAATGTTATTTTAATAACTTTTAATTTTTTTTTATCACGGTAGACCTTTTGGTGAAATTACCCATATGTAGTCAAAAATTAAATTTCTTCTACAAATGACTGTTTTTTCACTTAAAATTAAAGATACTGCATTACAACACAAACAACTAAAAATATTTGCAACAGAAGTTCAGTGAGTGTAATGTTGCGTGTTAATATACTGGCAATGGTTGTAACCCCTGTTTTGCTGGGAAAGAAATAATTCAAGCTGTGTTTATTTAAAATTATGATGTTGTCTAGGTAACAAGTTTATATTTAAGATATTATTAGTATTGTATGCAATTCATTACAAAACTCACACCCTGAATTTTTGGTTAACAATCAAATTTTGTGTAATAAAAATATTTAATAATAAGATCTAAGGAATATTTTCTAATAAGACAAAGGATTAGTAAATAATAGAGAACAATATAAATTTTGGATTTACTTAAAGCTACCTATAAAGCATATTTTGGGAGTAATCTTATGAGTGTTTAACATTTAATTTAATTTCAGAAATTAAGTAATGGAATTTTGTAAAACTATGCGTTTTAAGTGTGGCAAATCACTGTTACAATTAATAAATCGAATAAGTTCAATAAATTTATTTGGAATTCAAATATTTACTAGAAAATATTAATTAAATTTAAATTTAATTATTTGTTCATTCAATTTTATGTTATACTCAAAAGATTTCAAGCATATTTAGTTTAACTATTAAAATTAAAACTAGCGTTCAAGGAAACCGTCCTCATTTAACTTTAGAAATGCATATAAATGTTGACTAAAAATGAATTGCATAAAATTACATTATTAACCCAGTTTTGAACTTTCTGATTTCTAAAGCAAAAACACAAGTTTTAATGGCCATTAGAGTGGCATTTTTCAACTTTCTATTTTTATCAATTATGATTGAGATTATTGTAACATTAGGTCTACAAGCTTTGTGGTGAACCCTGCCACCAAAGTTTTCTATTTTTGAAAATCTTTCTTAAATTACTTTAACAAAAATATCTCTTGAGACACAATTAAAAAACAATACAGTAATTTTTTTTTTTATTTTTTTTTTGTCTCCGTCATATTTTTCCTTATTTTCCTTACACTACGAGTTAAAAACACAACGCGTGAAACAAGAATAAAAATTAAATTCATATTGTAATATCTCTGAACCGAATGAGATTTTGTTGTCTTGTTGGGTATGCGACAAAAGTTATCATATAATTTGTATTGACATCGCAGGCAACATTGCCGAACTTCTAATTTAAGATTGAAGTTTACCCTGGAGCTGTGAAAGCTGTTAAAAAATTGGCAGTGACTTTAATAGATTTTTTAAATTAAACATAGAGAAATTTAATGGTACACTTAGAATACTATGTATATAAAGGCCACTGCAAATGTAGTTAAAAACAAATGAAATTTCACTTAAAGAAAGGACGACTTACATTTCAGTAAATTCAACTAACATTGTCATTTGTTTTTTAATGTTCAAAAAATGACTAACAATTCTAGTAAAAATGAACCACATGTTAGTAAAAAATAAACAAACATTTATTTTTTTAATAACAGAAACTACCGTAGAAATTAATGTAAAATCATAAAACAGTCATTTGATGTGGTTTGCTTTTTTAAATGAAATTAGTCAAAAATTTAATTTGTTCTACAAATGACTGGAATTTACATTAAAAATAAAGAAACTGTATTATAACCAAAACAACTACACATTTTTAAAGCAGAATTTCCCTGAGTGTATCAAAAACACATTCAATACTTTATCCAAAAAATTAAAAAATATGAAGAAATTTTTAACGATTTTAAATCGCTTGACAATCCTGCTGAATCTCCTTACAATTCGTCACCACATTGTGGAAGGTTATCAAAACTAGCTAAACCAGCTGGTACTCATGTAGCTACTGATGCTGCAAGCAGTCCTGCTGTTCGAAACTCAAAGCCTCAAAACAACAATAAAACTGCGCCTACAACAGCCAATAGTAAAGCTCCGTTAAATAGAGCTACACCTAGAACAAATAATTTAAAAAACGTCAGTAACCCGATAACAAACATAAAATCGAAATCAAAGAGTTCACCGTTTTTCAAACCATAAACATAAGTTTGGGCAAAGAGTTTAGATAATAAAGAGGCAGCAATACTCTCACTTACTGAGAAATAATATATAACTTGTGGCTGTAAGTAGGAAAATTAATATTTTTTCGCGACTTTAAATTGATAAATTGACTTATTTTAATGTTACTGCTGAGTCTGATTTTTTGGACTCGGGTTTTATTTAATTTTCTCGATTCTTTAAAAAGACCTTATCCATTATTCCCATACAAAAAGTGTACATTTTAAACATGTTCTAAAAAAGTTTAAATTTCAGAACACATTAATAACAATGGAAAATCACGATTTATTTAAATTAATTTATCCAAACAAATTATTTTTTTGTGATTGTTTAAATATATATTAATATATATATATATATGAAAATGTAAGGACGTCCACATCGTTAACATAATGCAATTAAATAAAAAATCTGGAAATAAACAAAATATATTATTAATAACAAAAATAACAAAACATAATAATTCCCATTTACTCCCATGCATCTATGTATATTAGGATGTCCCTTAAAATGACGATTTTTCGATTTTCGTTCAGTTTTATTGCAAATGATTCCAAATGAAAGAATTAATTTTTTTTTTGGAAAACGTTAACCCGTGAAAATGACGCATTTTGAAGAATGTGTATTATTATTAAATATTCCCGAAATTTCGAAAAAATTTACTTTTTATTTCAATTGTCTATTTAATATACTCAAAATTATTCAGATATGGGATTCTAACTTCATCGGATAACATTAACCCACTTTATCCAGGAATCCAAAATGACCCACAAATCTGATACAAATGCAGAGCCGTTTTTTTTTTATAATTAGTTTAAAAGATTTTTTAAAATGCCTAATTTGCAGATGTCGATTGCTATTTTTATAATACTCGTATAATAGTTGTTATTACAGAAGAAAAAAAAAATTTTTTAATTGATAAATCGAGTTTGTATTTGGAGTGACTACATTCCAGAACATTTTTTGAAAATAGCTTATTTTGTCAAAAATTTAATAAAACTTTAATGTTTTCATTAAAGTTTGCAAGATTTTCGGAAAAATGTCGCTCAAATTAACTAAGGCTATAATTATATATATTTTTATTTAAAAAATCTTAACCCATAGTGGCCTGGGGACAAAAAATTTTAATTATGATGATAAAATTGTAAAGTTGTAAAAAAGATAAAAAAAAATCTCAACTTGATATCAATAATTATTTTATGTAACTTGATCCATATAGGGCTAATTTTTACATTGTTGGCCAAAAAAAGACCCACTAAGAAATTTACAGAATAACACATTGAATAATTTTCGCAAAAATATCACTTATATTTGATAAGACTATAATTATATAATTCCATCTAACGTTTCTTTTTTCCGATGCCGATTTTGCCAAAAAAAATCGTCTTTTCAGATGAAGCTCATACTGCATGGCCAGCCGAGGCAGCCATTTGAATTAAATTATTTTCCATTATTAACCGGAAGGATTGTACTTTCAAATAAAAAAGAAATTTGAGAAAATATTCAGTAATTTTTTTTATAGCATTTTCAAAAAAAAAAAAGTTGTTTGCCGGACCCTTTATTTACTTTTATTCAAAACAAATATTTATCCCTTATTGACCAGGGGATAAAAAAGACCAATGAAACTCTATTTAAATTATGACTTTTAGATTATAAAGACTTTAAATGGATCAATAAACTTTTTTTTTCACTTGATAAATAAACAAAACATAATGTTTTCTCTTTTCAATAAAAAGTACCCACTAGAAAATTTACAGAATAACATCTTTCAGATTTGTATTAAATTCGGATATGCGATTGAGAGTACACAGCTAACAAACAAGCGCAATTCTTTATAGTAGCAATCTTATTTTAAGTGTTATTTTTGACAGAACGATTTTAATCCGTAAGAACATGTTATTCTGTAAATTTCCTAGTAGGTCTTTTTTTGGTGAATAGTGAAAGTATTAACTCTATATGGATCAAATTACACAAAATAATAAGTTTTATCAGAAGAAAAAAAATGTTGTATCCATTTAGAGGCTTTATAATCTTGAATTCATAATTTAAATTAAGTTCCATGGGTTCTTTTTGTCCCCCAGCCAATATCGGTTAAAGATTTTTGAAATCAAATTAAAAATTTTTTTATTTTTTTTTTTTTATTAATTAATAATCATATAACTACAAATTATATACTATTACCCTAAAAGAGCACTAGCTACTATGGCCTTCGGCTCGTTGTAGCGAAAACAGACGAGTGCCTCTAGTGGGAATCGAACCCACGACCCCAGCACAGATAAGCCAGCACGCTAACAACTAGCCTACCGGGCGCACAAAATTAAATATAATTATAGCCTTATCAAATGTAAGTGATATTTTTTCGAAAACTATGCAAAATTGCAAATTATTCATTTTAAAACATCTTTAAAATTAATTTAGAAAAAAAGGAGTTTCTGCATTTTTATCAAATTCGTGTTTGCTTCTTCCTTCAGTGACCATTTGTAGTAAACCGATACTCTAATGTATATTTCTGTATGACGCAATTTTACTTTTTTGAAATGAAGATAATTTTAAAATACAAAAAGGAAATATTCAAAATAGGGCTAAATATCATAATCCTTTTTACAAAAGAATAAATTAAATAAAACGCGGTTGCATTTTGTGTCAGTCTTGTGTTTTTATCTTTGCTTTTTTCTCTACTTCGTCCATACAAGCTGCGACATCTACATCTGGTGCTTTTATTTGTTCTCCATGCTTTTAGTGTGTTTATCAGCACAATTTCCGTACCAACCTAAATTAGTTAAATATTAGTTAAAAATTACTTTTTTTTATTTTAGCAACAACGTTGCAGAAAGTTAGTTAAATATTTCAAATAGACGTTTAACAAAATGTTCCACTAACTTTTTTTTGAATGTACCCTTAAATTTAAATTATTTTAAATTTGAAATATGCAAATTAGTATTATTTTGTTTTAACCTTTTATACGTATTATTGGTCCCACCATTTAATCAGTATTCAAATAGAGGTATATAATATATATACAAATATGTCATCCTACCTGTCATTCTATTAAGAGACATGTTTTGTTATTGAAGCAGCCATAAACCCTGACCAACAACCTGTGGCATTATCGCATTTATATTATAGAACATACACACAAAATCCTTAAATAAATTTTGTTTAAATTTATAAATTATGTTATAAAATGCTTTGGTCGGCTGTCTATTCGGTTAGTTGAAACATCCACCAAATGCATTAAACAATAGTGTGTTTAATATTGTTTATACTACATGTATTGTGAAAAATTGATATGAAGAAAATCTACCACACATGTCATTTGCTAGCGTTTATCATTATATCAAATGTCAACAGGGGTGTTAAGAGAATGACAGTGTTATTTAGTAAAATTTTAGAAGAAAAAAATTTAATGATTAAATTTATACTTTATTCTGTTTCGATCTAATATTGTTTTTTATATACGCTACTGATATTACTAAAGCGTGTTTATTTTAGAGTGTCACAACTTTGAGTTGGCATCACTGCTTTATTTGACCACCCATTTAGCAGCTGATAGTTGCTTTTTGTTTAGTTTGCTTTGAAATTTCATTATGAATCGACTTACACTAGAGCAACGCGTGCAAATTGTTGAAATTTTTAATCAAAATAACTGTTCTATTCGTCAAACTTGATTTTGAATTTCCATTCAAAATTTTATTTTCCGATGAAGCCCATTTTGGTTGAATGGGTACGTAAATTAGCCGAATTGTCACATTTGGAGTGGGGAGAATCCACAAGATTTTGTTGAAACACCATTGCATCCACAGTAAATATCTGTTTGGTGCGCTTTATGCCCTGGCGGAGTCAGTGGCACATATGTCTTCAAAAATGATGATGGTCAGAATGTTACTGCAATGTTGAACGGTATAGGAACATGACTCGAAATTTTTTTGTACCTCAATAACGTGGCATTAATCTTGCTGATTTGTGGTTCCAACAGGACGGAGCCACATGCCACACAGCGGGCGATACAATTGATTTACTCAAAGAAACTTTTGATGAAAAAATAATTTCTCGTAATGGCCGAATTAATTGGCCACCAAGATCGTGTTATTTAACCCCATTGCAATATTTTCTTTGGGGTTATGTTAAGTCACTTGTCTACATCGATAAACCACAAACAATTGAGTACCTGGAAATCAACATTCAAAGAGTTATCGGCGAAATACGGCCGCAAATGCTGCGAAAACTTATTGAAAATTGGTGTTCCAGATTGCGCATTATACGCGCCAGCCGTGGCGGCCACATGGCACAAATCATATTTAAACATTAATTTCATAAAATGTTCTTTCCAATAAAGCCCGCTTCATTGATATTAAAAATATATTTCCTTGTTTTATTATGATTTAAACTTGTACCACTCTATAAAAGACACCCGATATATACTAGTGCTGATGTATTTAACACTAAAAATTATTGGATCTAAACTAGGGTTGTCATTCGATTAAAAAGTTTTCGTTTAATCGCACGAAGAAAGAGCAAATTTGAACGAATAATTTTGGAAACTTAATTTTTGAATAAAAATTAATTTGCATAAATGTTGACGATTAGTCGAATAAAACAAATAATTTCAAAACACTTATTTTATAAAAATTTACCTTTTTTTATTTGTGTAAAAGTTGTAATGGACAAAATAATATCATAATTAATTTACAGAAATAACTGAAATTTTGAAAACTTGCATTAATCGTCTGTCAAGATGTGGATTATTTTATAAAGATATATATTTTCGAACCTAAATTGTGTTTTTGAAAGGACATAGGATGTGATAGCGAAAATCTGAGTGCGCTGTTAAACTACCCAGCCAGAAATTGCCAATGGTCTGAAAAATCAAGCAGTGGCAGAGCACTATTTTCCAATGATCCAACAAATAAAGTGCTGGCAAAGCACTGATTTACAACGCTCTGCCAACGTTAGTAATAAGTGCTTTGCCAGTGCTTAATATACAAAATTTACAACAGTAAAAATAATAAAAGCACTGGCACAGCTCTGGCTTAGAACGCTTGATTTACAAAATTTACAACCGTAAAAATAAAAAAGCACTGGCACAGTACTGACTTAGAACGTTTTCCCAACATTGGCAAAAAGTGCATTGTCAGTACTTATTTACAAAATTTACAACCGTTAACTTAATAAAAACTGGCACATTTCTTGTTCACAACAAGAGTGGAAAAATTCAAAACTAAATTGCAATTTATGATTTGAAGTTAAGAATATTAAGGTCTCCTATTATAGTCAGCACAAAGTATAGTTTTTGTACTAAAATATTACTTAAGAAATTTATTTTCAAATTTCTTTCGTTAGTAAAATTGAGGTAAAAAGTCGTGCTAACTTATCACAAAAATAATTTAATAAAAAAAATATTCTGTTATTTTGTAATTAACTTAGCTGAAGCAAGCCTATTGTTGTTTCTGTTCAAATTACCAAAATCATTCAATAAGAAATAATACAACTCTTTACTGAAGTTAATTACTAAGTAGGACTTTATTGGTCGTTTTTGTTTTTGGTACTGGAAAAGCGCTTATTGCCAGTGCTTTGCCAACGTTTTAAAAAAGAAACGGCCAAGCCCTGCCCGGTGTTATCATTTTGGGGTTGGCAAAGCACTTATTATATTATTAAAAAAGCACTTTATTGGCTGTTCTACCAATGCTTTGCAAACGTTTTAAAATTATGGTGTTGGTACTGGCAAAGCGCTCATTGCCAGAGCTTTGCCAACGTTTTAAAAAAGGAACGGCCAAGCCCGACCGGTGTTATCATTTTGGGGTTGACAAAGCACTTACATCTTCAGATATCCAAAGCTCTGCCAACGCTCATACTACCGTTGAAAGCACTGGGCCAATGCTTTGCCGTTCGTATTTTTCTGGCTGGGTAGTTACATGTAGTCTCCTGTTTAACATGCATATCAACTTTCGCAAGTGTGGCAAAAATTTTGAAATTAGTTTGTAGCGTGAATATAAGAAAATGCTATATCCTCTCGCTAACATAAAAAGTAAGAATAATGACTACCATGATTGGCTAGTCATAAAGAAGCAATAAGTTGATACTTAAAAGTTACTTGACAGCGATAGAATAAGTGTTTACCTAGGAATTCAAAATAATATTTTACATTTAAGTTCATTTTTTAAAAATGAAATCTTTAATTTTATCTCAAAAAATTTACTGTCCGGTTAAAAATAAAAACATATGCTCACTTATGCTCATACGTAGCTTATGTCTGATCACATATGAAGGATATATTTATATATGTTGCATATATGGATAACAAGCACACATATATGGTAATGTATGAAAACATACATATAGATGTATGACATATATTGTATGACATAATATTGTCATATATTACCATGGCCATATATTCTCGAGTTCAATATTGAATTAACCTTTTTGCAATTCGTTGTTCACACCTAAACTTAAATAAGTGTTTGGCCTAACAGGTATCTGGGCTCTTTATTATATTCCAACAGCTTTGTATTATTTTTAACTCGTTTCAAAATCAGGTGTGAATGTCGTGTAACAGAATAATTAACTTTTGTTATAGAATAATGAGCTTTAAAGAGTGTTTTAGCAAAACGTGTAGTTATCATTTAGATTTCATATAATAAAGGGTCCGCCAAATAACTTTTGTTTTTTGAACTCCTGAACCAACTGGACTTTGTATGGCGTCATACCAAGGTCTTTATGCAAAATTCGTCTCAATGATGTCTCCGAAATGTTCAATTGTTGAGAACGACAGTGAATTGATGTTGATGGCGCTTCATGCACACTTTCTGCCACAGCAGCAATATTCTCGGGTGTACGCACTGTTTTTGGCTTTTCACGCTTTGGTTTATCGATGAGGATGCCAGTTTCTTTCACTTTTTTCACAAGATAACGAACATACGGACCATATTCGTTCAGCGGAAGGATACAACTAATTATCTGTCAAATCAGACATGAGCTAAGTGTTACCATTCACGAAATAAGCACTAGTTGAAAAAAAAAGTTAGATGGCGGACCCTTTATTTGCAAATTAACTAAAACAAACATTTTACATATGCATTTCTAGTTGTGTTTTGAAAAGTTGAAATTTGTCAAATAGTGTTATGAAATACAGTATTAGAATACAAAATATGAAATCGATACTTATGTTATCAATTACCATTAACTCATTATTTTGCAATTACATATAACCCACAAATATTGCTGAATTTAGCAACTTCTTTGCTACTATTAGCAATTGTTCTGCATGAATCGTTCCAGTAAAGATGTAGCGGACTTAACAGACTTTTATTTGAGTGTATAATTCTAACTCTTTTTAAGTGATGAAATAAAAAATGTCAAATCTGCTACATATTTGCTGGAAGGACTCTTGAAGAAAAATAGCTAATAACAGCAAAAAAAATATTAAATTCAGCACAAATGTTGCTGAATTTAGCAACTTTTTGGCTGATTTTAGAAATTTTTCTGCAAGCATCCTTCCAGCAAATATGTAGAAAATTTTACAGAATTTTTATGGAGCGTATAACGATGTGCAAGGATCTTTCCAGCAAAAATGTTGCGAATTTCACATACTTTTGTTTTGAGTGTAATATACAGAGAAATACATCCAAACCTGCGAGCTTAGATTACTAGACTCATTGTTTGGTAAGGGATTTTGTGTGATTAAAATTCTATAATTATATAATTCAAAATAATTTTTTTTTTGTTTTGAAATATTTTGTCAGATGTAGAAATTCACAGATTTGTTGTGGTTAAACAATGTTTACACAAATTGTTGAAAATTAGTTAAAATATTGTGAAATTTGTTGTAGCCACAAATAATATAAACAAATTTAGCCACCACATATTGGTTATTATTTTAGGATGTTATTTCAATGTATTCATGAAGCATTAAAATACATACATACTTAAAATAACATTAAGGACATTCATAAATACATTTAAATTTGTGAGTTTGGTGTTACAAATGGACAGTCAGTAATACCAATAGTTGCGAAGTAATGCAACGGTAAGGAGTTTAACTTATTAACAGGTAACATTACCTAGGTTTTGCTGGGAATATGTAAAACTACCCAGGAAAAAATTACACATTCCAAAAAGAAGGTGATGGCCACACTTGCTTACATATCTCATTGCCAAATTTAGTAACTGCAATACCAGACTCATTCCAACGATAGAGTCAAAAAAGCAAGTAGTATTGTAATCAATTCTTTAAATTTAAACCAGAAAGCATGAACTCAATAACAAAGTAATTATTTACTTAAAAGAAAATAACAATGTTATTAACTTATATGTATAACTTGTTGTACTCAAGAAGTAATCATATACTTTTTCTTAATAAAAGGACGTTATTGGAAGTAATTCCTAATTTTGAGAAAAGAAGTTATACAATTTTAAAGAATTTATCTTACATATTTTTTTCAAACTAATTTTTATTTGCAGGAAAATAATACTAAAAACAGAAATTGCATGTTGCCTAAATTTTGTTAAACTGTGGTAAGGTATAAATTAGGGAAGCGCACGTGAGCAAAAAATTGTGAGTGGAAGTTGAAATTACTGACGTTATCGTGAGTGAGTGTAAAAAAATGTTTCGAGGGTGATTGTGCGTGAGTCATATTTTTGTTTTTCAATTTTGAATTGTTCTTTTTTTTTGAAAAATTTTTATTTTCGTTGTTTATAGCTCCAAAATTATGACAAACCCATGTTATCATAACAATTCGATGTTTTACTTTTTAGGATTTTATTTCCGTATGAGTTTTGACTGTTATATTTGAGTGACCTAGGAGAATCACGTGTGAGTAAAAGTTGAATTTACTTATGGAACTACTCGTTTTTTTATATGTAAGTACTTCTTATTTTTTCTAGGGAACTACTTATTTATTTTTTTTTTTGTGTAAGTACTTCGTAGTTCTACAATGGAACAATTTCTTTATTAAAAAATGTATGTAGTTCTAAAAAATATAAAGTAAATGGTTCTTCGGTAAAAAAATAATCAATTCTAAAGAATCAATTATTTTAGTCTCACGCCCTGTTAAAAGAATCGAGTAGGTAATATAGTAAGGAATGCGTTCTGCCCAAAATGCTTGATTACATACCCTTTTACCTTTTTGGAAATTTTTTGCTGGGTAGCTACAATAACGACTTCGTCGCACACAAATAATGATTTTTGCAGCCGAATTATATGCAGTTGGTAATGTTTATTATTTAGATACTTTAATTGATTTAATTTATTATCAAAATTAATTGATTTAAGTTATTATCAAAAATTAAACACAAGAGTAATTTTAATATTAATATTTATTTAATATTTCTTAATAAAACTAGAACACAACGTTCTACTCAAATGCAAAATTAGAATGAGAACAAAGAGATTTATTATAACCGAAGATGGTAAACAAAAGTTACGATGTTACTATCGATAACGTTAATAGTGGAATTCACCAATACTTTACAGATAATGAGAGCCCATTACAGAGATTTTGCTGGGATATAATAAATATTATAATATAATAAATATTATAATAACGTTGCTTTTGGAACGACCTAAAATATAAAACTTTAAGAAAAGATTATTTTTGACATATTTGCTTTGTTTCTAAAGGCACACTTATCAATTTGATCTCGATTTACGCTTTTATTTGTCAGTTATATGTCAATTTAAAAAAAAATTACTAATTTTATTGACGATGAAAGAGCAAAAATAAAAAATCTATTATATTTTATGTTAGAAAGTGTTTTGCAACCGTCAGATAATGACAATCGTAATTAATTTTTATATTAATTACTGTAGAATATTTCTTTAGTTAGTCTCTTTACAGGAAGAAGAAGAAGTAAACATTTTTATTGATGAATTTTACGGACACAAGGGATACACCAGACTGCCGCAGTTTCGTCCCCCTCCTGGGACTCGTCAGTGGTTAATTTATGTGTCAATTGAACAAAGTATTTTATATTGTTAATTTGCTCTATATGAAAATTTAATTTATTGAAAAAATAGAGGAACAGATTTTTGAGTGCTACCATTTACTTTTAACTGAGGGCCATATATTTTTCAACATGTAGGAGATTTTGCAACAACATTTGCAACATTTATACTAAAAAAGTTATAGCCAAGAGAGTTGAAAAACTTTTAAAAGTGACAAGCAAAATTAGGGAAAGTTATGGTAGTTTTTAATTAAATAGAGCATAAGTATTTAAATTTATGGTGCTCGTCTGGTTAAATGTGTTGCTTCAAAAATGCTGACGACACACACCATATCAAAGATATTGATCATGAGCGAAATGGAATCGTACGGTTCCGTAGACTTTCCCATATAATCCAGAAAGTTTAAATGCGTCTTTTTTCACAACGCTTACTGTAGAGTTGTTTTTTGGTCAACACATATTTACATACTAAATATGGCCCTGGTAAACATTATTTATACTTCGACATGGTGTATTAAAATCTAGTTAATTTGCTTTAAATATCTCTAAAAATTTAAGTTTTAATTACCATTATTTTGTTGTTATCAAATCGTATATATTACAATTTGATTCAAATTTTAATTAATACTATTATTCAATAATATTCACACATGTATACAAACTCATCAGATATAACTTTTTTGTTTTGATTTAAATATTTAATTGAATTTTATTATTAGACAAAACAAAATAACATTTTAATAATATGATTATTTTAGATTTAATATGTTTTCCCTACATTTGTATGAGTTTTATCCTTTTTGTGTTTATTTTATGTTTTATCATCATTTCATATTGTTTGAAATAACAATTGTCGTTAACAATCCTTTATGTTTTTAAGCTATTTTAACCCCTTTGGGCTGTGAATGATGTACTATTGTATATTGTATATTATAATATATTCATTTATTTTCAAATGACAAATATAAACAAATTAGTTACAAAACTTATTGTAACAATATTCATTATATTTTTAATGATATCATCAGCTAACAAAAGTATAAAAGGATTTTATGTAATTGATTTTAAAGATACTGAAAATTTGTAAAGTTTATCGGTTATATGAAAAGTAAGACAAAAGAAGTACAAAAGGTACAAAAAAACTTTTACATCTCAAAGTTGTCCCCAAATTTTAGATATAATTGGATCTGGCGATATATGCTATGAGATCTATTTAGATATATTAGATCTTTTTCAACTGGTTGTGAACTTACTAAATATAGTTAAATTACACACTGCTACAAAAAAACACTTTTGTCAGAACTTGAAAACCGACCTAGTGGGGTTTGTAGGCCTAGGTGAGGACATACAAAAACCTTTTGAAAAATTTTAAAACACCCACAAAATTTTGAATTATTTTCAAAAAACTGTTTTAGGGTAGGTCGTAGCACTTTAGTACCTTTAACTCACACATTTTTTTAACCGATTTCAAAATTTTAAACAGTTTTGGAAAGGCAAAGAATTAAGCTTTCATGAAATGTATTCATCAAATATATATTCCAAGAAATTAGGTGAGTGTTTATCAAAAGTTTCTCATTTTTTTTATTTTTTTTTCCTAATTTTTCAAATTCAAAAAGATTTATTTTAATTTTTTTCTATGAAAACCTACATTTTTTTGCACTGTATTTTAAAGACAGTTTTATAACGAAAAAAAAACCAGATATTATTTGTTAAAATCGGATTATATTTGCAAAAGTTACTAAACTTTTTCTAAAGTAAAAATTTTGGGATTGCGGACTTTTCTTTTGGGAAACCACTTGACTTACAAACGTAAATTAAAAACTGTACAAATAGCTTAACCTAAGTTAACATGTATTGTTAAAACCAGATGTTAATAAAGAGTTGAATAACTTTTACAATTTTCATCCGATTTAAAAATGAAACCATGTTTTGTTAAGAACTAAATTTGCTTTATAAGTTGGTATAAATTTTTATAAGCTTTCATATTAAAATAAGCCATGAAAGGCTACTAAAATCAAAAAAGTTTATAATTTTCGTTCTTTTTGTACACTGATAGAAATTTGTGCGTAGTATTAATGAATTCCTTCATTAATCCAATGAATTTTTTCATAAAAAAGTCCCCAAAGAAACGTTTCATTGAGTCAATGAAAGGTGTTTCATTAAATCATGTGGGCGTTGTAATAATGATGTAATAGTTAGCGCGTTGGACTGTTACACAGATGGTCCCGGGTTCGATTCCCGGTGACGACAACATCAATTTAGAAAAATAATATGTATGAGTTTTCTATCACTTATATGTATCGCTGCGCCCACCTTCGGTGTTTCCATAGCACTTAACCCTACCGAAGTAAAATAATAAATTAGGGCTATTAAACAAAAAGCTCCAATAAATTCGCCTACTCTCATCAGGTGGCGAGCAACAACTGTTCTAAGACTTATCTACTCGCGCATTTACAGTGTTCCCATGTTTGAAGCCCTTCATCTTTCACCACCTTTCATCTCTCCACTATCCCCTTTCCAAAGAAAACAACACATTAATTAATAGGAAGAATTTCCTGAGTTGCTTCTCTTTAAAAAAAAAAAAAAAATTTTTTTTCTTATTTCAAGTCAAAATTTTTATTCAAAAAAATTTGAAAATTTTTCATTGATTTAATGATTTTTTTTTTATGAAATTATGAAAAAATCCTAAAAAATGTTAATGAAAAAAATACCAATATTAATGATTTTCATTCAGTTAATGAAGTTTTTCATTAAACCAATGAATCGATTTTAATGAAATCGTTTCATTAATACTATGAAGGAAAATTCTATCAGTGTAGATATTCTTAACAAAAACAATACTTATAACTTACAAATGTATCAAAAAATGAAAGTCATTTTAAAGAGTAATCAGTTTTCTTTCCAAACCCGTTAAGAAAAATATAAATCGGACAAAAACTGACTGAGTTACAGGTCGATAAGTTGACGAACATAACCGAAAACGGTTTTTTTTTTGAATAACTTCTGAATTTGAGGGTGTTTCTGAAATTTTTTGACACAATTTGTAATGTACTCAACAATACCTATAACCCACGCTAGGTCGTTTTCCAAGTTTTTTTTTCACTGTAGCACCGTGTTATTATAAATATACTAAACATCAACTTGTCAATTTGTCGAAAAAAAATTTTTTTTTGAAGCGTTGATGTTTTTATATTCATATGGAAAAATGATTTTTTATATTTATATAGTTTTTACCCATGCATGGTATAGGGTAACAACTACTTTAAGTTTATCAACATAAATATGATATACTTTTTCCTGTATCGGTATAGTTGGCTTAGAAAGAATCATATGTTAATTGTGCAAAAACACGCTTTTTAGTTTAGTTTAGTTTTTCTTAAAAACATGGATTTTAATGCAAAATATGGACAAAAATGTCAAATAAAAGAAAAAAAAAATTTATCCCTACTAATTTTAATTAAATTTTTCCATTATGAACTTTTTTCTTTTATTTTCCCCTGTAAATTTCATTTAAACTGTCTACAAATTAGAAAAAAAAAGTTTATTTTCCGCTATTCAAGAAAATAAACTGAAAAAGACAAACTTTTATTTTCAAACAATAGCAAAAAAGGAAAATAAAATCCTTGCTAATTTAATGCTTGATTGCATACGCGTGCATGTCGTGAACATACACCGCATATCCTTAAAAGTGTGAGTATGTGTATTGGAAAAAACCACAATTGAACATCACACATACACTTAAGTAGATATCAAGAAAAACTATGAATGAATGTACAATAGAGTACCCAAAAAAAGCAAAGTTGTTTTTTTCATGGTGCCCGCGCATTTTATGAGACATTTGGGTGTTAAAATAAGAGCTGCGAATAACCTGGAATTCTATCGGTTAAACCGGTCATGACGTTTTGACTTTTGCCCAAAAATATAGACTTAAAATGGTCAATAGCTTTGTTGTTCTACAACTATTCAAATAATGGATTTTCGTTAAAAAGTGGCATACGTGTTATAATACAAAATAAAAACAATAATTACACTGTGCTACAGTGAAAAAAAAACTTGGAAAACGACCTAGCGTGGGCTATAGGTCTTGTTGAGTACATTACAAATTGTGTCAAAAAATTTCAGAAACACCCTCAAATTCAGATGTCATAAGTTTAATATAATTTTTATTAAAAATAAAAATTATGTTTTTTCGACCTTTAATTTTGCAATGAAAATGAAAATTATTCAAGTTCGAGGCCATACTCTATATTTCTTTATAAGGATATTGTCCTAACAAATAATCTATAGAGCTTTTGTTTTCAAATTTATTCTTTGACCCTTTCAGGAATGTGTTAATAGATCTATTTCGGTAATTTTATGGGTTCCCATCATCAGAACACGTTTTGAAAGCGGTAACAATCCAATGCCAAACATCAGACATTCATATAAACTAGTTTACTCACTACACAGAAAAAAAAATTGCGCCAAGTACACATTTTGTTGAATAAAAAAAAATAACCAATTACTTTTTTAATTGATTCAATTAAAAAGTAATCAATATTTTTGTTTATTGAAAGTAATCAATATTATTTAAAATATTGATTACTTTTTAATTGAGTCAATTAAAAAAGTAATTGAGTCAATTAAAAAAGTAATTGATAATGTTTTTTTTATTCAACAAAATGTTTACTTGGCGCAATTTAAGAAATATTTTTTTGTGTGTACATGAGAACTAATATATATTATATGAGCTCGAAGTAAAAAAGATTATTACCATTGATCAAAAAATAAATTGAAAACTTGTTTGTGTGTATGTCTACCTTTGGTAAATATTCAATACACGTTTTTGTTTCTTTTCCTTTGATATGCACATTTGTTAAAAACAAAATGAAAAGGGAAGTAGTAAACAAGACCATACTCTGTCTTTTTTTACAAGTTTAATATAATTTTTATTAAAAATAAAAATTATGTTTTTTCGACCTTTAATTTTGCAATGAAAATGAAAATTATTCAAGTTCGAGGCCATACTCTATATTTCTTTATTAGGATATTGTCAATTTATTTTTTGATCAATGGTAATAATCTTTTTTACTTCGAGCTCATATAATATATATTAGTTCTCATGTAGTGAGTAAACTAGTTTATATGAATGTTTGATGTTTGGCATTGGATTGTTACCGCTTTCAAAACGTGTTCTGATGATGGGAACCTAGAAAATTCCCGAAATAGATCTATCAACACATTCCTGAAAGGGTCAAAGAATAAATTTGAAAACAAAAGCTCTATAGATTATTTGTTAAGACAATATCCTAATAAAGAAATATAGAGTATGGCCTCGAACTTGAATAATTTTCATTTTCATTCAGAAGTTATTCTAAAAAAACCGTTTTCAGTTATGTTCGTCAACTTATCGACCTGTAACTCAGTCAGTTTTTGTCCGATTTAAATTTTTTTTAACGGGTTTGGAAAGAAAACTGATTACACTTTAAAATGACATGCATTTTTTGATACATTTGTTAGTTATAAGTATTGTTTTTGTTAAGAATATCTACAAAAAAAAAACGAAAATTATAAACTTTCTTGATTTTAGTAGCTTTTCATTGCTTATTTTAATATGAAAGCTTATAAAAATTTATACCAACGTATAAAGGAAATTTAGTTCTTAACAAAACATGGTTTTCATTTTGCAAATCGGATGAAAATTGTAAAAGTTATTCAACTTTTCATTAACACCTGTTTTTAACTATACATGTTAACTTAGGTTAAGCTATTTGTACAGTTTTTAATTTACGTTTGTAAGTCCAGTGGTTTGCCAAAAGAAAAGTCTGCAATCCCAAAATTTTTACTTTAGAAAAAGTTTAGTAACTTATGCAAATATAAACCGATTTTAACAAATAATAACTCGTTTTTTTCTATATAAAATTGTCTTTAAAATACAGTGCAAAAAAAATGATACGTTTTTATAGAAAAAAAATTAAAATAACTCTTGTTGAATTTGAAAATTAGGAAAAAAAATAAAAAAATAATAAACTTTTGATAAACACTTACCTAATTTCTTGAAATATATATTTTATGAATACATTTCATGAAAGCTTAATTCGTTGCCTTTCTAAAACTGTTGAAAATTTCAAAAAATGTGTGAGTTAAAGGTACTAAAGTGCTACGACCTACCCTAAAACAGATTTTCGAAAATAACTCAAAATTTTGTGGATGTTTCAAAATTTTTTGAAAACGGTTTTTGTATGTTCTCACCTAGGCCTGCAACCCAAACTAGGTAGGTTTTCAAGTTCTGACAAAATTGTTTTTTTGTAGCAGTGTGTTATTTTCCTCATACATACTTCCCAGTAAAAAACGCTGCTTACCTGCAAGCAGGTTTGTAAAAGAGTAAGCCAAAAGGAATCCCTTACAAACCTGCTTACATACGCCATGATTTTTATATGGCGAATTCCCACTTGGAAGCATTACTTTTTGGCAAAATAAGCGCGGGTTTTAGCGCTTACAAAAAGCTGCGATTTCATGGCTTTCAGTAAAATCATATTTCATGTCTCCATTATTACGATTAAAAGTAATAATATGAATAATGTGTAATTTATTTTACATAAAATTCTACAGACATTAATTTTAGACATAATATAATAATTTTATTTTTTTACCGCACCACGTAGTAGCTCTTCAGGAACAGTGAAATGACTAATTATTTTTTTTAACATACTCGAAAACACCAAACATAATCAGAAATCACTCGGGAAAACTGGTTCAGATCGTTTATAATCCACGACATGAAACTTTCTGCATTACAGCTTGCATCCTAGTAAGGGATTAACGTAAGCTGCTTACAACCTGTATCATTGTAAGGGAAAACAGTAAGCTCAACAAAATTTTTTGTTTATTTTTATACGAACAACATACTAGTTAGCACTTACTTCAGCGCATTTGTTTTATCCTGCTTCTAAAAACACGAAAAATTTTTACTGGGTTTTACGTGATCAAAATCATAATTTTGGGGAAAAATAAATTTGTTTGTTACACATCAGCTAATAGGAGTATTCTCTGCAGTTTAACCAAATGTTTGGTTTTTTAAAATTATATTGTATATTCCACGACGAAATGACTACAAACATACAATAAAATAATTATTGTTTGTTTTATTAAACATTAAACATTTTTAAAAGTCGCGATTTTATTGCCAATTTTATTTGTTTTTAATCAAACAGTTAATTAATCTTTGGAAACAATAAATCATAAAATATGTATATCAGCTCAAAATTATATATTTATATACCTTTTTTAAAATGTATAAAAAATCGATTGCCATAAGATGACGTCTCCTAATTAAATTTTTGTTGATACTTGAAATAACAATATCGTATAATTTATGCCATAGATTGGAAAAAAAAAGTTGCACCAGTAAAGTGTCCACTTATAACCATTGTTGTTCAAAACTTGTGTTAAGTATTTGTTATTCAAGACAAACTTTTGCTAAAAACTATATTTTCAATGAGAAAAACTAACCTTTAAATAAAAATCCCCAACATAAACTCGGCTTCAACTTATTACCAGAGTATTTACTCGCAGCATTCCTTTTGTTCGCAATATCTCTAAAGTAATAGGTACCCATTACCATATCGCTTACAAAAAAAAAGAAACATAATGGGTACCATAACTCCCTCGCTGACAAAAATACGCAAAATAATATGTACCCATTACCTTTGGGACATTGTAAATAAAAGTAATGTTGCTAGTAAATAGTCTGGTAATTAGTTGAAGCCTGTTTTTACTGGGTTATTTTTATTTAAATGTTAGTTTTTCTCATTACAAATACAGTTTTGAAAAAAGTTTGTTTTCATTAACAAACGCTAAACACTACTTTAAAATATCGATGGTCATAAGTGAACACTGTGTTAGTAAGACCATTTTTTACAACTGTTTCTAGAAGATATATGAAATTTGTATTTCAAGTAGTAAAAATGAGGATATGGTGTAATTTTATGACCATCGATTTTTTGTATACATTTTTTAAATAATTCTTCTTAGTTTAAATGGGCTTAAAATTATTTATTTACTGACTTCTTCAAGGAAGTAACCCAATTTGGACACGAAGTATTGGAAATAAATAATTAATAAATAAATGATCTTACCCAAAAAAAATGTTCGTGTTTTTAGAAGCAAAACAAAACAAATGCGCTGATGTAAGTGCCTACTATTACATAATACTGAGAAGCAGCAAAAGAAACGAATAATTTTCGTATAAAAATAAACAAACAAAAATTTTGAGCTTACTTTTTCCCCAACAAGGATGCAGGTTGTAAACAGCTTACCATAATCCCTTACAAGGATGCAGGTTGTAATGTAATGAAAGTTCCATATCGTAAATTATAAACGATCTGTACAAATTTTCTCGAGTGATTTCCGATTGTGTTTGGTGTTTTCGAGTATTAAAAAAAAAAATTAAGTCATTTAACTGATTCTGAAAAGCTAGCACGTGGAGCGTTGAAAAAGTAATGTTATATGTCAAAAATTTTAACAAAAAACAACTAATATCTGTAGAATTTTATGTAAAATAAATTATGTATATTCATATTATTTAATCATAATAATGAAGCCATGAAATATGATTTAACTGAAACCCATGAAATCACTGCTTTTTATAAGCGCTGAAATCCGCGCATATTTTGCCCAAAAGTATTGCTTCCAAGTGGGAATTCGCAATATAAAAATCATGGCATATGTAACCAGGTTTGTAAGGGATTCTTTTCGGCTTACTCCCGTACAAACCTGTTTGCATGTTAGCAGCTTTTTTTACTGGGTAAGCTCATTTAAACTTAGAAGAATTAAATAAAAGAAGATCAAAGAAAACTAAACATTTTTAAAATATTTAAAATAACATAGAACTTTGATCTACAATACCTGTTCTTTGAGATATAGGTTTCAAAGTTTACTTATTGACAAATTAACTGTTTTGATAAAATCAAATAAATTTGGAATAAATATGTTTAAAATCTGTAAAAAAAAATATATATTTATATTTAGTTTATTTTAAGGCTAGTTTTTTCTCCTTAAAAATACAGTTTTAGGCAAAAGTTTGTTTTGAATAACAAACACTTAACAGAAATTTCTAATATCGATATTCATAAGTGGACACTTCCTTAGTGACAACTTTTTTTACAATTTATGGTGTATACGAAAATCTTATTTTAAGTAGCAAAAAAAAAAAATTATTAAGGATATGTCTTTTTATGACCATCGATTTTTTTATACATTTTTAAAACAGGTTAATTAACATACAATTTTTTTCTACGACGCTTTTTTTAGGTATAGTTTTCAAACAGTAATTATTGACTAATTAAATGTTAAATGTGGTAAAAACATATAAAATTGGGAATAAAATCGCGACTTTAAGAAATGTTTAGAAACAGAAAAAAAATATTTATATAGCATTCTAGAGTACACGATAAAATATAAAAACAAAACAAAAATATCTCACACACAGAAAAAAATTTAGCTATTTGCCAACTGAAAATTGGTTACTACGATTCAAATTCGGTTATTACGAATTTCAAACAGTTGGCACAAATTTTTATTAGTTTTCACAACAAAGTCTTGTTAATTCAATGCAATTTTAGTTGCAACACCCAACATTTTCAGAAATCGAATATAAATATCGTTGTATTAACTGAATTTATAAGTTGTTACCATCAATATACACTTTTCAATTCGGTTGGCACTTTACTTCTCTGTGTGCATTGTATGGTTTTTGTCATTTCGCCGTGGAATTGACGATGTAATTTATTGTTATTATTAGCTGATGTGGAGTAAAAAAATGTATGGCCTCGCAAAAATTAATAAGAGCCTTTCAAGTTAGAGGTCATACTCTATATTTCTTTATTAGGATATTGTCTTAACAAATAATCTATAGAGTTTTTATTTTCAAATTTATTATTTGTTCCTTTCAGGAATGTGCAAAACATCAAACATTTATATATACTAGTTTACTCACTACATGAGAACTAATATATATATATGAGCTCGAAGTTAAATATTATCCCATTGATCAAAAAATAAATTGAAAACTTGTGTTTTGTGTGCATGTATGTCTGTCTACCATTGGTAAATATTCAATACACGTTTTTGTTTATTTTCCTTTTTATTTGTACATTTGTTTTTAAAAACAAAATGTACAGGGGAAGTGTAAACAAGACCATACTTTGTCTATTTGTTAGGAGAATATCCTAATAAAGAAATATAGAGTATGGCCTCGAACTTGAATAGTTTTCATTGCACAATTAATGAAAATGAAAATTATAATAATTTTTTTTTAATAAAAATTATATCAAAAAAACATTAATAAGAGCCGTTCAAAATTTTTTTTTCCCAAAATATTGTATTTGATCGCGAAAAACATCACGATTTTTTATATGTAGGTCAAAAGTATCTCTGAGGAAAATACTTGTTGTTTTATTTTGCGTACTAATATTTATAATACTTTTTAACAAAAACCCATTATTTAAAAAGTTCAAAAGTCAAAACGGCATGACTAGATTGTGCTACAGAAGTCCAGTTTTTTAGCTGATTTTATTTTTTTTACACTTAATCTATCATAAAATGCTCGGGGAGCGAGCAAAAACAACTTTGAAATGTTCATATATTTCATGGATACTCTAATGTACAATATAAGGACATCTTCACGGATAACAATAGCACATACATCAGACATAATTACATAATTACATACAAACAACCAACCACATAGAAAACAACAATCGCTTTTAGAATAAGAATGGAAATGATAAAGAAAAAAAAATGTACAAGTACCACTTGAAATGTTCTGCGAGACATTTTTAAAGATTCTACTAACCGTCATGTAAGGAGTGAGACCAGTCAAGCTAGTGCACGAATAAACTTATTCAACTTTTAGCAATACCGCTAAAATACCATTATCCATTAAATGGATAATGGATACCGTTACCGAAAGAACTAAAATAGCTTTATCGCTGAAATACCATTAGCGAAATAATTGAAATAGTGCTATTCTTAAAATACTATTAGCGAAATAATTTAATATAGCGTTACCCTTAAAATATCAATACTTTTATTTTTTATTAATATCTTATTATTAGTTTAAAGGTAACGTTTTTTATTTAAAATTAACTGTATTTAAATTAACTTAAATACCTTTATCGCTAAGCAAAAAAATCAAAAACATGATAATGACAGGTAATTGCCGTATAGATTACCAAGTAATGATAGGTTGTTACATATTGTATTAGTTTAAAATACGCATTACTGACTTACTGATAATGGGTTATAGCAGTACTTATATGTAATTGCAAAATAAAAAGTTACTTGTAATTGGTTACATAAGTATCGATTTCATATTTTTTTTTTTTTTTTGTTTTAAAAGAGATGCAACACTCAGGAAATTCTTCTTATTTATTAACGTATTGCTTTCTTTGGAAGTTGGATAGTGGAGAGATGAAAAATGGGGAATGATGAAGGGCTTCAAATATGGCAACACTTTAATTGCGCGAAATGATAAGTTTTAGAACAGTTGTTGTTCGCCACCTGATAGAGAGTTGGCGAACTTATTGAAGCTTTTTGGTTCATAGCCCTGATTCATTATTTTACTTCGGTGGGGGTTAAGTGCTATGGGAACACCGAAGGTGGGAGCTGCGATACATATGAGGGATAGAAAACTCATACATATTATTTTTCTAAATTAATGTTGCCGGGAATCGAACCCAGGGCCATCTGTATAAAAGTCCAACGAACCCGGGACCATATGTGTAACAGACTATAGCGCCCACAAGTTAATTTTCCAAGCTAAAGTAATTTTAAAGTTTTTTTCAAGACTTTTTGCAAAAAGGAACTTAAAGATAACCAATTAGAATTTGTAAATCCTTGGTATCCACTTTTTTTATAATTTAACAAATACTCAGGGGATGCCCCCTACTCATGCAGTGCATTGTATTGATCAGGAAAATAAGGTATGGGAAGGAGGAAAGAGGGAGTAGTGTTTGTGGATATTTGATTTAAATTTTTATAAATTGTAAGTAACAGGGAAGACTTCTGCGGGAAGTTTGTTCCACATACGAATCGTTCGACTAAAAAACGAATTTTCTCTGTCTCACTTTTTACTGTAAGCGAGAGGGTAATTTCCATCCACGAATTTTGGGTCATCGCGAACAAAAGTAATCAAGCAAGTAAATAGCCTGGAAACTGGTGAAGCCCTTTGTGCGCTACTTACACGCTTAATTACTTGGTACTGTATGTTTTTTGCTGGGAAGTTACCCTCAAAATACCGTTACCGAAATTAAAGAAAATAGCGTTACCCCTACCGATACCCGCATTTAAACGGTTACAATTCATGATTTTAATAAATATTACAGTTTATTAAATGATATTTAATACAAATTATTATTTTTTTATTGATATTTTTACTTTTTAAGAAATTACAGCCAAAATGTCTTTTAATTTTTCTTCAGTGAGTTTTTTGCTGTGAAATGACGATTTAGTTTAAAAATTTTAGCATATTTGGCGACTTGTTTTGTGTTCATCATAATTCTTTTCACCAGAGATCAATAACTTTCTATTGGTAGCAGTTCTGGGCAGTCAAGTGGATTCGTCTCTCTTGGTACCAAAACCACATTATTACTTTAGTACCAGTCTACCGCTGATTTGCTATAATGACAAGATGCAAGGTCAGGCATTAAGAGAGTAGATGGATGCATCATGTTCCCAAATATATGACGCTCTCAAACGCTCTCTTATGTACAAATCGGTATTTATAGGGTCTGTTGTTATGTAAAAAGCACTCCTGCAAGTGCAAATTGTTTGCCGAACTAAAAATTAGGTTGTTAACTTTGTTTTTTTTTTATCCAAATTGTTTCCCCAACATTTTCTTTTGCATCTGCTATATAAAATTCCTGCCCTGAAAGGTAGAAAAAGTCACCATTATTCAACAATTATATTTTGTTATGAAATTATGGTTCTATGCAATAAGTCCCAGGTGCAAAAATTCCCAGTGCAAAAAGCAATTTTTTTAAGTTTCCTTAAAACTCTTTTATTTGATTTCATGAATCAGCCTTGACATTTAAGGTCTTATCACATTTAAAAAAAAAAATAAATTATGATTTTGGGCAATAACTTCTTTTTTACCGTCATAGCGCCCAAATTTATTTTGGCCAAACAAAAAACCGTCATAGCACCCAACAAAACATGTTATTTCGTCCAAATCAACGTCGTATTGCCCAAAAACAAGAAAATTTTTACAACAACAATTTTTACTTATTTCATTTCGGAATTACTGCACTATGAAATAACACCTAATAACAAAAATGAAATAACTGCAAAAGAACTGGGTATTATTTCATTAGAAATTACTCCCAAATTTGTATGAAAAATTTTTGAGACTTATTTAATTTTTTTTGACTTTTTTCACCTGGGAGTTTTTGCACAGAGCCTAAATTATGACACAACTTTTTGGCTAGTTCTTTGGCCTCCGCATTCCTTCTGGAAATAAGGAGCGACTTCTTTGCACTTTATATATTTTTAATTATACACGTTTTTACATTTTCTCACCAAAAACCCTGAACAGTTTGCTTTAAAGCTGATTTTCTGTTTGACGGGCTAGGATTGTTCTTCAAAAGCCCCATTTTTTTCTTAGCAATATTTGGATGAGAAATACCCTTTTTAATATCGGGTGTCATTATATTCCAGTGTCATTATATTTTTTAATAACGCTCAAGCCCATATTTCATATAACCTTTAATTTTGAATCAGTCGCTGTAGGAATACGATCTGGTTTTTTTGTAAATTTCAATTATCTATTCTCTTAGTTTTTGTTAATTATCCATTTTTTGAGGAACTAAAAACTAATTGTTTTGATTGATACTATTTACATACAATTTAAGTATATTTCCAAAGCACACTTGATAAAAAAATTCGTTTGTAGTATGTAAAAGAACTTACAAGGTAAAATGCGTGCACTAGTTTGACTGATCCCAATCCTTATATTATGGGAAAAATATTTATTAAATTTTTTCTTTAAAAAAATTATAGAAAATAGTTTTAAATTAGGTATTTCCCGTCCCGGGAAACTAAGCATTTTTCTGTTCCCGCAATCCCTGGAATTTGCTTTGTTAATCCCGTAATTTTTAAGAATTTCAAACAAAAAATTAAATATTCAACATTTTCAATGTAGCAATGTAGCTATTAACATTATAAACAACTTTTTATATAAAAAGGTTATTTTGACTTCACAGTCACAGTTAACTTTACAAGTTAAATTAGACCTTGTCCTTCTTCTTCTTCATTTCCGCTTAACTCCCTGTGGAGCATAGGGCCTCTAAGACTTCGACCTTAATTTAATAAATTCAAAGTCACTCTAGATCAGTGATGTAAGTCGCCGGTCGTTAGCCGGTTAGCAGCAGATAGGTTTTTTTTCAAGCCGACGCGGCAGCCGACTTTGAAACTTAAAAGCGTAATTAAATAGTTGAATAGATTCCAAATTATTAAGTTCATTAAAAATGTTTGGATAATTATATACCTGTTTCGCACAACGCATTACAGAGAAAATTAATTTTTTAGTCGAACGATTCGTATGTGGAACAAACTTCCCGCAGAAGTCTTCCCTGTTACTTACAATTTAGAAAAATTTAAATCAAATATCCACAAACACTACTCCCTCTTTCCTCCTTCCCATACCATATTTTTCTAAACAATACAATGCACTGCATGAGTAGGGGGCATCCCCTGAGTATTGGTTAAAATAAAAATAAAAAAAAAAAAAATGCTTCTTTAGTTTTAATTTAAAAATAAGTGCCACCCAAATGTTCTTAAGAATGTATGTTCGCATAAGTTGTTTCCAAATAAAGTTAATGGTAAATTGCAATCTTTGGTTGTTTTTTCGGTTTGGCATAGACCCTGAAGTAGCAAAAAAAAAAAAAAATAAGCGTCAAATGTTGAAAAAGAATAAAGTTTTTTTCTTGTCTACTTTTCGTAAATAAATATATGCCCCGTAAATTGCCGACTAAATACACAATTTCTATTTATTTACAGAGATGTGGTAAGAATATAAAATTATGGGATCGGCAGCAAAAATTTTCAAAATCCTTAAGATAAATCAATGCATTTTGAATTATTAATTATTATATAAATTTAAACATTAGTTTATAGTATAAATGCCCTCCAGATGAGACTTCTTTTTATTAAACTCATAAAAAAGCCCGCAAAAATACACTCCGGTTCACTTATTTAAAGGCATTAAAAAATCTGTGTTCATCATCCTGTATCTTTTCCAATTTTTAACTGATTGTAGTACTATAAAATAGAATTGGAAGCTAGACACCTTTAGATATAAAAAAATTATGCAATAGTGGTTTTTTACCTTTACAACTTTTTTTTGAGCAATTTATTAAAAAAAGTCTAAAACTGTGCTATTTTTTTTTTGATTCACTTGAATAAAGGCACTTTATTATTTATTTATAATTTTTAAAGTAAGCGATGATTTTTCGTAGGGAGCGTTTGTTTCTTACAATTTATTGCATCTTAATAATTTTACAAGTCAAAATGGCAAGAAAAAAAATTCAAAATTAATTCTGAAGGTTATTCTAACCGCGCAATAGCTCAAAAAATTGGACGAAGCCCAACAGTTGTTAACAATTACATTAAGGACCCCGAAATGTATGGAAAAAAAATTTAAAGGAAGGGTTTCATAGTCTTTATCTGCGTATGAGAAAAGAAAAATCATAAGAATTGCATCTAATTCTGTCTTATCCTTATCAAAAATAAGCTGGAGTGAAAGCGACCAAGTCAACAGTACGCAGAGTAATAAAGAGCTGTGAGTATCTAAAATACCTGAAATTAAAAAAAAAGCCGCCACTTAATGCTCCGCGTAAGGAAAAGCGGCTTCAATTCGCAAGAGACTACATGGTATGGGATGTGCAGCAAAGAGGTCATGTAAATGACTGGAGAACCGTAATATTTACGGATGAAAAGAAGTTTAATTTAGATGGGCCTGACTGGCTACAACTATTATTTCCATGATCTGCGGAAATAAAAGCGATTTTTGAACCGACATCACAGCCGAGAGGGCGGCGTTATGGTGTGGGGTGCTATTACGTACTATGGCACCATCGATCTTGAATTTCAAAGTGCAAAAATGACTGGTGCAAGCTATAAAACGTTATTGGAATCGGCTTTTCCGAAGTTCAGTGAACTATTTAGTCCCATATCTTGGATATTGCAGCAGGATAATGCTCCTAGACATAACGCGAGAGTAGTTAAGGAGTTCATTTCAAGCCAGAATGTAAATATTCTTGATTGGCCACCCTATTCTCCTGATCTAAACATTATTGAAAATGTCTGGGGTTGGTTATCTCGTAAAGTCTATGAAGGAGGAAGACAATCCGATGACAAGGAGTCACTAATTCAGGCCATTAAGGATGCTTGAAATCAAATTTCATTGGATTACATTAATTCGCTTTATCTGTCAATGAAAACCCGTATATTTGAAATTATTAAAAATAAAGGTGGTTGTACCCATTACTAAAAACTCTTTAATAAATTAAAATTAATTAAAAAACAAAAAAAAACTGTTCTTCATTAAATTTAATTAAAATGCCTTTATTCAAGTGAACCAAAAAAAATAGCAAATTTTTTAACTTTTTTTGATAAATTGCTCAAAAAAAGATCTTTAGGTAAGAAACTGCTGCTGCCGGGATGTTTTTTATATCTCAAGATGTCTAGCTTCCATTTTCATTTTATAGTTCTGCAATAGGTTAAAAATTTCAAAAGATACAGGCTGCTGAATATAAAATTTTTAGTGCATTTAAATAAGTGAACCGAAGTGTAGTTTAAAATTCAGATACTACGTTTATTTGGGTGCACACTTTATATAGATATCTTAAATTGTGCTATATATATCTCACAAAAAATATTTTATATTAGACACTATATATTATTATATCTTAAATTAAGCAGTGCAACAAATTAGAATATCAGTAGATCAGAAGACCCAAAGAGTTTTTGAAAATTTAACTCTGATTTAATTTTTATGATCTTTGGAAGTCCTATTTTTTCGTTTTGTTTTATATATTTTAATAAATATTAACTACCCAGACGAAAATTGGACGATATTTTATCATATATGTGCGTGTATATAGAATACGTTAAAAGATTTCCAAAAATAAATATCTAGGATATATTTTTTTTTTTTGAAAATTTATTTTGAATTAAACTTATTTGTATATGTAGAAAGCTAGTTCTATTTTAAGAAAATACATTGTTAAAGTGCCTCCCTCACAAGTATGCAACGGTAAGCTTTACCAATGTAACACATACAAGCATATAATTCGTTTTGATACAATTTTCTGGAGTCCATTTATTTTCTTAGTATGTTTCTCGAAAGTATGCAACAAAAAATTTGGTTATGCATCACTAACACCCTACGAAGGCACAATACTAATTAGACAAAATATTTTTATATCACTCACTCGACTTTTATTATATAATTTACATGAAATTTATATGAAACAGAAAGTATTTGCATTTTTTCGATTTAACATATAAAATTTTGAAAATTAGAATAAATGCTTAGTAGAATTTTTTTAGTAAAAAAATTTAATTTTCGAATTCGAAAACTTTGTAAAAACATATTTTTGTGTGCATTTAATAAGCGCGCTAACCCAGCAAAACCTTGGTAATAGGTTGGTATTATGGAACATATTACCTGGTAATAAGCCAAACTTTTTGCTCCTGCATTACTTCGCAAATGTGGTATTACTGATTGCCCTTTAGTAACAGCAAATTCACATGTTTAAAAGTATTTATGGCATAATTAGTTCATTTCGACATAAAATTTAATATAAGTTAATTTTTACTACAATTTTAAAATAATATTCGGTATTAAAATTAAAGATTTAAATAAAAAGTTTTTGATCATTCTTTACCTGTAAGTGTGGAGTAACATGTTACCGAGGTGGGTAGTTCCCTCGATGGGCATGTCCCTTGTTAAAATAATAGGGTTTGTAATAGAGAAAATGTTTATTTTTCACCCAAAACTTATAATTTATAAAATTTTTGGTTAAAAGTTTTTAAATTTTAGTTTAATGACCAAATTAAATAAATTAAATTTGAAAAAAAAACATTACATTTATACTTGAGGTAATATGTGTTATGTAAGGTGTCACCAAAATGAACAAGCCCTTGTTAAAATAATAGGGTTTGTAATAGAAAAGTAACCAGTTATCCACCTTAATTTCTTATTCCCAAACTTATTACCGCATAATAGAAAGTTTTACTTGGAAGTTATAATTTTCACCCTTTATTGTGGAAAAAGTCAAAAAAAGCCAAATTTTTCAAACCTGTTTGGTTGTTGCATTCTACTGATAGTTTAGTTTCCCGTGTTGGTCTAAGTATAGTGTAGTTTTATTTCCCGTTGGTCTCGTTAGGAATACAATTTTTTGTTGCGCAGTGTTATATAGTTTGTATGTCACCATATATGATTATGATATATGAGTAATTTAAAAAATGTTCGGCCCCTGTTGGAACTGATTTTAGTTTCTCAAGGTTTTTTTAATTGAGATAATCGATGAACAATGTTAGCTAGAGTTTACTTAAGAACTATGACGTGCAAAGTTTCGCGCTCAAAAGTCTTCACCGACAGAATTGATCTCCATTTATATGGAGAAAAATTTAACAAAAAAAAAAAATCCGCGAAACTAACAAAAACTTTTTATGGTTTTTCTTTTTGAATAAATTTGTTTTTAATTTACACAATCAATTCAAAAAATAATGTTATCATGAAAGATAAAATTATTTTGTTATATCAAAATTAAAAAATATACTTAACTTCCTCCATCTCCTTTTTCAACTCCAGATCTGCTTTAACTTTATACTATGTATTAACATTGTGGTAGACAATATTCTTTAAAAAAAATTACAAGTGTGTTCAGTGTTTTCTCAAACTGTTTAGATTTCTTTTGCCAATATTATTGAACTTTCTTTGCAGCATTTATTTTTTTGAAAAATTCAATTACCAAAATCGACAACTAAATTAATGATAAGAAAACATTTATACTTTAAAAACTGGTAGACAGTATGTTCTACTATAAAAAAAAAAATCAAAGATTTTTGTCTAAAATAGTTGAAAGTGATGTTAATAAAAATTGAAAAAAAAAAAGTTTTAGAAGTTTAGATTAAAAAAATTGCACAAAAAATCTTTAGAATAAAGTTCTTTGAACTATAAAATATATTGAAATAATATATGACCCAATTCAAAAATTTTTGACACATGTTGAAACTGACTTTAGATACCTCCTATTTCTCAAGGTTTTATGGATTGAGAGGAAGGATAGACAGGCTAAGGTTGACTATACTTAAAAGCTATGACGTGTAAAATTTCACGATAAAACGTCTTCACCAAAAGAATTGATGGCTGTTTAAAAGTCGAACTTACAAGAGTGTATTATTAATTTTAATTTTTGCTCATAGTTTTTAATTTTCAAACTAATAGGCTTGGGAGATACATTCACTGAAAAAGAAATTTCCATATCACTGATTGGTGAATAGTTGGGTGGGTGGTGGTTTACAAGTGAAACCAAAATTTCCGATATTTAAACTTTCAAAGTTTTATCTATAGGATTTTTGCTCCGTTCAATGGAATTTATAACAGTACTTGAACAATTTTATACAGTTTAAGGTATACCAAGTTGATGTCAATGCAACGGGATACGAACATCACAAACTTGTAACAGTGTTGAATTCTTTTTACTAATCACCCTTAGTTGTCGAAAAAACTGTCTAGACTAACAGAAAAGTTAGTATAAAAATTAGTAAAAGAGTTTCAAATCTAACTTTACTATAATTATACTAATTTTTATTATAATGTTTTTAGTAAAATTTTTTGCTATTCTTGTTTTACAAATCACAAATGGTTTATTAATTTTATTTTACTAATTTTTTAAACCCGATTTGCTGAAATTTTCAATAACATATACTAATAACATAATTGTTTTTAAGCTTAAAATGATTGGATCTAGTATAATAAAAGACATGTTATTATTTGCTTGCCCGAGTTCGGTTTTTTGTTGCTTGTGTCATATTTAATATAAAGTTTTTGAAAAAATGTTAAGTTTCCTATGATACTCTTTTATTTTATTCTTCTTAGTTTAAATGAGCTTAAGATCATTTATTTACGAATTATTTATTTCCAATATTTCGTCTCCATATTGGGTGACTTCTTCAGGGAACAAATAATATTTGTAGAGACGAAATATTGGAAATAAATAATTCATAAATAAATGATCTTAAGCTAGTTTAAACTAAGAAGAATAATTTAAAGTTTTTGAATTTTAAATTATGTTTTTTTAAATTTAACATTAAGGTTTTTCAATTTCAAATGGAAAATATTAAAATATTTTGTTGCGCATTTTTTAAGGTTTTCTGAAGATGACACATTTTTTGTGAAAGTTCAGTGACTAGTTTCGGACCGGCTATTTAGCAACCCTTTTACACTATGATACACGATGAATAAAAAGTGGCAGGTTATTTGGTTTTCGCATGCCCGGCCACATGTATATGGATTTTAATAAAAAAGCAAGATATTTATAATAAAGGTATAGCTATTATGATTTTCAAACCTCCAAAGAACGCAATCAAGAAACTGCGTCCGGTGTTAAACTTTTGATATAGCTCAGTGGACCGCTATATGATAGTAGGCTCCATTCAGTAAGAATGTGGTCGGTTGTCTGTCAATTAGCTCCACATCCACATTTTGGGTCATTCACCATGAAATTCTACCAGTTCGCAATCTGTTTAGGTTACACCATGCTTTGCGTGATAATTGTTTGTTAAATTCACTGCATGTCTCGCCAAATATTGAACTACAAAGACAAGAATTTGTTTAATGTATTTATGTTTTCTAATTTTTAAATGAAAAATGGTAACTTTAATTATTTTTTTCGGAAATCTGAATGGAAACTCGGAAATTCAAAATTGTTTAAATTTACAGATAGGAATTTTTTTACAAGTTTTTAATACAAAAAATCCAAAACAAAATGTCAAACATTTTTATATTTTTTCTGTTTTTCCGCTAGAGCAAAATTAAAATTGTTCGTTATGTGAAATGCTATATTTTAAATAGAAATTTTTTAATTATTGATTTGTTTAATTTTTTAATAAAAACTATATAAATTTCTTTAATTTTCTATAATTGTACAAAACAAAGTTAAAATGGTTTTTGTTTACTTTTTATTAAGCTCAGAATATTACACCTAAAATTATGTGTGCTGGGTGGGTTAATTTGATGAGCCTTAACTATATACCCGAGTAAAAACGTTCATATACAATCATATCTTTTTTAATATAATGTTATATAAAAAAATAAAAAATATTCAAGTTCGAGGCCATACTCTATATTTCTTTATTATGATATTGTCCTAACAAATAATCTATAGAGTTTTTGTTTTCAAATTTATTAATTGACCCTTTCAGGAATGTGCTGATAGATCTATTTCGGGAATTTTTTAGGTTAACATCATCAGAACACGTCTTGAAAAAGGTAACAATCCCATGCAAACATCACGTATTCATATAAACTAGTTTTCATTTTCATTTCACAATTAATGGTCGAAAAAAACATAACTTTTATTTTAATGAAAATTATATCAAACTTGTTTTGCTTTATATAGCTTAATATGGATATATGTTATAACGCATATAATCATATATACAGTGGCGTTCAAAACATTTGCAACTGAAATCATGGTTTAGGTAATTATAATTTTTTTGATCAAAAAGATTTGTGGTATTTGTTTTTTTTATTAAATTCAGTTATAGCATATTATTTTACAAATACAAAAAAATTATTCATAACTTCTCAAAAATAAAAAAAAAGTAATTTTAACAAAATAAGTCGATAGTGAAGTGTTCAAAACATTTGTAGCTCTTAAAGTAATTAACAGGAAATACAAACAATAGGTTTTAACGCTCAGTATTTTGTAGCGTAGCCATTATTTTTTATAACTTCTGAAGACCTCTTAGGCATTGAGGCAATGAGCTTTTTAATATAATCGTCAGAAATTTCATTCCACTGCTTCTCCAACTCGACGAAAAGTTCATCACCATTTCGGAATACTTTATTGCCGATATTCCGTTTTACAATCATTTACATGTTCTCAATCGGATTGAGATCGGGAGATTGAGCCGGCCACGACATGATATTAGTTACATTTTCCTGCAGCCAAACTTTTAAAACTCCCGCCGTATGTTTTGGGTCGTTGTCGTGCTGGAAGGTCCATGAGAGTGGCATTTCCCATTCAGCATACGGAAGCATAACTGAACTCAAAAGATCATTATATATTGTGGCCGTCATTGTGCTAGTAATGCGGTGAATTGGGCCAATCCCATTTCCTGAAAACACCCCCACACCATAATGTTTCCACCTCCGTGCTTCACTGTGTCGGTTGTGTATCTGGGATTAAACTTTTCTCCTCGTGGTCTTCGAACATTGGCTCTTCCATCTGATCCCCGGAGGTTGAATTTAGACTCATCCGACCACAATACATTTCTCCATTGCGTTTTAGTCCAGTTCAAATGGGTGCGTACAAAGTCAAGCCGAGCTTTTCGGTTTTTTTCCGACACAAACGGTTTTTTTTGTACATCTATAACTTCTAAGACCATATTCTCGTGCTCTTCTTTTAATGATGCGAAGACTGGCATCTATTAAAAGTTCAGTTTTAGCTTCTCTGGGAACTACTTTGGGATATTCTTGATTTTCCGATCTTCTCTTACAGTTGTAATACGGGGTCTTCCACCTTTATCAGTTGTGTGAATATTACCACTATTAACAATGCGGCAAATCGTTGATTTTGGAACGGAGTACTTAATAGAAATTTCGTTTTGGGAAAATCCATTTTGAAAATCATTTAAGACTTTTGATTTAAAGTCAGAATTGTATTTATTTCCTGCCATTTTTTACAAAAATTATTCTTACGATGTTTATGCTTCCAACATCTTATTACAACTATTAAGGAACAATAATTATAATAAATTTGTTTCAAAGATGTAACGGCCTGAATCTCATATTAAAAAGGAATGCGATTTCGTTAAGAGTAAGAATAATGAGAGTTGCAAATGTTTTGAACACCTGCATTTTGAATACATCTATTATTATTAATTTTTTTGTTGTTTTAATTTAACGGAATTTATTTTTTTTTATTTGTTTAGCATAAAACAATGTATGAAGAATATGTAAAAAATAAATTTTAGTAACTAAGTGTGATTTGAAGAAAATAAATCAATGAAAACAACAAATGCGATCTCAGTTCCAAATGTTTTGACCACCACTATATATTTATTTGGTTTTATTATTATTATTTTTGGTTTTACGAAAATTCTTGATATGGTCCTATACATATTAATATCTAAATATATGTCGATTAATATTAACGTAGATGTGTCGTATCTTACTAGATATGGCATATATTAATTAGAATGAACTGCAATAATTTTTAATTGTTTTTGTTTTTTCTTTCATATTTCAAATGGTAAATCATGCTTCTAGAAGAGTATAAGATATTCTTATTGAGTTTCTGATTTAACTTAACAAATATCTTCAGAAATTCTAAGAACATTGTCCACGGATGATTTCCTTAGGCAAGAACGAAATCCGAATAGGGACCGGCATACAATCAATAATTTTTCGCAATTTGTTAAATAAGTTTTCGGAATAAGTTTGAAATTTTGCATTAGAGCTTGCTAAAGTTACAAACTAAATTGTGATTAACTAATTTTAACTGAAAAAATTATTAAATGTAAACAACGCGAAAATCTTAATTTCAATTTGAATATTCGAATTATCACTTAAAAATTTAAAAGAAATCTTTAATTAATTTATAACTTCTTTGATTACAAATGAAAATGTTCAGCGCTTAAAATAGAAAACTTTAATTTATCAAAAATGTTCTTGATTTCAACTGCTGTGGTCAATAAATATAAAAAACATGCTTTTAGTTAGAAAACTATAATAAATTATATAAAGGGTCCGCCAAATAACTTTTTTTTTTTTGAACTCCTGAACCAATTCGACTTCGTATGGCGTCATACCAAGGTCTTTATGTTGATGGCGCTTCACGCACACTTTCTGCCACAGCAGCAATATTCTCGGGTCGACGGACTGTTTTTAGCTTTTCACCCTTTATTTACCATAATTTTACCATATTTGGAAACTCGTGTAGTTTCTTTGAAAAGCCTTAAATAATATTAATGTTTTTAAAATTCAAAGACACTAAACGATATTGAAAATAATATATAGATCTGACCATCCTATTACATTAAATTAGATAAAGTAATAAAGGGTCCGCCATCTAACGTTTTTTTTTCAACTAGTGCTTATTTCGTGAATGGTAACACTTAGCTCATGTCTGATTTGACAGATAATTAGTTGTATCCTTCCGCTGAACGAATATGGTCCGTATGTTCATTATCTTGTGAAAAAAGTGAAAGAAACTGGCATCCTCATCGATAAATGAAAGCGTGAAAAGCCAAAAACAGTGCGTACACCCGAGAATATTGCTGCTGTGGCAGAAAGTGTGCGTGAAGCGCCATCAACATCAATTCACCGTCGTTCTCAACAATTGAACATTTCGGAGACATCATTGAGACGAATTTTGCATAAAGACCTTGGTATGATGCCATACAAAGTCCAATTGGTTCAGGAGTTCAAAAAAAAAAAGTTATTTGGCGGACCCTTTATAAATGTAATTTAATAAAATTAGATGAGGACAAAATTCGGACAAAACCGTATCAAATCACTTCTAATTTTTACTAATTTATTCAGATATGATACAATTAGATATAATTTGGTACCATTTAATAGGGTGGATGATATTTTATATAATTAATTATGAGAGCATATAAAAGTTAGACTTTTAAGTCGCAGAATCAAAAACTGATTACATTTTTAAAAAGTCTTATGACAGTTTCAACTCGAAATAGACTCGACAATACAAACATTTTATTTTTGTTTAAAATTATGATTTATGATGTGAGCAAGATTATTCAAGTTCAAGATTATTTGTCTTTTTTAAACAAAAAACCGTGCAATGTTTATTTATTAATTCAAAAATTTCAATTAGCGGATAAAAAAATTTTTAATTAATAAATGAACTGTTTTTTGTTTAACAAAAACAACTGTTTTTTGTTTAACAAAAACAAATGATCTTGAAATTGAATAATCTTGATCACATCATAATTTATGATAAAAAGATCAAAAAATAAACTTTTTTTTAATTTTTTATATGTATGATGATTTATGTAGATTTAAAATAGTGTTGTATAGTTCTACCATTTTATACAGATAATTTCAAACTTACATAACATGATAAACTTACATTACATTTATCGGTTTTTTGCAAAAATGTATACTTTTAAATTAAATTTTTGTACTTCTATTTTATATATTACGCGGTTTTCTTAACCACTACTTTTTTATGTTGTACAATGGAATGGTGTATTTAAAACTCTCAACAAAAAACTTATAATTTTCAGTTCTTAAATTTTCTTCCATATTTTAGGTTTGTTTTTTTTTTTCAAAAAAATAAAAAATTTTGAAATTTATGTCAAAACAAAAACATAAATAAAAAAGAATACATTTTTTTTTTTTAATTATAATCAAAACTTAATCGTTTTTTATATTTATTGAATATTAAATTGCAACACTAAGTTCCAGAATATTACAACATTTACAATCCAATATAGGGCGGAGTAACAGCTATCATTTTTTGTAAGGAATGCTTTTCAATTTTTGTTGTTTAGGTCTGAGGTTCGATTAAAAAAAATTAATGTTATTAAACAATAAAATAGAATAAAAATAAATTGAATGGTTTTCAATTTAAGCGGCCCTCAGATGCAAACAACAAAAATCAAATAAATATATGAAAAACATTCAAAATATTAATATATGAACATATATGACCAGTGTTGCCAAGTGTAGGGATTTTTCCCTTTTCGTAGGGATTTTTTCCAAAAAATTCATCTGTAGGGAAAAAAGGACAGATTTTGTTTTTCAGTCAAATTGTAGGGATTTTTTTATTAAAAATGTTATTCTATTTATAATTTATAATAAACAATGAGAAATATAACCATTTATTTTTTAGTGTAACAGAATAAAACCAACAAATCTGGTGGCACTGAAAAAATGAGAAATAAGTTTAAAAATTTGGCACCATTGTTTGCATGTGCTCTTGGAAATGGTTTTGACATTTAGAAATTTAGTTAGAGGAACCCAAATCAGTTTTCTTTTGCTTAGAAAGCGAAAAAAAGCGTTCTTTCGAAATCGAGAAACAGGCCATAAGTGTTTATACGAGTATTTTTTAAAAATGGCATTTTGTATTTGTTTACCGTTTATTTTAAGTTTTTATGTTATTTTTTACTTTCTGTTATTTTTGTTTAATGAAAATCTATTGTACCTGAAAATCTATTTTTGCATTTATTAAAAAAAAATGTGTAGGGAAAAATGTAGGGAATATTTTTTTTGTCTGTAGGGAAAAAAAGGGATTTTTTCGTTAACGTAGGGATTTAAAAACGAATCTCCTGGCAACAATGTATATGACCTATACTATATGGTCATGTATAAGATATATACGGCTCTTAATTTTCGGATACGAACATATATAATACTTCAGACATGATATATGATCATTTTTACATGGGTTACTAAATTTTTTTTTTTTTTTATATATTGTTAAATAATATGTTTTCAGTTTATATCATAGTTTTCCGTATGTCATATTTACAGTTTGTTGCTTCTGTTACAATTTTTGCTTGTAAAGTTTAACTAGAATTATTCTGATTGCATTTCATATTCATCATGTAATTTAAAGCGGATGTATGTTGACTGTAGTGTTTTTATTCGGAAACAGCTTGAGTAATTTTAAACTTAATAAATTTAATTAACATGAATGTAAAATGTTAAATAAAATTTGTATGTAATGTTTGTAACAACGAAATTTCAATTTGTTGATACCACTGTTTTGCATGTTTTAACGCAGTTTTTTATACACAAAATTTTAAAAATCAAATGTTTTATCTTAAGTTAGGTTATGTAGGGTTGACAAGAGAAAGGGTGGTTTCCTAGCCTTCATGATCATCTATAGGATGACATACACATATGTCAGAAGATCGGCATGTTGTGCACTCTTTCATTTAGTCATGAAAACGATCCGGCTTTCCTAAAAAATTCAGTATCCTTCAAGTAGCCCATCAGTTTCCCCAATTCAGCACCCTGCAACCAACTCAAGCGACGGTATAACATGCCGTAGCTAATACCTTGCCCTGATACCTCCGGACAGAAGCACAAGAAGTGTTCCAGGATATCATATTCCTCCCCACAAGCCCTACAAACTCTGCAGTACCCCCTTCCCATTATCGAAAGGTTTGACTTAAGTGTCGAGTGACCTGTTAGGATTCAGATCAGCCAGTTCCCTTTCCACAGTAACAAGACCGCTTTCGTTTTACCACCATCCGTGCCTCCCCTCAAAACCTTCGAGACCGCACCAAAACGGTGTTGTGATTCAGAAGCCAAGAGCACATCATCATGTCAAGTTGTTAGTTTTTTATGTTAAAAAGATTGATTATTTGGTTAATAAATGTGCAGCATTAATAAGTATATCAGCGTTTTTTAAGGTTTTACTATATTTTACTATTTCCGCACAATTTACACAGAAAAAATTATCAACCTAAAATATCTAATTAAAGATTTGATTTGCATTTTATTTGTTTCTAAGCAAATATTTAATTGAAGCAATTAATATTTTAATTGGCTTTTAAATATATAAATACATATTTTATCTTAGACGCAATTATCATATTATTTTTTCATACACTGTATGCATAAATAGAAAATTTTCAGTAGTAAATACCAAATACATTTGAAGCTAACAAACAAAACAAGCACACACACAAACAGACTCTGCATTGCAAAAAACACACATACCAACGTATAGATCACACACTTTTTTTGTGAGTATCATATTTTTTTTTTTTGTAGAAGTTATTTATAACTTTTTTTTCTTCTTAATTTTAATAAAAGCTTTAATTGATAGTATCATTGCCGTGATAGGTGCAAAATCAATTAAAATATTAATTGATTAAATAAATTTCTTAATTAGTTTTTAGTTTTTTCTGTGTATTATCCCATTGCGTAATCGATCAAAGCATTTTTTGCAGTAGCAAAAAGACAAATTTTCTTTTTGTACACTGAAAAAGTTATCAACCTTAAATATCTAATTAAAGATTTGATTTGAATTAAATTTGTTTCTAAACAAATATGTAATTGAATATATTAACATTTTAATTGACTTTTATATGATGAATTTCATATCAAAACCGATATGCGTTGAACCCGACCCTCTCAGAATCTGATGACATTTTGCATACAGCTACATTTTACCTATACAAACACAACCTCATATTAGAAATTGCATTTATGAAAATATGTGGGCGTGGCAAGCTATCGAAATTTTTGAAAAATGACGATAATAAGTACATTCAAGCTTTGATTACTACGGAATGGCAGAAGCGATTTCAAAGATTTTGGTACCATTAGAAAGGTATTTAAATTAGCTTTCGAAAACATATACTGTAAAAATTTTATATTACAGCTTACACTCTTTGGCAGAAATAAACTTTAAACTAGGAAAACACTTCAAAGGCCGTGTATTTTTCCAAAAAAAAAATTTTAGAAGGGTATATTTAATATATATAACATATCTAAAAACTAAAATGGCGTTTTTTTTTTTTTAATTTTTTAAGTAAGTGCATCTCTTGTTAACTTCCTTATATTTTGATATCATTGTGGAGACAAAAAAAAATAAACTAGCTATACTTTGAAAGTTATACAGATTTTTTTGTAATTCTAATAGATTAGAACAAGAATCGTATTATCAAATATTTCAGACACCCCCAAAATATGGACTCACCCTTGGTGAGTTTTTTTTTAGATTTAATATATAATTTTGCGCAGCTCATACTGTTGACTTTCGGAATATTTGCTAACTTTTAGTGAAGTTTCATCTAAAGGTATACAAGAATGAAAGCTTTGAGTTCCTGTAATAGTTTTAGCATTTTTATACCTTGAAAATAGCTCTTCTTTTGTTTAGTTATAGTCGTCAGCGTCTGCATAAGCAACTTCTATGGATGTCTTATAAGTTTGTGAAGCCCAATAACAAAGGTCTTTCGGCGTTTGAATTTGGTTGTTGTTTGCAATACAGGCACATTTATTGACGATTTTGTAAAACACATCAATAAGCTGGTGCCACATCATTTCATAGATAAGCGCAAGTCCTGATTCGTAAGTGAAAAAAAAATGACATTGCTGACAGGAGAAATGCTAATTCAAATGGATTTTGCTGAAAACTATGCGTTTGTTATACAAAATGCCGTTCAAGGATACCATTGGAATAATAGTCAAGCCACGATACATCCGTTCGTTGTTTATTACAAAGATAACGAAAAATTAATTCATAGAACCTTTGCCATAGTATCCGATTGTAATATCCATGATAGCATAGCAGTTCATCTGTATATTTCAAAAATTATTAATATTGTTAAGACCAATATAAGCAATTCAATTACGAAAGTTATCTACGTGTCAGATGGCGCAGGAGCACAATACAAAAACAAATACAACTTAATTAATTTATGTATCATAAAATTGATTTCGATATATTCGCTGAGTGGCACTTTTACGCAACCAGCCATGGAAAAACTGCATGTGATAGTATAGGTTAAAAAGAGGCGCTCGGAATTATAGCATTGCAAATAAAAACCAAATTCAACCGGCGAAAAACCTTTATCATTGGGCTTCACAAACTTATAAGACCTCCATAGAAGTTGCTTATGCAGACGCTGACTACTATAACAAAACAAAAGAAAAGCTATTTTCAAGGTATAAAAATGCTAAAACTATTACAGGAACTCAAAGCTTCCATTCTTGTATACATTTAGATGAAACTTCACTAAAAGTTAGCAAATATTCCGAAAGTCAACAGGTAGAGCTGCGCAAAATTATATATTAAATCTAAAAAAATAAAAATAAAAAAATAAATTCCAAGGGTAAGTCCATATTTTGGGGGTGTCTGAAAAATTTGATAATACGACTCTTGTTCTAATCTATTAGAATTACAAAAAATCTGTATAACTTTCAAAGTATAGCTACTTTATTCTTTTTTGTCACACAATGATATCGAAATATAAGGAAGTTAACAAGAGATGCATTTACTTAAAAAAATTTAAGAAAAAAAGAAAAAAATATGCCATTTTAGTTTTTAGATATGTTATATATATTAAAGAGACTTTTCTAAAAAAAATTTTTTTTGGAAAAAAAACCCTTGGCCTTTGAAGTGTTTTCCTAGTTTAAAGTTTTATTTCTGCAAAAAAAAATGTTCAGTGTAATTCAGTGTAATATAAAATGCAGTATATGTTTTCAATAGGTGATTTAAATACCTTTCTAGTGGTACCAAGATCTTTGAAATCGGTTCAGCCATTCCGTAGTAATCACAGGTTGAAAGTTCGTATTATCGTCATTTTACAAAAACTTCGATACCTTGCCACGCCCACATATTTTCAAAAATACAATTTCCAAATATGAAGTTGTGTTTGTATAGGTAAAATGTAGCTGCATGCTAAATTTCATCAAATTCTGAGAGGGTCGGGATCAAAATGTGCGTTTTTTTATAGGTTTTGATATGAAATTCATCATATATAAAAATACATATTTTATATTAAACGTAATTCTCAAATTATTTTTCCATACACTGTATGCTTAAAATTTCTCTTATTATCTTACAGATAGTATCTAACATTTGTTATTGCAATTTAACTTTAAGCTCTTTTTTCTCAATAGTTATTAAACAATAGTCACTTGAACCCCTTGTGCTATATGCCCCTCAGTTTGTAGTACACAGGGCAATTTACATGTGATGATCCCCTCTAGTGATGATCCCCACAAGATTTTTTTTCATCTTATCTTACATTTAAAGGATGATTTCTTATGCCCGTAATTTTAAGCAATAGATACCTACCGGTGCTTAGATACCTACCCGATTTTGTTCGTGTACACGGTAGGTATCTAAGCACCAGTAGGTATATATTGCTTGAAATTACGGCCATTAAGAGCTTTCGGATTTGATTTAAAAACAAAAAACACATACAATTTAGAGAAATGTATGAAATCTTTATTTGATTCAATAGAACGATTTATATAATTCAATGTTTAAAGATGATTTTATGTAAATGTTGACCGCAGCTACGCCTCAAATGTTTCATACGCTGGGTCCAATTTTGGCATACTCACGAATAAATTCTTCAATATTGGCTTCCAGTGCGTCAACCGTTGCGGGCTTGTCCCTATTTGAATTTTGATAATAAAATTCAATAATCAGCAAGCATTGTTGTAAGTCGATTCATGGTTAAATTATAGGCCAAACTGAACATGTTTAACAGTAACATGTTATACGAAAACAGCTGAGCTGCCTTCATATATAATTTTGTATAGCTTAATGCAATGTTACGTTTAATAACATATAGTATCATCTTAAAATTTTGTTTTACATCGAACCTGAAGTGTTAAATATTGTAAAATTTGTTTTTGATTTTTCTTTGATATTTCAAATGGTAAATCATGCTTCTAGAAGAGTACAAGATATTCTTATTGAGTTTCTGATTTAACCTAACAAACATCTTTAAAAATTTTAAAAGCATTGTCCACGGATGATTTCCTTACAACCAATAATTTTTCACAATTTGTTAAGTAAGTTTGGAATTTTTCATTAGACCTTGCAAAAACTATAAATTGTGAATAACTAATTTTAACTGAAAAAAAATTAAGGTAAAATGCTAAATAACGCTAAAATCTTAATTTCAATTTGAATATTCGAACTATCACTTATAAATTTAAAGACATGTTTAATTTATTTATAACTTCTTTAATCGCAAATGAAAATTTTGAACATGAATTTCAAATTTTCAGCATTTCAAATAAAAAACTGTAATTTATTTAAAGTTTTGTTGATTTTAACTGATGTGGTCAATAAATATAACAAACTCATTTGCAGCTAAAAAAAACTATAAGAAATTTTATATTTTTCATACTTTTACCATATTTCCAAGTAATATATGAGTTTTTATGAGAACACCTCACTAATGTTAATGCTTATAAAATTTAAAGAAACCAAACAATATTTAAAGTAATGTATAGACAAAGTAATGTATAATTTAATAAAATTAGACGAGGACAAAATTCGGTCAAAACTGTATCAAATAACTTTTAATTGTATATAATTTAATCAGATATGATACAAATATATGTAATTTGATACAATTTACTCGGACCATTTTTCGGATGAAATTTTATGTAATTAATTAAATTAGATACAATTATATAAAGCTCCATATTAGTTATAATCTGGAATTTAGACATCTGTCGCATATATAACTATGTATTGGGTATAACAATATATAATTATATCTTATATGCATAGAACATATTAATGATGTTGGACCACATATAAACTTATCTAAAACTAAATTATTAATCTTGTGTTATATATGGAATTTTATATGATTATATCTGATGTCATTTAACGCCATATATAATAATATCTTAAATTATATTATACATATGGTACCATATATTTACATATGGTACATACGTATCATATATCCTAACAATAATATATTTTTGAAATCCTTAGGAAATTTCCGTTCATTAGAGTACCTACCTTGTATATTACTACGCATACCGATTTTTGGGCTCCGGGGGCCGAACGTTAATAGATTTTCAAAGAAATGCACTAAAAGAAGACGTTTCACAATAATACTTCAATGTTGATTTGCTTGTTACAAAACTTTTTTTAAGGAAAACTTTGATAAAATTTAAAAAAATAATTTTTTTAAGGTGTTTCGGTTTAAAAAAATCTTGACAAAACATATTTTTTCTTGATTCTTGACGATCATAAAGTCAAGTATACACGATCAATATTATTTATCCGTCTATCAAAAATCAACCAATCAGAATATTTTATTTTTAAATATTTTGTTCTGATTGGTTGAATTTAAAAAAATTTATCAATAATACACATCGTGTGTACCCCACTTTAAAAATTCTTGTAAATCAATCGAAATTAAGTTTGTCTGTCAACCCTAGTCTGGAGGGAGCCGCCCATCACGGATCACGAAAAACATAAGTTTTTTAAATGCTGAGAAAATGTCCTTTCATTTGACGTTTGTACGTTTTTAGGCGTACCGGTTTTAAGTTTTTTTCCAGATAGAAAAAACTGTTGTTTTTTAATTCCGAGGGGGTCTTTGTTTATTAGGGGTGTCTGAAAAAGTAAACTTTTGTCATTTTATACCCCACATTTTACCCCTTGAGATCTAAACTTGAGATCGAAAAAATATATTAATAAAATATACGTGTCTAGCCTTAACTCCAGATAAACTTTTGCCATTTTAACCCCGAATTTTTACCTCGTGAGATTTAAACTTGATATTGAGCACCTAAGAAAATACTTGTCTAATAAGTGTGTACTGTGTAGTTTCCTTGTAAGTTTTTAATCGTTTATCAATGTGTAGACAACTTTGAACACATAAACAAATTGATTTTTAACCAGACTGGTGCATGGTATAATATAGTCGACATTTCCGACTTTAAGATTCTTTCTTGGATTCGGTTTGCATGTCTAATGAAACCTGCGTAAAAACTTGTCAACTTAATCGACAAGAAATCGACGAAACATAAATTTCAGGTTTCGGACCCTCAGGTCTTATCTTTTTAGTTAAACTGTGTTCTTTAAAATTATATGCATATTGATTTATGTCATGGAAGGGTCAAATGTAATTTTTGTTGGTCTTGAGCGCAACTGCCTATATCTCCAAATGCTTTTTATTAAACTCTCGTCCACATTTGTGTAAAAAATTCAGGGTTGATTGGTCTCTGAGTTGTAGCCTAAGTATGCTTTTTCCTATTTAATACATATGTTTTTCCTATGATTATTGTGTTTTTCCTATGATTTCTATGATTTTTCCTAAAATTACCGTTGATCCTTCATTGCAAAAATCAATATGCATATTATTTAAAAGAGAATATTTTAACCTACAAAAAGGCCAATACTACATTCAGGGAACTTTTGCTTTAAAAACTTGTATTTGTTTAGGTTGTAATAGTTTTTTTATTTTTAATGTAAATGTCAGTCATTTGTACAACAAACTAAATTTTTTGCTAACCTTGTAGTTCATTTAAAAAAACAAACCACATCAAATGTACTGTTTTATGAATTTACATTAATTTTTTTACATCAGTTTTTTGTTACATAAAAAAATTAAAAACAATTAATTTTTGGGCTTATTTTTTACTTAAATTTACTGAAATGTAAGTCGTCCTTTCTTTTAGTGAAGTTTCATTTCGTTTTTAACTACATTTGCAGTGATCTTTACCTACATAGTATTCTAAGTGCAATTTTGTATATGGGTTAAGTTATAGTCAATTTTGTAATGATAATTCAATCAAATTTTATCGTTTCTGCAATTTTAATGTAATCTTAATTTGGAAACCGAAAAGTTCCGGAATCTGTAATTTATGTTTCGTCGATTTGTTGTCCAGTGAAAGTTATAGTGAATTTAATTGAAATCGGAGATGGTCGATCCGAATGTTGATTGAGTTGACATGTATTCACTCATCTGCGTCAAAAATTTTCAGAACTCTTTCTTTAATGGATCACTGTGGACTTTAATGGGTTAATCTGGTTCAATTTTAACATATTCATTAAGTATATTTCTTATCAATAAAAAAAAACAAAAGAAAGAACGAAACAAAAAAATATCAACCATACCTAATCAAAAGAAATCCCTGCAGTTATCGATACTATAGTTTAACTTTTAGAAAATTAATATCAAAGCAATTGAGAACCACTTCAGATAACAAGGCTCTGCAGCAGAACTGCCTGAAGTATCACGTCATAAATATATTAGAAAACTATAAACTAATTACTTGTTATGTTTATTTGTAAATAAAAAGCTTTACAAAATGATATACCATAAATTTATCAATCAAAAAAAATAATAATAAGTAACATTAATTATAAAAGGGTTGCCATGGTTTACACTTGTTTTATATCATCTTCAAGAATGGGTACCCGATGGATTTTAATCTTTGACATCCTTTATATCCAGGACTAGGGTATAATATGTCTTTATAGAAACTTATTTTATTTGAAAAAACTTATTTGTTTTGATATCTTAATTATGAGTACACGAACAATAGGTTGTCCCTAAAGTGGACAATTTTACGTAATTTTTTGACTTGGGCCATCTAGTCGTTCTAATAAGTAGTTCAAACGATCTTTGACAATTTCAACAATTTCAACAACATTCAGTAATTCACTTGAGATCCGAATTCGAATTTTAGTGACAAAGCTCCCAGCAACGGAGAAAACCCGTCCACTATCTACCGAAATTGGCTTTATTGTTAACTGAGCATTGTATAAATCATCTTAATTTTTCTACCAACGGTAGAACTTGCAAATAACGTACAAGTTTTCAATTCATTTGTGATCAATGGTGATAATCTTTAACTTTGAGCTCATATATTAGTTCTCATTTAGTGGGGAAAACTAGGTTATATGAATGTTTGATGTTTTTCATGGGATTGTCACTTCTTTCAAAATGTGTTCTGATGATGGGAACCTAGAAAATTCCCGAAATAGATCTATCAACACATTCCGGAATGTGGTCAATTAATAAATTTGAAAACAAAAACTCTATAGATTATTTGTTAGGATAATATCCTAATAAAAATAAATAAGTTTTTATGATCTTTGATAGTTATGTTCATTTTAAATTATTTATGTTGTAAAATTTTAAGAAATTTCATTTCATTTCATTTCATTTATTAATTCAAAAACCAAGCCCATAGGGCCAAATATGGTTCGTATTCAACAACAAATTTTTACAAAAAATAAAAAAATAAATTTATAATTTAAAGGAATGCCTAAAATAAATAAAATTATAACTAAAGTTTAACGGTCCAAAATGTAGCAATAAGATTATCAAAATAAGTAGACGATTAAAAAATAAAAAATATATGAAAAATGATCGTAAATTATCAAAATTATAGTGAGTGATTAAAAAACTGCCTTAGTTTGCGTTTAAACGTAGCACTTGCAACAACAAAGCTTTTAAGAGATCTTGGTAATGAATTCCAGACTCTAGTTATCCTCACATTAAAGGATCTCTCGAAAATAGAAGAGTTTATACGTTGAAAAACTATCTGAGGGTTTCTACTCGATCTTGTAAATCTAAAGTTGTCAACAATGTAACCAGGACAGTTCGCTCTAATTAGCTTGTAAAACAATAACAAGATTCTCAGTTTTATAAAATTCTCAAAAGAAAAACCAAGAAAATCCAACACAAACGGAGAGACATGTTCTCTTATCCTCAATCTGTAAACATATCTCACTATACGGTTAACTGTAAGATGAAGACGTCTAAGAATATTTATTAAGAGCACTAGCTACACGTTTCCTTACATGTAGAGGCAAACAAAGATCAAGAGACCATAATCGTCTCAACGTAGCATGCACTCGAGCACACACGTAATCAACGTGTTTCGAAAAACGTAACTTATCATCTACAAGAACGCCCAAACACTTCATTTCCGAAACAAAGTTGATACTAACACCTCTCAATGATACACTTAAATCACGGGAATCAAAACCGAAGCACATAGCCTTTGTTTTGCTAGGATTTATGTCTAACCCATTTGTGTCCATCCACCGTGCAATCTGAACAAGGTAAAATTCTATGTTTGCCTCCAAAACATCAAAGAATTGTCTTTCTCCAGAAAATAAAATCTGTACATCATCTGCATATACAAAAGTTTCAAAACAGTTATTATCTATTACATCAATAAAATCATTCAAATAAATCATAAATAAAATAGGACCAATTACCGATCCCTGCGGAACACCACTGGTAACCTCCAAAGTACAAGAGTTCATATCTCCAATCGAGACGAACTGCGACCTATTTTCAAGATATGAGCTTAGAAGTTTGCAAGCGGATTTAGAAAAATTAAAATAACTACATAATTTAGTTATCAATCTAGAATGCACAACACTATCAAAAGCCTTAGATAAATCCAAGGACAACAACACACCACACTTTTTCTCATCGAGCTTACGTCTTATGGAATCAGTCAGCCCAACAAGAAGAGTTGTAGTACTATAATTCCGCCTAAAACCAGATTGACTTGGATGAAGCAGTTTATTGTCATCAATATAATACATCATTTGATCCTTAATAATGTGTTCAACAATCTTTGAAAGGATGGGAATAACAGAGATTGGACGTAAATTTTCTAACAAATTAGAATTGCCATCCTTCTTAACACTATCTCGCTTCTAAACTGTGCACACAAAAAACTACTTCACATTATATTTTGAAACATGGTTTTCTATCGAAATAGCTTAACTTCTTATTACAAAACACTCAATTGGCGGGCATGCTGGTTAGAAGGTTAAATTTGCTAAGTCAATTAATCAACTTTTCTTGCCAAATAAAATTAAAAATGCTAATAATTAATAATAACTATTAAAAATTTTTCCGCTTTTCCGGAATTTAAACAAACTTTCCAGGGAATTACCGACTGGCAAAACGCTGGTAAAACGTTTTAAACAAGCATTCTGCCAGTAGTTTATTTACAGTTCCTCGGTTACCCAGTGGCATACCAGTACTTGAAATTTTTGTACCGCTGGCAGTTTCTGGCTCGGCAGGCTCAAACTCAATACCTTCTGACTACAAATTTTTTAAACATAGCATCATAATTTTTGTAAATTAAATGCTTTCCGAGTGCTTAGACTTTAGAGCCGTTGGTAATTTCTGACTAATAGCACTGGGAAAACACTATTTCCCAACGTTGGCATTGTGGTCTCAGACAATTCATTGGCTATGATTTTTTCTGTAGACAACTGCAGTTATTGCTAAACGAATACTGACAAACCTCTTTTTTAAAGCATCGTAAACAAGTGTTCTGCAAGTAGTTTATTTACAATTCCTCAGATAGCCTATGGTATACAAGTGATTGATGTTTTGTAACACTGGCAGTTTTTGACTGGCCAATAATCGTATATATATTCTGAAATTTTAAAAATGCTGCGGTGGACCAAAACTGTTCTAAAAAAAATTATAAATATTGTTCCCATAATATGCTCTATTTCGATAAAAAAAGTATGACAACTTTTTTTGGATGAAACATACCATTTTTCACATCTTAAATCTCGTGTCGGAATCTAAAAGTACACTCCAAAAAAAAAAAATTGTTACATGTTCCGTATTCAGTTCTCCAGTATGCATCATATGATTGTTATTACTCAGTGCTATACTCACTATTTTTACTGAACACCCTAATGAGAAAGCTCCCCCTCACCCCATGGACAAATCTAGCTACGAATGTGCTTATTTTACAAATTAATAAAATGCGTTCCACATTCAAGCGAATGGGTTAAGAAAAATATACATATTTGTTTTCTTTGTTTATTTTTACTAAAACCAATAATACTCTTATCATTTGCGATATAAAATAAATTAGATAAATAATGTGAATTAAATTAATTTACAAAATGTTTTCAGAAAACAAACAAAATTGTTATAATCGGCTATACTGATCTTTGAATACCCTCCACCACATTATAGTTAAATTTTGCAACATAAAAAAAGTACTTTGACATAATTTAAATTATCCTGACGTTATTTGGAATAGAATGACTCTTGGTAAAGCAATACAAAGTGAATAATGATTCGTGCTACTAAACGAATTTATAGAAATCAAATTGTTCGATTGTGATTACCGAAATTGTTTGTCATTATAGCAGAAAATCAGTCAAGACAACAGTAATTTGACCGTGATAATATAATTTCATTTTTTTTTAGCAAAATTTCAGTATACAGCAAGAATTTTATTAGACGAAAAATTATGAAATTTTTAAGTTAACTACACTCAAATAAAAAAAGTTAGTAGACAAATTAGTAAAACAATGTACTAAAAATTCTTCCTATTATTTATACACAATTTATTTTTACTAATTTTCGTTACTGATTTTAGCGAACTACTAAGTTTTTTATTTGAGTGTATGTATATTGTAATGCGTTACAAACCAAATAACAAACTGATGTACACATAATTTCGCATACAGTGTACTGTGGGCCAGCTTCTCCACATTTTAATCAAAAGTATCTGAGAGATAGATAGAAAATTGAATTACATTTTTAGAATACAGATATGTTGAGTAGGTTGTCCCAAAAAAAATAAAAATTTTTATTTTCTCGGAAGATCTTTCCTAATTTGGATACTCATAATGTAAAGTATTTTTGAGAATTTTATCAGATTTTTCGGAAGTGGTTTAGAGGTCGCGCAAACCGATTTTGTACCAAAAATCGAGCTTTTTGGGCTTTTTTTGAATTATTGTTGAAAATTGCTAAAAATCGGTAATTTTTCGGCTTCTGAGTAAATATTCTTAAAGAAAATTTTCCGATCTTTAATTTTATGTGCATAAGTAATAAGTTTCGTCAGGGATTTTGCACATTTTGATACATTATATAACAGTTTTTGTAAATTTTCAACAAATATGAAAAAGAATGCTTTATAACTTTTAAAATTTGTATGAAGACTAAAAAACTAATGATGCAGTTTAAAAGATTATGAAGTTTTAAATAAATTAACAGAAAAAAGATTATAATTTTCTCTTACCGTTCTCGAGTTATACCCTTTCAAAGCTTTGCACCCATTGTATGAAATTTTTAGTACTATAAGATTTGGGCATCCGATTTGTTGTAAACTTCAGATTATGAGATTTGAAAATTTATTTATTGTATGTCAAAGCTTAGTTTTAAGTGTTGTCAAGTTGTGGACAGCAAAAAAAGTAGCCAAAAAGCCGTTATCACTAGGTGGCACTGATATGGCTCGAACTAAAATTCATGATTTATTGGATTTAAGGCAACTACAACCCTAATTTTTGGCAGATAGTCTATAGGTTTAGAGATAACAAGTCAAAATACAATTAAAATTTTTGTAAACTGATAAGTGGAAGACGCTTGCTTGAGATTGAGATAAATTTTATGGCAGTGTCCCCGATACGCTCCTCTCAATGACCTTAGACTTTTGAAACAATTGTATGATTACAAACGCTTTAATGAAAAAGTTGCACGCGAGACTCTTTAAACCTTTCTGGGTCATCAGTGGTACCTTTCCGAGAAGTTTTTCGTTTTCGTTTTTTGATGAACATATAGATACCAAAACTTTGCGTTTAATGCTTAGAAACCTACATGAACCAAGTAACAACAACGAATTAGTGAAAGGAAATTTAACAGAAGACATGATTGAAAATAAACAAATTCAGTGTTTTTTTACAAAAGCCAGCCTAACTTTTTTTGAAGCCTGCAACATTTCTACTGATTTTTTACAAACGGATCCAGAAAAATGGGAAAACAACAAATCATTTCAGGAAGCAAAACACAAAGTTCAACAATTGCAAGTTGTAAATGATGTCGCAGAACGTGGTGTGGCGTTGGCTAATATATCAATATCACAACTTCTGAAACAGACTTTCAGAGTTTACTGCAGGGGGTAAAGCAGCATCGCAAGAACTCTAATAAATGATTTATAACAAATCTATTTTTCTTTGTTTTTAATATAATTGTTATGTATGAGTGGTAAGTAACTATTATTTTATTTGTAAAAACACTTTCTAAATCCAATTATTTAAAGTTTAAACCAATGCAAACCTAGTTCACACCTTATAGTATTATACATTTCATACAATGTGTACAAAGCTTTAAAAGGGTATAACACGAGAACGGTGAGAGAAAATTCATTTTTTTTTCTGCTAATTAATTTAAAACTTAATAATCTATTAAACTGCATCATTAGTTTTTTTAGTCTTTATACAAATTTTAAAAGTTATAAAGCATTCTTTTCATATTTGTTGAAAATTTTCGAAAAACCGTTATTAAATTGTCAAAATGTGCAAAATCATTGCCGAAACTTATTATTTATGCACATAAAATTAAAGATCGGAAAATTTTCTTTAAGAATATTGACTCAGAAGCTGAAGAAATATCGATTTTTTACCAATTTTCAAGCAAAATTCAAAAAAAGCCCAAAAAGCTCGATTTTTGGTAAAAAAATTGATTTGCGCGACCTCTAAACCACCTCCGAAAAATCTGAAAAAAATCTCAAAAATTCTTAGCCTTATGATTATTCAAATTAAGAATGATCCCCAAATTTTTTTTTGAATGGGACACCCTAATGTTGAGTATTGTACGAAAAAAATATTTCATCATTCTGATAAACGGTTTTTTATTTATAAAAGTTTAAATTCAAAATTTCACATATTTGCAATAGTTTTGAATTTAAGCAAATTGTTAATTTAGTGTGGTTTAGTATACAGAATTTAAAGAATTGTCCTTTTTTGTTTATCAAAAACGAATAATTCGGACCTTGTTCACAAAAAAAAAGCAAACAGCTCAATATTTATGGCAAAACTTACTATTTTATTATAGTAATAGAAAAAAAATAGTAAAACTTATTGCTAAACTACTAAAAATTAGTTAAAAATTACGTTGCAGATTTGTTATATTAAACATACGTAAACAAAAATTTGTTATATCTGAGCTTAATTGAAAGTAAAAAATTAATCTGCAAAAATTAGAAAAAAATTTGCTAGCTATTAGTAGATAACAAATATAAAATTTTCTAAGTTTTCTTTTAGAATTTTTTCCGCAAATAGAAATCTGCTCTTTTAAAATCAGCAATCTAAAAATTTTTAGCAAATGTTTCTGTTGATTTTAGCAAAATATACTGTTAATTGCATTCAACTAAATGTATGGTAAATCAAGCAAAAAAATTGTTGACATTACCGTTTTTGGTTGCTCTTTTTTGTCTACAAATACCAAAATGCAACAAAATTGACCTCTAAAACCTAGAGCATCAGTACACTCAAAGGAAAAGATTCATCATATTTAATTAATATGATGAAAAACTCCATTGATTTTCGTCCAATGTAACACTTCATAAATATGATGAAGCTGTTTCATAAAAGTTCAAATTGAAGACAATAGTAAATGTATTTCATAGCTTTTTAGGAAATGTTTTATAAATGTTATAAGACAATCTATTTACATGATGAAGCAAATTCATACATTTTTATGAAATAAAAAATTTTCTTTGGTAGCGTGCAAACACAATAATTGCAACAGGCAATGAATTTATTTTGAATACATTGTTTTTTAAAACCCATTATTTTTGCGACAGTAATTCAGAATATATCAATTAAACTTCGAATTTAAAATTTAAATTCCGAAAATATCAATTGATATTAATTTTTATTAAAATCGAGAAAAAAAAATAAATTATGTTAAGAATTTTCATTTAGAATTTAAAAACATTAATTGATATTAAGAATTTCCGTTTAAACTGAAATTTATAAAAATTAAATTTATATAAAAAAAAGTCCATGCTAAATTTAGAACACATCAACTGATTAGGAATTCTGAATTTCAATTGATGTTATGATAGTTTCACAATTTTAAATTAATTACAAATTACATTTTTTTTTTTAATTTCAAATGAAAATTCTTAATTTATATCGATAATTTCTAAATTTCAATTGGAAATTCTCAATTTCAATTGATTAGAAAACAAAAAAAATATGTTCACACGAGTTATGAAAATTTTTTATAAAATGATTTAGATTTATGAAACATTTGACATACATTTTTATGAAATTCTTCATCATATCTTTGAAAACTTCACAAATATAATGAATAATTGATGACAAACGATTTACGAAACAGTTTCATCAATATGATGAAACTTTTTTCCCTGAGTGTACCGACGATTGATCGTAAAATTTTCGGCCACGCTGATTTTAATGGCGTTGCCAGTTTTTTCACCTTTGGTCCAAATTTTTCGCAAAACTCCATTAAAGTTTTGTATGTTTTAACGAAGGTTTTTATACTTTCAATTCTAAAAATAAGATAGTTTCTCTTAATTTTGTATGGGAAAGACTGATAATACCTTAATCAACATTTGGGTATCAAATTTGGCTTAATAGATAAGCAGCATTAACCAGTAAATCTGAGTTTTTTCTTAGAATTTACTATATGTTACCATTTTTGGCAATTTGCCATTCATTCCGCAATTGATCAAAGCATTTTAGTGCATAAGCAAAAATATAAATCCAAACAGTTATTACATGTAAAAATTAAAAAAAAAAAAGAAAGTGAAAGTGAAAGTGTGCAAATCTCGAAATGTGCTATATATTTATATGACTGTATAGTATGATCTATTAGTTCATATATTACCGTAATATGTAAATAGCATACAAAATTACATGTAACAAAATTCCGTCAAAAAGTTAATGTTTGCGAAATTTATTTTAACAGAAAATTCCATTGCAATGAATGTCTACAAAATATTTTGATAATCATATTTTTAAGATCATAAAAATATGTGAACATTTTTAAAATAAAATTTAAAATATTTTGTGAGTCGTTTCAGAAAAAAAATTTATTGTCCCCTTGAAAATAAACTTTTGTATTCCCGAAATATTTCGTGTTTTGCGATAACCGTTAGTGAGCTGGACCATTTTTAGAAAAAGGTATAATAATTTTTAGTTTTTGTTCGTTTAAAGACTCATCTCAAAAAAAAAAAAATAAAAATGGTCCAGCTAATTAACTGTTGTTGCATAAAACTAAATATTTTGGGAATCCTAGTCAAAATTAATTTTTAGGTGGAAACTAAAAAATTGTTGTGTTTCGTCCCACTTTAATGTGTACTACCAACATAATTCTCTGTTTATTTTATAATGCTTACTTTTTTGATTGCGATAAACAAACGATAGTTTTGAGATATGTTGAAAAAGTGTATACAATAGTCAAGAATAGTTTAAGTATTACATAAAATATTTAAATAAGACTAAAACTAACAAAGGGAGTATCCCGATGGGTTCTCTGCGATCTTAATGAAACTTAGATATGTGATAAAGAAAAAACAATTATAAAAATTGGCACTTTTTGACCACACCTTTTAACTCCTAAACATGAGATTGGGCAGCTAACATTTACGTGTTAATTTTTTTTCTTTATCAAATATCCAAATTTCATTAATATCGGAGAAACACATCGGAAGACTTCCCTTGTAAGTTGCGCAAAATTTGAAATTGTACACATCATTTCATCATAATCAATCCACACATGTACACACAGAGAAAAATGTAGCTATTTGCCAACTGAAATTCGGTTACTACGTCTCAAATTCGGTTATTATGAACTTCAGTAGGTAGATACTATTGAAATTTTTTTTTTTTTTTAATTTTAACCAATATTCAGGGGATGCCCCCTACTCATGCAGTGCATTGTATTGATCAGGAAAATAGGGTATGGGAGGGAGGAAAGAGGGAGTAGTGTTTGTGGACATTTGATTTAAATTTTTCTAAATTGTAAGTAACAGGGAAGACTTCTGCGGGAAGTTTGTTCCACATACGAATCGTTCGACTAAAAAACGAATTTTCTCCGTAATGCGTTGTGCGAAACACAGGACAATCAACTACAAACGGATGTGCTCTACTAGATAAGCGAGTATTACGAATAAAAACTCGGGCTCGTGGAATAAGTTCACTTATCTCAGATGAGCATCTCCCATGGTAATATCGATAGAAAAGTGTCACACAACCCACATTCCGACGATGCTCCAATGAATCAATAGAGTTGGATACACTACTGTCATTGATAAGCTTCACCGCCCTCCCCTGAACACGGTCCAGAAGCATCAGAATAGACAGTGGAGCCCCTGCCCATATATGAGAGTTGTATTCCATTTTTGGCCGGATATACAGCTGTTGACAACTAATTAGAAACGCACTTATTTTTAAGACTCTGTTTAACATTTCAACAAATATATATATATGTACTGTTACTTTTCCTCTATTTTATTTTTGTTTATGATTACTACTATATTAATGACTAAATTCAATCAATTTTTGCTGTGCAGTTCGTTATGTGTACCGTATCTATTTTTAAAATTTGCGTGCCTTCTTACTTTTTGTTTTTATTATTTGCGAAAACTAATTAGAAACGTACACATTTTTGGTGACTGACGCTGATTAAAGCAAAAAGTTTTAAAAAATCTTATTAAAAATTGTGAAAAATTAAGAAATATTTAAATTTTGGTAAGTATTATTGTGTTTTTTAGAGCATAAATGTTTTTAATAATTTTTTTCAAGATTTGATATGAGAAAAAGTAAAAGTTGTACTCCAGAGGAGAGAAGCGCTATATCAGCCCTTCGTGATGATGGCAAATCTAATAGCGAGATTGCTGCACAACTACACTGCTCCAAAAAAATGGTCTTTGATGCTTGGCAACACCTTAAGAATCATAAAACATTTGCAAGCGTTCCCCGAAAAAATATGCCAAGGAAAACAGCGCGAAATAAGGGAGCTGAAAAATGTCCAAGTGTCGGCACGCACCATATCCCACCGTTTAGTGGAAGCTGGTCTACATGGTAGAGCAGCAAGAAAAAAAACCGCTTTTAACAAAAAATACAGCGGAAACGACGGCTTGAGTTTGCGACGTCACATTGGGCCTGGACTGAACGTGAGTGGAAGACAGTGGTCTGGAGTTATGAGACCAAAATAAATAGAGTTGGTCCGGACGGAAACCGTTACGTCAGGCCGCCTATAAATGAAGAATTTAATCCTCGTTATGTTTCACGTGTTGTGAAGCATGGTGGAGGATCGATTATGGTCTGGGGTTGTTTTTCTTGGAATGGTGTCGGGCCAATTCATAAGATTGATAGATATTTAACAAAGGAGCACTACGTGGACATCCTTAAAACCAATTTGGTGCCATGGACTGAGGAAAATTTGCTTGTTGTCTGGAAATTCCAACAGGACAATGATCCTAAGCATACGGCCAAGGTTACGAAAAAATTCTTTGATGATAATTTCATCGATGTTTTGGATTGGCCATCGTCAAGCCCATTTCTCAACCCCATAGAGCATTTGTGGGGTGACGTAAAAATTGCATTGAATGGAAAAAATATCACAAATATGGCCAATCTCTTCACTTAATTAAAGGCTGCGTAGGAGGCAATTCCAGTGGTGCGATGTCGCAAGCTTATTTGCTCCATTTGCAAGCGTTGCGATGCTGTAATCAAGCAAAAGGGTTTTGCTACAAAATATTGAAAAATATGCACACAGAGAAATAAAGTGCCAACCGAATTAGAAAGTGTATATTAATGGTAACAACTTATAAATTTAGTTAGTACAACGATATTAACATTATAATTCGGAATATTTTGGGTATTGCAACTAAAATTTAGTTGAATTAACCGAACTTTGTTGTGAAAACTAATGTTAAGTTGTGCCTACCGTCTGAAATTCGATATAACATAATTTGAGTCGAAGTAACCGAATTTCAGTTGGCAAATAGCTAAATTTTTTGCTGTGTGTGTATATTCTATTTTTATAGTAGATGCAGAATATGAATTTTTATTAATAAAATGTTTAACACTGTATTCTCATGCCCAGAACATCAAGAGAATCCGATTCCTCAATACCTATAACATCCATAGTTACAGATGACAATGTTAATTCCACAGCCCGTCTGTGGGTTAACATACAACATTGGATCTTTCGTGCATTAAAATCGACCTTATTCGCGCGACCCCACTCGGAGATTGTAGAAAGGTCTTGATTGAGTGTGTCATTCATGTTCTGCCGCATGCCCTCTATCTCCAAAGAGCTTGGCCTGTGATCGAATGAAAATGAATGACAAATGTTGCTGTCATCTGCAAAAGAGTAGATAGGATTGAAGGTCTGACCAAGAAGGTCATTAATAAAAATAAGAAAAAGGGTAGGAGAAAGAACAGAACCTTGCGGTACCCCTGAATTTAGCTGAAACTCGTTTGATGAGACCCCATCTAAAACAAGACGTATAGTGCGGTCTCTGAGAAAACTTGTTATAAATCGAGAGAAGACACTACCGACACCAAAAGCAACACACGATCGAACGCCTTAGAAATATCTAGAGCAACCACTTTACTCTCACCAAAGCGGTGGATTGACCGGCTCCAACGTTCCGATAGAAACGCCAACAGGTCTCCCGTAGATCGACCACTACGGAAGCCATACTGTCGATCATTTAAAAGTGAATTGGTCTCTAAATATTTCACAAGATGGTGGGTAACCATGGTCTCCATCACTTTGGAGAGCGCAGAGCAAATTGTGATTGGGCGGTAATTTTCAGGGTTGTTAGCCGCACCCTTTTTAGGGATAGGCTGGATATTTTCAGAAATCTAATGTTAATATCTTTGTACTATCTGAATATATAAGTTGTTAAAATTAAAATACACTTTTAAATTCGGTTTACACGTTATTTTTCTGTGTGTAAGCATGGTTTTGTTTAGTCTGTACTAACAGATTACAAATATGTTAATTTTATGAAAATCGGATAAGAAAAAAATGTCCTCCTTTAGGGCGGTCATATTGCCACTCCTTGGGGTCTGAGAGGTTCAACGCCAAAACTTAAGCCCGACATTACATCAATAATGCTTGTTCAATTTTTATTGCAATTGCACAACTAAGTAAGAAATAACCCATTATTTCCAAAAATTAGGTTATATTTTCCACTGTGCAAGGTACCACATTAGCAAATATTATTTTTATTTATGGAATCAATTAGTTTAAAGAAAAAAAACTACCCCCGGTAATAAATAAGCATAATAAAATAAACGCAGCATTCTATTTATATTACATATGGTAACCCCTGCTTCAGCTTTAAACAATACACACAGCAAAAAATTTAGCTATTTGCCAACTGAAATTCGGTTACTTCGACTGAAATTATGTTATATCGAATTTCAGACGGTTGGCACAACTTAACATTAGTTTTCACAACAAAGTTCGGTTAATTCAACTAAATTTTAGTTGCAATACCCAAAATATTCCGAATTATAATGTTAATATCGTTGTACTTACTACATTTATAAGTTGTTACCATTAATATACACTTTCTAATTCGGTTGGCACTTTATTTCTCTGTGTGTACATACAAAATTTTAATGATACATATTTAGCAAACGAAAAAGTCCTTGCAATTAGAAAAAATTAACTAATACACTTAGGGAACTTCTGCTTTAAAAATATGTAGTTGTTTGGGTTGTGAAGAAACGGGTTAGAGGGGTTAGGATAGAGGGTTTACTTTACCGTATAAGGAGAATCTTTGTAAATAATAATTCCTTATGTTTTCTATAAAACGTTATAAAATTTATGGTTTTATTTACATAAGATTTTAGGTTTTTGGGGTTATATTCAATATTCTTTTTATATATTAGATTTAGGGTTAGACTTTTAAGTTAGGTTAACTTTAACGAGAATATAATAAATAAATTCACACTTATTTTCCAGTTTATACTTCTCTTAGTTTTGTAAGATTTTAATCCTCTAGTTTTTTAAGACTTTAATTCCTTTACTTAATATGTAGGATTTAAGCTATATTTAGGTTTAGTTTTTACACTGTTTTTGTAGACAATTTATGTTGGGTGGCGCAAGCGAGCAAGTTAAAATATGATGTTATAACGATGAAAGTTCACGAACGATTGAAAATCAAACCAAAAGCCGACGGCTAATGTTGATCTTTAACGTTGGCTGCAGTGCTGTTAAATTATGCACTAGAGGGTGTTAGTGCGTGTACAGAGGGCCCTTTGTTAACACCACTGTTCACTAAAGTGAACATCCTCCCGGGCCAGGCGAATCTGTTAATAAAAAGAAGACAATTATTTTTATTTGTTCGACTGAGAGTTAGTAAAAAAGTGTAGGGTGAAATGCATAATAAATACTTGAGTATTTTTTAGGGTATCATTAGTGGGAGATAGATCCCATGACCAACCACCCGAGGCATGAGTCCTGGGCAATCAAAGATCCGCCGTCGATGTGGATAGTGTTCGATTTAAGGATCGAAGTATATAAGTCTCCACCAATTTCGAGAGTAATTGGTTCGTTGGAATAGAATTCCGGGTCTGCTAAGGAGATGCGGCAAAACTTATCTTTGATTGAAGCATCAATGGGGTTTGGGTAGGGATGCTTTGGTAGTTCATTTACCACAGACATGCAAACTTCATAGCGGGCAACAGGCGATACATTGGCCTCAATCACAACTTTCGTGAACACTTTATCCTCTACCTTGAATGGGTTCAATTCACAGTCCCGAACACACGAGACAGCTACCCTCGAGGTAGTAAGGCTTGGGTTAAGCAGTGCCCTTGCCAACCGGCTTCTGTTACCGGAAACGATCTTGACGATTGCCGTAGGCACGAAAGTTTTCGTCATTGAACTTGGTACAGCCGAGTCAGCAGCAGGTTTCAAACGTCGTGGTGCTGGGATTGGGGGAGTACGGTCCCGTTGAGTTGGTAGATTCTTAATAATCCTTTGGGGACCGTGAAGCAAGGTATGGTGTTTACCACCACACGTTTGGCAGCGTATGTTGCTAGTACACTTTCCTATTAAGTGGTTCCGTGCCAAACAATTTACACAGTAGTGCAGTTTAACTACGTTCTGGTACTTCTCAGCTAGGTTCATCCTGTCGAACTTTTTACAGCTGATTAAACGATGATCAGCCTGGCATATCCCACAACCAAAATGTCGTTTGGCTGGTACACGGCTAGAACGATTATTGTTGGTTCTGCGGTTCGAGTTGCTGTTGACGTTGCGATTCGAATGGTTACGGTTATTAGCAGTTTGGCCAGATCTATTGCGATTGTTGTTGGAACGATTTCCACGAGGAGCCATTTTCTATAGGGGTAAATGAAATTTATGATATGTTAATGTATGAAGGGTGATGATGTAGGTTAACGTAAGCAAAATATGTAAAGTAAATCACGATGCCTGAAAGTGACAATTAGTCAGGGTTAACTTTTTCACAAAACAAAGGGTTACGTCGGCAACTCATTCAATTGTGATTTAATTTACATATCAAACTTGGGTAAGTAATGAGTGGGTGTGTTATGGGTGAGTATGAAATGTTATGGGTGAGTATACAATGTTAGGGGTGAGTATGACAAGTGGGTATTAGTAAGACAAGAGGGTTAAAATTAATTAGTGGGTAGAACTACGACTTTTGTTATCGGTCGAGTTAAAGTTCCTGTAGGAGTACGTAACTCTACGACTCTTGTACGACCGTCGGAACCTGGGTAAACCTTGGTCACACGTCCAAGTGACCATTCATTCGGGGGTAAGTTGTCTTGTCTTATAACAACTACGTCGTTGACTTCAACTTGACGCTGAGGGTATTTCCACTTGTGCCTCTTATGGAGCTCTTTTAGGTATTCATCTTTCCATCTTCTACAGAAATAATGGTGTTGAATCCTGAGCTTCTGCCATCTATTTGCCAGAGTAATGTTAGCATCACTTAAATCAGGCTCGGCTGGAGTGAGTAAGGGTGAACCAATCAAAAAATGACCTGGGGTTAAGGGGTTGAGATCCTGAGGGTTTTCACTTGACGGGCTTAGCGGTCTAGACTTGAGACATCCTTCAATTCGCGCAAGAAGAGTGGATAATTCCTCAAACGTATATTTGAGGTTATTTAGCTTTTTCAAATGAGATTTGAAGCTTTTTACTCCAGCTTCCCACAAACCTCCCATGTGTGGAGCTCCAGGCGGAATAAAATGCCACGTCACGTTCTGAAAACTGCTGGCTGATATAACAGAATCTCTTAAACATTTCATGAATTCCTGCCGCTCTTTTTTCAACAGTTTGCTGGCTCCGACGAAGTTTGTACCGTTGTCTGAGTAGATGGCGGCAGGGCATCCCCGCCTCGAAAAAATCGAGCAAAGGCTGCCATAAATGCTTGGGTAGATAGGTCTGATGTTGGTTCCAAATGAATGGCTTTTGTTGCAAAGCAGACAAAAACACAAACATATCCTTTAGTTATCTTACACGTGCGACCAGAATAAACTTTTATATCAAATGGGCCAGCAAAATCTATTCCAATATTATAAAAGGGTCGGGTTAGTTGAGTACGTTCTGGGGGTAAAGCGGCCATCAATTGGGTTGCCTGATTGTTTTTGTATCTTGTGCAGGGTGAGCATTTTTTTATCACAAAGCTGATGAGATTTTGAAGCTTTGGAATCCAGTATCCCGAACGAATTATCCTCAGCATAACTTGATTTCCCCCGTGTAGTGTAATTAAATGAACGTGTAGGGTTAATAATTTGGCAAAGCAACTTGCGTAGGGTAGCAAAATTGGGTGCCGTTCATCAAACGATAAACTATTGGAACTTGCTAGGCGACCATTCGCACGCATGATATTTTTAGAGTCCAAATAGGGTGTTAGGGTTAATAAATGGCTCTTCTTGGGTAAAAGGGTTTTCTTTTTCAAACAATTATACTCTTCTTTGAAGTATTGAGTCTGACACAATATTATAAGTCTATCTTTTGTTAAATTCATATCGTGTGATTCTATTTGAATGCTCGGGTGGGTTAATAGGATTCGAATTCGTTCATCTGTTGAAGTAATATTTCTATCCACAGTTACAGCTTCATGATGAGTTCTGTTCCTTTGGGTTGCTGAAATTCGATCCAAAAAGCGATAGACATATGACATGACTCGAAGAGATTTAGACCATTTTGAAAATCGGCTAAGAATGTCTGGGTTTTCTGTGTCTGTAGGGTTAATATTCACAGAATTGGCAAAAGTCTGAATGGGTTTAGCTTCAGCTTGAGTTACAAAATTGTGTGTTGTTGTTGGCCACTTTGCTGCAGAGTCCTTAAGCCACGATGGGCCATTCCACCAAAGGGGATCACCTCGCAACTCATCAGGGTTACAGCCGCGACTGGCTACATCTGCAGGGTTATCATGAGAAACTACATGATTCCAATTATCAACTCCGACCAATTCGGAAATTGTAGCCACCCGATTCGCAACGAACGTGTTCCAGTGATTGGGTTGCTTACTAAGCCAAGCCAATACTATAGCCGAGTCCGTCCAAAAATACGTTTGATATTGGGGTAACTTGAGTTGAGCGAGTAAATTGTGTACCATATTAGCCAACAACACCGCACCACAAAGCTCTAATTTGGGTAATGAGATAACTTTGATGGGTGCAACTCTCGTCTTAGCGAAGAGTAGGGTTACGGAATTAGGACCGTCTATTGGTGTTACTCGTGCGTATAAAACCGCAGAGTAGGCTTTCTCAGAGGCATCTGAAAAGCCATGAAACTCAATTTTTGCTGATGGGGTGTATTGAATCCATCTAGGAATTCTAATTTTATCAATATTATCATAATATTGTAAAAATTTTTGCCATTTTAAAAGGGTAAGGGGTTTCAGACATTCATCCCACGCTGTGTTATCCTGCCACACTTGCTGCATAATAATCTTAGCAGAGATAACAATGGGTGCAAGCCAGCCCGCGGGGTCAAAAAGACGCGCAATATCAGACAAGACTGAGCGCTTTGTGTATGCCACTTTCCTTTCAATTTGGGGTACATTAAAGAAGAACACATCTTCTTTGGCATTCCACCGAATGCCTAGGGTTTTGGCATTATTTGATTCTGGCAGTGTAAGCAGATCTACATCGAGCAAATGGTCCTTGGGTAAAGTGTCTAGTAGATCAGCAGTATTTGATATCCATTTTCTTAATGGGAAACCAGCAGATTCCAAAACTTCTATTAACTGCTGTTGAGCTGTTTGAGCGTCCTCAATGGTATGAGCCCCAGCTAAAACGTCATCTACATACATATTGTCCTTTAAAATGTTAGACACAATTGGGTGGGTATCTTGAACTTCATTAGCCAGTTCTAAAAGAGTTCGAATTGCTAAGTAGGGTGCGCAATTGACTCCGAACGTGACTGTTTGCAGTTCATAGTCTATAATGGGTTCGTTGACGCTTTTACGAAATAGTATTCGCTGAAAGGGTGTGTGGGTAGAATTCAATAAGATCTGGCGGTACATTTTAGTAATGTCCGCGTTAAAAACGATCTTACAAAAGCGCCATTTTAAAATAACTACAACTAAATCTTGTTGTAGTGTAGGACCGGTGTGTAAGGCATCATTTAAGCTCATTGTGTTCGAAGTTTTGCTCGATGCATTAAAAACGACTCGAACTTTTGTAGTTATACGGTCCATTTTAACGACCGCATGATGGGGTAAATAATAATGAGTGTTTGAAGAAGTGTTCGGGTTATAAGCTACGGGTTGCATATGGCCTAAGTCGATATATTCTTGAAGAACGTTATCATATTCTTCCTTTAGTTCGGGTTTTCTCAATAAATTTTTCTCATTTCTGAGATATTGCGCCATCGCAATATGACGTGAGTTACCTAACTCAATTTGTGGGGTTCTAAAGGGAAGATTGACTCGATAACGGCCATTGGGTAAACGAACAGTGGTTTTCGTAAAATATTCTTCACAAAGGGTGTCTTCTACTGATTTAATGGGTTTTTTAACAACTTCTTCAATTTCCCAGAACTTTGTTAAGAACTTATCAAGGGTAACAGTGCTAAAATGCGATAATACGGGTTGGGGTTTCTGTAGATCATCAAGCGGCCCAGTTAATATCCAACCAAAGTGGGATTCTTGAGCCAAGAGGGTCATGCAGTCTCTGCTGGCAGTTTTTCGCATAATTTGGGGGTAATAGTCGCCGCCGATTAACACATCGACCGGCCGAAGGACCATGAAGAAACGGGTTAGAGGGGTTAGGATAGAGGGTTTACTTTACCGTATAAGGAGAATCTTTGTAAATAATAATTCCTTATGTTTTCTATAAAACGTTATAAAATTTATGGTTTTATTTACATAAGATTTTAGGTTTTTGGGGTTATATTCAATATTCTTTTTATATATTAGATTTAGGGTTAGACTTTTAAGTTAGGTTAACTTTAACGAGAATATAATAAATAAATTCACACTTATTTTCCAGTTTATACTTCTCTTAGTTTTGTAAGATTTTAATCCTCTAGTTTTTTAAGACTTTAATTCCTTTACTTAATATGTAGGATTTAAGCTATATTTAGGTTTAGTTTTTACACTGTTTTTGTAGACAATTTATGTTGGGTGGCGCAAGCGAGCAAGTTAAAATATGATGTTATAACGATGAAAGTTCACGAACGATTGAAAATCAAACCAAAAGCCGACGGCTAATGTTGATCTTTAACGTTGGCTGCAGTGCTGTTAAATTATGCACTAGAGGGTGTTAGTGCGTGTACAGAGGGCCCTTTGTTAACACCACTGTTCACTAAAGTGAACAGGTTGTAATACAGTTTGTTTATTTTTAATGTAAATGTCAGTCATTTGTAAAACAAATTACATTTTTTACTAACATTGTAGTTTATTTAAAAAAACAACCCACATCAAATGATGTGGGTTGTTTTGTTGTGGGTTATTATATAAAAATATAAAAAAAAAAAATGTTTGTTTATTTTTTGCTGCTATGTGTTTCATTTTTACTACAATTGTTAGTCATTTTGTGAACATTAAAAAACAAATGACATTAAAAAACAATGTAATGAAAGTCGTTTTTTTCTTTAAATGAAATTTCATTTGTTTTTAATTATATTTTCAGTGGTATTTACCTATATAGTATTCAAACTGTATTAACTTTAAAAGAAATGTTTAAGCAATTATGAATATCAAAATTTTTTATTTCCGATTCTCCTTAGCCTTTCTAAACAATCAATTAAAATTCGACTTATTAATATTCTAAAATAAGACAGCCGCTCTTAATACGTAAAATACCCTATAGGAACAATATCAATCAAATAACACAACACGAAAATATTTAAGAAAATATGTAAGTCGCCATATTAGATCAAACGTTTTGGATCTTAAATTTTTAGATCCAGAATCAGAATCAGCAACCCCAAATACTACCGATTCTCCTTAGCCTTTCTAAACAAGCAATTAAAATTCGACTTATTAATATTCTAAAATAAGACAGCCGCTCTTAATACGTAAAATACCCTATAGGAACAATATCAATCAAATAACACAACACGAAAATATTTAAGAAAATATGTAAGTCGCCATATTAGATCAAACGTTTTGGATCTTAAATTTTTAGATCCAGAATCAGAATCAGCAACCCCAAATACTTATACACAATTAATTAGAATTCAGCAAACATATTCAAATTTTAATGCCGCCATATTTAAATCGCCATTTTGGATTCAAAAATTATGATAACAGATTCGTGACCACATTTGGCCAAAATTCAGATATGTTCGCCCACAGTGCAGTGGGGAAAGTGTGTAAAAATACTAATTATTTAATAATTGTCAAAAATTTAAGTAATCAATTAAATACAAAATGATAAAATATTTGGAATTAAGTTTATTTACAAAGAAATGACTACAAATTTTTGCAGATTATGTTTTGGTATAAATAGGACAACTTTAAAAAATTACCCAGTAGTAATTGTATTGTTTTTGGAAAACACACAATTAATATAATAAGGTAATATTTAATAATAAAACAGACTTTTTTAACCTCACTAACAACTTTACATATACATTTTCAGCTTCAAAAAATGTTGAAATATTTCGCTTTATTTGCCATTCTGGCTGCTGTGGCCAGTACAGACTTCGTACGCATACCAATTCATAAACATGCAAATTTCGTTAAAACCAGCAAGGATGTACGTGCTGAAAAATCGGTATTGCGTACCAAATACAATTTGGCTCAGTCTTCTGAATTGACTGAAGAATTATTATCCAACTCTATGAATATGGCTTATTATGGTGATATCACCATTGGTACACCTGCACAAAATTTTGTAGTCTTATTCGATTCTGGATCGTCCAATTTATGGATTCCCTCCAGTCAGTGTTGGTATTGGAATGTCGCTTGCCAAAATCATAATCAATACAATCATGATCAATCTAGCACTTATGTTAAGAATGGTGAAGCTATTTCCATATCTTACGGTACCGGCAGTATGAACGGTATTTTGTCTCAAGATGATGTTACTTTAGAAGGTTTAACAATTCAAAATCAAGTTTTCGCTGAAGCCATGAGTGAACCTGGTAACAGTTTTACCGATGCTAACTTTGATGGTATCTTTGGTATGGCTTACCAGAATTTGGCCGCAGATAATGTTGTACCACCTTTCTACAACATGTTCTCTCAAGGTTTAGTTGATTCCGATGTCTTCTCTTTCTACTTGACACGTGATGGTTCTGCTACCGATGGCGGTGAATTGATATTGGGAGGTGCTGATTCTACCCTTTACACTGGCAATCTTACTTATGTTCCTGTTTCTCTCCAAGCATATTGGCAATTCGAAGTGACATCTGGTGATATTAATGGTCAAAGCATTTGCTCTAATTGCCAAGCTATTGCTGATACCGGTACCAGTTTGATTGTTTGTCCTGAAGCTGCCTATGAGACTTTGAATTTCCAAATCGGTGCTACTTATAACAATGATGATGGCAATTACTATGTTGATTGTTCAACTGTTTTTTCATTGCCTGAAGTAACTTTCGAAATTGGTGGTACTAATTTCACTTTGCAGCCTAGTGACTATATTGTTGCTGTTGATGGTCAATGTATGTCCAGTTTTACCACTATGGGTACGGATTTCTGGATTTTAGGTGATGTTTTCATTGGCCTTTATTACACTGTTTTTGATTTGGGTAATAATCGTGTTGGTTTTGCTCCTGTTGCCTAAGAAAATGTTAACATATAATTGGAAATAAAAATTACGTTAAAATTGTTATTATTTTGTGTTAATTGTAATTTAGGTAGTCATTAATTTTGAGACATTGCGAAAAAAAGTAATGTAGCGAATAAAAACGCTGACAAGTTGTTGAAACGTTGTTTTTACTGGTTCTAAAACAGTTTACTGGTTCCAAAAGAGTTTGGAGTGAAACGACCGGTTGCTCTTGGGTACAAATAATCGAAAGTTTCAGAGAAACTTTATATTATAACGTTCCACCGATTCTCTGAAGCAGAACATTTATCGGGGAAATATATTGACAATTCGAAAACGTTTAAATTTTTTAATAGAAAAATCCTTTGATTCGAAAAATCTTTAAGACTCTTAGGACTTTTTCTACTGAAAAATCTTTAAAATTCTCCAGAAATCAGTACCCGATTTTTAATTCTGTACAACTGATGATCAGCGCATGTACTGATTAAATAACTACTAATTGTCACTCTTAGACATAATTATTTACAATGCTTAAATTCTTAAATTAAATTCTTAAGTTCAGATTCATTGTTTTTTTTTTTCATAAATGTGATGTGAATGGTCTTTTAAAATAATTAAAAGTTAAGAACAAAATTTTATATATTACGGCGTTTCAAGACATTTTTTCCATGACTCAATCATATGTGCTACAATGTGATTCCAACAGACAAATGTACATAGTTAGGACAAAAACCTCCTATATGGTCATATATTGTCATATATGGTTTCATGGATATCATGTTCCATGTATGCGCATAGGATCAGGACATATGGTTTTATGTATGCGCATATATGAACATATATGTAATGTATGGAAGCATATATGGGTAAATACATGCAAAGGAAAAGTTCGTATATGGATATGTATGACACCATATATGATAATATATTGCACATATTGTTTCATATATGCCATATATGCCATATATCTCCGTATATGAATTCATATATCATTCAATATATGAGCAATATGTTTTAATTTTATTACCAGATATGACCATATATAACCCTTCTCTCTGCTGTACGAATTCGTAACAAAAATATATAAAAGAAAATAGATTTTAAAGTTTGTATAATTTATAAAGACGATAGTAGAGAATTAGTTATGAAACATCTCACCTGAATCTGATGCAATATCATTCGCATTTTATGTGCTTAACTCTGAGTCGGTAGTACTTAACCTGACACATTTGTTCATATATGCCCATACATGGAACCATATATCATCATACATGAAACCATATATTACAAAATATGATCATATAAGAATTTTTTCACCTGGGTACCCTCAAATATCGCATTCGAACATATATGGATTCATATATGAACTCATATATGAACTCATATATGTGGCCATATATGACAATATATGAACATTATCACCTGGGTATATAAGAAAATCAATCGGTTCACCTTATCCGTTTTGAGGTAAACTTTGGTCTTAATTGGTTTAACCTGAAAAGCAGTAGAATGTTTTATTTAGCTTAAAGGCGAAATATCATAAAAAATGGTAAACATCACTTGGCGCCAAAAGCAACAACAAATGAAAAAAATTCAACCCAAAAGGTTGCGAATTTTCAAGAAGGTTTTAAGAAAAGTTGAATAGTCAAAATAGATGCAAGTATAATTGTATATAACCTAACAATGACTTTTATAGCGAGATTGCAAAAATTCGCTCCGTCTAGCAAAAAGTGGAGAATTTTTTTAATTTAAAAACTTCATAGACTTTTCTTTAATTTGATGTATAAACTTTATAATGATTTTAATTTTAATATAATTAGCATTCTAATTTGTAAAAAAAAATCGATTACTCTCTTTAAAACGGAACCAAACCCAAAAAAAATTATTTTTCCAACGTAGAATTTCTTAAGGGTACTTTTAGACAACGATCATTAAAACTAAGGTACCCACTACTAAAACAAAAATCATCGAAAACTGTATTATTGGATAATAATAACCAGAAAAAATCTTCCCAATTTAAGTATTTTGTTTTTTATAAAAAATTCCACATAATCTGAAGATTTTTTCAAACATAAAGTGTTAGAATCCCGATGATTTTGTCACAAGACAAAGTCTTACGAGTACAGAAAAGCTCTGAGCTTCTGAGATGTTTTTCCATCATAAAATCAAAGATTCTAAGACCTTTTTTGTAAAGAAATAGCCTCAAAATCTGATGACTTCTCCTTTTAAATAAACCATCAGATTTCGAGGATTTTTTAATACAGAAAATGCTTTGATTCTGAGGACCTTTTGCATAGAAAAAATCTGGATTATAAGGAATTTTTCTTGCAAAAAATCCCTAGGATTCTGAGAGCTTTTTCTTTAGGAAATATAGCTTAAGGCTGAGCAACTGAGAACTTTTTCTTACTGAAATAACTTTTGATTATAACGATTTTAACAATAGATTCAAAGGACCTTAGAGTGTAAAAAAAATTCTGCAGGAAAATTATATTCATAGGTCTTTTTCCGATAAAAAAAAACCCCTCAGGTTCTGGGGACTCTTTTTCTAGTGAAACCCCTTAGATTCTGAGATTTTTTTTATAGAAAACCAATTTGGTTTTAAGGACTTTTCCTGCAAAAAAAACTTTCGAACTCTAAAGGACTTTTTCCTATTTCAGATACTGAGCACTTTTCCTTTCGAAAAAAAACTTAGATTCTGAAGATTCTTTTCTATAAGAAACCACTTATGTTTTTAAGATTTTTCCTATAGAAAGACCCTGAGAGAACAAAAACATTTTATAATAAAAAACAGTTTTCCTTTTTTCTTTTAAAATTTTAGCTTTTTTCTAAAACGATTTATATCGCTCTTCCAAAATCTTTAAATTCCTTCAAATTCCATTATGTTTTGTACACGTATTCTCTATTGGTCACTACCGTTTTCAGTTTTTGCAAATTTTGTAACTAGTGTTTTTATTGCAGTTTTTCAAAAATCCAAAACATTTTAAAAGTAGTGAATTTTGAAAAATCGTATTTCCTAAACTAAGAGGACTACTTGAAATATTTCAAAAGAATATGAAAGCTTCAATTGTCTACTTGACGATTTGTAATAAAAAGATAACCACTTTATTTTGCGAAAATGCATTCATAATGAAAATACAATTTTCAACAATCACGGGTTTTTTCTAAAATGCTTTTAATATGCAAATGCAATTTTTTAATGGACCATACAAATGCATTTTTGAAAACTAAACATTATTTTTGTATATCAAATCGTACAGTAGACAACTATAGCCTTCAGACGCTTGCTAAATTATTGAAATAGTCAATATACGAGTACTACAGAAGATAAAGCTAATCAAAATTCAGTTCTGTTTTTTTTTTTTGATATAACTAAAAATTATTTTAAGAAAACTTTAAAATACTAAACAATTTTCCTTTTATATGGAAAAATGTAGGAAGCAATTTTTTTAAAAATCATTAAAAATATTTAGCATTCTGGTCCCAAAAATGTTAAAATTGTTGTTTATTAAGAAAATTATAAATTTTTCAAAAATGATAAGGTTTTAAAAATCGAAAAGGGGGGAAAAGTGCAATAAAAAATTGCATTTGCATTGTGAATACATTTTCACAAGAAAGTATGTATTTTTTAATTAAAAATTCAAAACTAACCAAGTTTATCTTTTTATGCTTTTTAAATCTTGGAAATAGTCCATCTACTTTGGGAAATATGGCTCTTCAAAGTTTCCTTTTTCTTTAGCTGTTTTTTGAGTTTTTTTATAAAATTTAAAACCGGAATAAAAACAGGAGTTTACACAATTTTATGAAACTAAAAACCGTAATGAGTACTATATTAAAAAAATCAAAGGGCTGGAGGTAAAAAAAATAACGTTTTCCGACGTTCTCTCATTGAATGGACGATATTAAAATTTTTTGTATTTAACTAGTTTTTTTACTAACAGAGTAATAAAATTTTATAACAATAATGGAATCAGTGTTAGATTTAATACGATTGATATTTCTAAAAAAACAAAGTTATTCGGTAAGACCAACTATTTCACATTGTACTAGTATAGCAGGAATAACATCAAAAGTCGGTAGTCACAATCAAATAATGTGATAGTATATGTGACTACCAAAATTCGGTTAAAGTATTTGGTCAAAATCGGCTTTGGGCTACTGACTACAAACATGCATGAAACACGCTGCCTGCTCATTACAAATTAATGGATTTAGTTGAAGTCTGGCACATAGAATTAGACAATAAAGAATAGGGGCAACATTGAGAAGATCACAAAATAAATCATTAATCATTCTCAGGTTTATTTGATGTAATTTGGGTAAAGTCTGATAAAATGAGAGTGAACAAAAATCTCTCATAATGAGATAAAAATACACGACAAACCGAGAGCGTTCGTACCACATTTCAAGCCTAAACATAAATGTAAAATTTTTTGTTGGTTATACAAGTTAATAATGTCGATTTTTTTGCTTGAAAACTGCATTATAATATAATAACAAAATGAATTGATACATTATTCAAAGTATTGTCCATCGTTAGAAATTACTTTTTCCCATCTTTCTGGTAGCATATGGATTTCGCGCCAAAAGAACTGCTAGGGTTTTAAGGTAAAGAATGAATCAAGCCAATTTCTGATACCCTGTTCCGAAGGGGAAAGGTCTGGCTTGTTGTGTGACTCCCAATGATAATGCAAGTTTTTCTTGCGTTTGACAACAATCTTCTTGGAGTAATGCTTCCAATTCCTCATCTTCAAACTCTTTCGGCTGACCGGGCCTCTCCTTGTCTTCTGTGTCGAAATCACAACTTTTAAATAGCGCAAACCATCGATAACCAACAATCGATAACTTCCAGCAGCCGTTTTCTTCAAATGAAAGCAGGTTATCAGACTTCCATGCAAAAAAAACCTTTTTTAGGCACAAAATCCGACATTATTATAGCGATTGTTGTGTTAACACTTTGGTGTCTATCGAATACTGAATTATAATTAAAGATGTTTACCCTCCAAAATACGATATTTGTTATTATTGACACAAACCATACGTGATAGTTTTGCCATTATTTACCATTTCGACATTATTAACTTGTATACCCAATATATATAAAAAACATGCTTTTAAGAATTAAATATATAAAAAATTTATAATTAAATAATTTAAAGTAATTTTTTCATAAGGCTATTAATATCTTCAGAGGTTTTGTTAATTTTTATTGTTTATTTTTCCAAATGCAAAGCATGTGTTTAATTAACATCTGAGGATTTCAAAGTTTTACTATTTTAGCCGGACACAATAGAAACACAATATCTCTCTCATCACGCTTTTTTGACAGTAAAAACGATTTTTGATAAGATTGGGTTCCCGAGAGTACCCATCGATTAAACCTGTTTTGAAATCAACTTGCAATTTAATTACCTCAAACTCGAAGTTATTTTAGACTAATGCCTTAGGTAGGGTGCATGTCCAAACAAATTTTTAAAGCCCTATATATCAGAAAGTTCTATTAATAATCACTGTCCATAAAAAAAGACTAGTCTGATTTGAAAATTAATAGTGTTTATAATATTAAGAGAAAAACGTGTATTCTTCTTCTTAACCTCACCTTTCTAAATTAAATTTGTGAAATGCATTAAAGTTATTAATGAATATAAATTAAAAATTAATTGCGACTGTTTATATGACTTTAAAATAACACTGTAATAATATTTCTATTTTAAGGATTTTTTACAACTAAACCATTAAGAGAATAAGCACAATACAAAACGTAACGCAAAGGAAAGGAAAACCGCCACGAAAAAAATTATGAACATAATAGCAACATAAACAGAAAACTGTAAGGGAGTAAGCCGAAAAGAATCCCTTACAAACCTGCTTACATATGCCATGATATTTATATAGCGTATTCCCAATTGGAAGGCATTACTTTTTTGCTAAATAAGCGCGGATTTCAGCGCTTATAAAAAGCAGTGACTTTCGGAAAAGTAATATTTCATGTCTGCATTATTACGATTAAAAGTAATAATATGAATATACATTTGAAACATAATATAATTATTTTATGTTTTTACCACTCCACATGCTAGCTCTTCAGAAACAGTTAAATGACTAATTTTTTTTTATAACATACTCGAAAATACCAAACACAATCGGAAATCACTCGGGAAAATTGGTACATATCGTTTATAATCCATGATATGAAACCTTCTGCATTACAACCTGCATCGTTATAAGGGATTCGGGTAAGCTGCTTACAACCAACATCCTAGTTAGGGAAAACAGTAAGCCCAAAATTGCTGTTTGTTTATTTTTATGCGAGCATTATTCGTTTCTTTTGCTGCTTCTGAGTATAAGATAATAGTAAGGACCCTGCGGGAAACGAAGAGTCGATTGATCCAAAGTGACAAATCTGTGATATATGATTTGGGGGCACGTCACGAAACTGGTGGAACCAAAATTGTGGTGCACCAAAAAGTGTTAATTTTGGTGAAATGACCAATCACGTGACTATAGTTATGGTGACAAAACATTCACTGGTTGCTACCAGATATATTATGTAACTGGAGAAAAAGTAGCATAACATCAAAGTGTACTGAAGAAACTAGGGTCGTTGCAGTTGAAGTTATTACTGGTCATTGAACTGGTTCAAAACCGTTAGCAGTGGATGAAAACATGGCAATTAGTGCCAAAGGATTCAGTCCCTTGACTGCTACACAGCAGACATAACACTGAAGGAATTTTATCTGTACCGACTATGTGACGGTAGAAATGAAGACGTAACACTCCACTGGTTTAAAAGAACTGAACACGAAACTGTGACCAGGGTTGAAGGTATGGCAATTTCTTGCCAAACGTCTCGATCTTAAACTTAGTTTTTTGTTGGGTTAGACAAAATAAGCTTATTATAAAATTGATTTTTGTTGTGCCTTTTTTAAGGTTTTTTTGAACAGGGGGTAAGACACACTGTTTTGGAAAAGTGCATTGATGGGCTATTTAGGAACTCGTGCATAATATGACATACGCTGAATAAAAAGTGACAGGTTACTTTCTAATTACTTTTCGCATGCCCGGCGACATGTACCCCTTAGACCAGTGCAGTGGTACATCTCAAAACTATTTCAGTCAAACTACCCCTATTACAGAACACATTGCGCCTAATATGCGACCAGTTTTCCTTCAAAAATTTTTCTCTAGTTCTAAGATACGTACACCTACACCAGTCACGTGATAATTTTTTTCCAACTGGTTCTGTTGAATATTACATAAATCCTAAAATGGTCCTACATTAACACTAACTACTTCTAACTTGTCCCATAGCAAATTCATATCAGTCGGTAAGGTGATAGGTTACCTTGGTCAAGTTATTCGATACATCAAACAGTGCTCCACATGTAGGAAGTTGTCACCTCCTATGAAAAGCCCATGTTAAAAGTACTGGTCACTTTCATATAACAGAACCGAAACTAGGACAGGTTCATACACACAAAGTTCTAGTCACATGACCATACCAGTGACTGGTCCATTTCCCGCAGGGGACCTACAACTGCGCATTTGTTTTATCCTGCTTCTAAAAACACGAAATTTTTTGCTGGGTACTAATTTACAGATCATTTATATATCCTTTGGAGCTGTTTGTTTCTAAATATTTAAAGCATGTGGAAAATTAGATAAAATTTTAAGTTCTTTCATAAATATTTCAGGACAATTTCAATGGATTTGCAATTTAAATATAAAAATTTGTTCACTGGAATATCTAGGGTATACATAGTAATACAATTTTTAAAATTTGTTTGCATGCACTAAATTTATAATGATAAAACTTAAAAAGTACTATTTTCAACTTCATTCCAATACCAGTAAGATATCCCGATCAAACACTGAACTGACAATATTGTGTAGATTTATATTCTTAAAAAAAAAAACATGATTTTGAGATAAAATTTCGAAAAATTAAGCAAAATGTACGTATAAATATAAAAAAAGCTCTATTTCAAAAACTGCGATTAAAAATTTCATTTGGCTGTTTTTTATTCAGGTGTATTAAAAAAAATGTGGTTCAAAGCCAGTTTTTGTTTGCCGTTCATTAGTGTTATTTGTTTTAACCATTCACATAGGTGTATAATTTTGTGAAAATGTGGCAACATTAGTAAAACAATTTAAAAACAAGAGAATAAGAAATTCCGGTAAGAAAATAAAATAAGTTTTATCTCTCACGGAAATCGGTGCACGAAATCAAATGTCAAATTGCATAACAAAAAACCCTGGCTCTTGGCATTGTGTCTATACTCTAAAGCGAATTGAAAAAATTTGCTTATTTCTTATTTCCTAAAGTATTAGCAATGCCGAGAATTTTTTAGATTTTTTAATATAATAAATAGTAAAGATTTTTTGGTATACTTATAAACCACAAAAAATCATGCACACAGATCATACTTGGGATTTTTTCATTATCATTTTCACACTAATGCCTGAAAAACTAATTACAATTGAGCAAAAAAAGCATTTGTTTTGAAAAAAAAAAAAAAATGGAGTGTAAATTGTAACACTGAATACGGAAAACGAAATGGAACGAGGAACTAACTTTCTATTATCTTATAACATATGTTTATGTTTGTTTGTATTATCACGTAAGTAAGTAAAATAATGAAATCACCCTGCGGCTGTTTTTTAAAAAAATTATCACTCGGGATCTCTCTCGGACCTAGCCTATTTACACACAGAGAAATAAAGTGGCAACCGAATTGAAAAGTGGATATTAATGGTAACAGCTTATAAATTCAGTCAGTACAACGATATTTACATCCGATTTCTGAATATTTGGGTGTTGTGTTAAAATTCAGTGGAATTAATCTAACTTTGTTGCGAACACTAATGTTAAGTTGTGCCAACCGTCTGAAACTCGTAATAACGGAATTTGAGCCGTAGTAACCGAATTTTTGTTGGCAAATAGCTAAATTTTTCTCTGTGTGTATGTTATAAGGGTATATTAATACTCCTATGGAGCAAATATGTTGTCCGTTTTGGTCTATCTCGCTTAGTTTTGGATAGTTATACTAGACATTTTAATATATCGCCATTTTGTAAAATGGTTTGTATCCCGAAAACTAAGCACGATATCGCAAAACGGACAAACTTTTTGCAAACATTAACAATAAGTGATGCACTGACAACACAAATGTGTACAGCGTTCCGATTCCAATAGTTCCCCGTTTCATTCCATATCGTTCCATTTTGGACCAATGTTCCATTCTGTTATCGTAGTGATTAAATTTTTATTTTCACGAACGAAAACACAATTGTGTACAGTCTTCCGATTCCAATCGTTCCCTGTTTCATTCCATATCGTTCCATTTTGGACCAATGTTCCATTCTATTATCGGAGTAAATAAATTTTATTTTCAAAAAAGAAAAATTTTACCTATCAGTAGAAGCATATTTTGAGAAATCGGTCAATCTTTAAAAAATTTATAAGCCCTAAAAGATGTTCTATATTCGAGATAATGAAAGGTGGGAAATGAAACAAGGAACTAGTCGAATTGAAGCGAGTGAAATTTTAACATTAAACACAGATAACGAAATTAAATGAATTGACCTTGTGTTTTTATTCTGAGGGTACTTACTAGGCCACCAACCTTGTATGAACCTCATGCAATGCCAATCACAAACAGCTTACGCTTACCAATAACCCATCTGTAATTTTAATATGTATCAAACCCTTAAATTTTGATCAAAAAGTTTCATTAAAACTATGAAGCTTTTTCATAAAGTTTAATAAATTTTTCATTCACATTATGAAGAAAGAATTTATTAGTTTAGTAAAAAAAGTTCTTTAAAACTGGTCCAGGATATTCTCTCTGTGGGGAATGATATTTCTATCTCACTCCGCAAATGACTATATAGTAAACAGAATCATACGGCTAAATATTACTTTTTTCAGGGATGGTAACCAATTAGATTATCGGTAAGAGTAGCGCTATTTTCGTTTATTTCGGTAGCGGTATTTTAGGAGTAACGATATTTCACTTATTTCGGTAGCGGCTTTCTAGCGTTAACGGTATTTTACTTATTTCAGTATCGGTATTTTAGCGGTAATGGTATTTTAGTTATTTCGGTAACATTAGTTTTGGTATAACAGGTTTTCAGTTATTTCCGGTAACGGCATATTGAGGATAACGTTATTTTAGTTATTCAGGTAATGTCAATTCGCATCGATAATTTTAGGACCATTATGCCCAAATTATAGAATGTTCAAGTTTTGGGAAAATATATATCAATTTATGCAATTATTTTTTCTGATTTTGTCAGATTATTTCGGTAACGGTATTTTAAGGATAATTGTATTTCAATGATTTCCCTAACGGTATTTTAGTTATTTCGGTAGCAGTATTTTAAGGATATTGGCATTTTAGTTATATCAGTAACGGTATTTAACGGATAAAGATACTTGAATCATTTCAGTAACGGTATTTTAGAGATAACGATAGTCAGTTGAAAATGTTTTGAATCGATAACGGTAATTTAGCGGTATTGCCTGCCATCCCTACTTTTTTTGGGATATGTAATTTTTAACCTGTCTGTGTAGTCTATGGTACTTACACTAAATTTAAGTTCTTACAAGGAAAGACTGCTGATGGGTTCCATCCAATTCTCATAAAACTTCAATATGTGATGAAGGGTACAAAATAAATAAGAATGAGTGACTTAAAATCTGATAATTTCTCGTTGTATGCTTAACATTTTGGGTTAAAAATATCAAAATTTTCCGTTATTTACCTTTATATTTAAGCTTCTCGAAAGGAACGATATACAAATTTGTTATTTAATGAAATATTTTTGGATAACCTTTCAATTGGTATAAATAAAAAATAGTAAAAAGTTCTGAAACATTCAGATTTCGGACAACGTTGTAACCCATTTTTACCCCTAAATTTGCGATTGGGAAGTACGTTTCTTGCACTCAAAATAATTTGTAGTTTAAATTAACTGAAAATGTAATTAAACACAAATGATACATCACTTGAAATGCGGTCTACTTATTTATCATTTAAATCAAATGTTTCTTGTTGTATATTTTTAAATATCGTTTAAATGACTAACAAAATCCGTACAAATAAATAAGTTAAAACCAAATGTTCAAATTTTTACTACAGATCAGTAAAAATAAATGTTCGAGCCAGTTTTTTTGAAATTATTTAATTTTTTTTCTTTATTTTTCCTTTTGTTTATTTTTGTTTTTTTCTACAAAATGTAGACACACACACACTCTCCTGTAAAGTGTTTGTATATGTGTTGTATTTGTGGAAACTTTTTCAATTTCTTGTGTTTTGAACTGAAATAATTTTGTATATAATAAAACCAATTTAATATTGTAAAAAAAAAGACAGGATAAACTACAATATTCAGTTTTTGTGGTTAAATTTGTATGAAACTTTAAATAAATGAAACTAAAAAAATCTTCAAATTATTTTATATAAATATATAAAAAGTTGAAATAAATATGTATTTGAAAAATAAATGCATGAACCGTTATTTTTAACTCAACTGAAAACTTATTTTTAAACTACAAACAGTAAACTACATACTATCCTAAGTGTACCAATATTTTATTACTTTCGCCTCCTCTATCGTATACCCGAATTTAATTGAAATCTGGCCGACCCACCCAACATACATCCTTTGTTAGTGGTATGGTAGAGTTATTTTTAAATTTATAGCTTGCGTGCCACTTTTGGCAGACTGCGTTAAGAATAATATAAGTTTTTATTTTAATTATTTCTTTATTTAAATTATTTATTTTTAACTTATAAAAACATACGCTTATCATTCGGCGTTAATAAATAAGATAAAGTTATTTGAAGTGATTTAGTTTTAATACTAATCATTTATTATATGTCAAAAAAAAAATAATAAAATATAATCAATAGACTAAAATATGATAAAAATGGCTAAGATTAAGGCGATTAAAAAATAACCTTCAAACATTATTTGCAAATTATATTTTTTAGTATAAATAGGGCAACTTTGGAAAATAAGCAATAGTAATTGTGTTCGTTCTGAAACAACACAATTAATTAATAAGGTAAGATTTAAAAATAATTAAGGATTTTTACGAACTTACCTACTTAAATATTTTATATTTTCAGCTCCAAAAATGTTGAAATATTTCGCTTTATTTGCCATTCTGGCTGCTGTGGCCAGTGCTGAATTCGTACGTGTACCAATTCGTAAACATGCAGATTTTGTCAAAACCAGCAAGGATATACGTGCTGAAAAATCGGTTTTGCGTACTAAATACAATTTGCCTCAGACATTTGGTTTAACTGAAGAATCATTATCCAACTCCTTGAATATGGCTTATTATGGTGATATCACCATTGGTACACCTGCTCAAAATTTTGTAGTTTTATTCGATTCTGGTTCATCCAACTTATGGATTCCCTCCAGTCGTTGTTGGATTTGGGATGTCGCTTGCAAAAAACATAATCAATATAATCACGATCAATCCAGCACTTATGTACAGAATGGTCAACCTATTTCCATTTCTTATGGTTCTGGTAGTATGAGCGGTTTCTTGTCCGAAGATGATGTTACTTTGGAAGGTTTGACCATTAAAAATCAAGTTTTCGCCGAAGCTATGAATGAACCTGGTAACAGTTTTACCGATTCTAACTTTGATGGTATCTTTGGTATGGCTTACCAATCTTTGGCTGAAAACGATGTTGTACCACCTTTCTACAACATGTTCTCTCAGGGTTTAGTTAATAAAGATGTCTTCTCTTTCTACTTGGCACGTGATGGTTCTGCTACCGATGGTGGTGAATTGATTTTGGGGTGGTGCTGATTCTTCTCTATATACTGGTGATATTACTTATGTTCCCGTCTCTAGCCAAGGTTATTGGCAATTCGAAGTGACATCTGGTGCCGTTATGGTCAAAGCATTTGCTCTGATTGCCAAGCTATTGCTGATACTGGTACTAGTTTGATTGTTTGCCCTGAAGCTGCCTATGAAACTGTGAATGCCGAAATCGGTGCTACTTATAACAGTGATGATGGCAATTACTATGTTGATTGTTCTGTTGTAGATTCTTTACCCAATGTAACTTTCGAAATTGGAGGTACCACTTTCACTTTGGAACCTAGCGCCTACATTGTTCCTGTTGATGGTCAATGCATGTCCAGTTTTACAACTATGGGTACCGATTTCTGGATTTTGGGGTGATATTTTCATTGGCCGTTATTACACTGTTTTCGATTTGGGTAACAACCGTGTTGGTTTTGCTCCTGTTGCCTAAGAAAATGTTAACATATGAAATTATGTTTTGAAATAAAATAATTACTATAATATGTATCTATGATTTTCACTAAAAACCGCACACATTGCATTCATTCAGGAAATTTACTATATACAAACAACTTAAATTGACTTGAGTTGGTTTTGCAGCCAAAAAGAGTTCAAATCCTAGCAACATAGTATTAGCCACAAAACTAAAACTGTTCGTAAGTTTTGTTTTACAAAATGTTTGCTCAATACTCACAGTTTAGAGTAAAATATAAAACTTAGTTAAAATTAAAAAATAAGTCATTTAATTAAAAAAACGTTAAGTTTCATATCTTCTTTATTAAAATTGTTGTTACTACGTAATTTGTTTCAATGTTCTTGGAAACTTCTAAAGAAATGATGTCCATTTAAAAATCGAAAAATTAAAAATTAATCGTAACTTATCATACTTTTTTCATTCATTTTAAGTTAGTTAGTTTTAACTTTCAGAATCAAACAAATACAAAATGGAGTCCCTAGACTCGGGAGATACATTCACTAGAAAAGTCATTTACATATTGCTGCTGGGTAAAAAGTTGTATGGTGGCTAACTAGTAAAACCAAAATGTTCCGACTTTTAAACTTTTGAAGTTTTTTCCATTGGGTATTTGCAACAGTGCAATTTTATACAGTGTGAGGTATACCAAGTTGATGTAAGCACATCAGTTATTATTTTCTGTTTTCGATTTTTTTTTAATAAAAAACATGACTTAAGAAGGTTTTCAGGTATCTAAATTCATAGTGAAAAAAAAAATAATTTTTTTTATTCCATGTGAATATAGTGTCAGTTTTTTTCCAAATAAATTTTGCTTTGTGATAACATAAGCTCTTTAGATTTTAAATAGATTAATACTAAAATCGAAAAAGCATCAACAACTTTAAAGGAATTTAAACTTTATGAAGCATTCTTATATAACATTTTTAATATTGCGAAGTTAAAAGTATTTAATATAAATTTCTTCAAATAAATATCATAAAACCAATTAGATATTATAACACCAATTGGCTTTCAGAAAAAATGGGTATTTCAGAAATAATCGCGGTTTTCTTTTAAGTTCTAATATACGACAACATTTTTTTGAGTGTGCTTTCATATTTTTTAGTGGTGAAATATATAATTACAGTATAAATAGAAAATGTAATTGAATATTTTAACTATTGCCTTTCTTTCTTTGGTAATTTAACTGTATATTCCATTGAAACAACTTTACCGATTAAACTTTTAAATAACTGTTTATTTTTTATGGAAAAGTTCTTGTGAGTGTAGGCAAACACGTACACAAAAAGTCCTTCATGTCATAGAAAATTTTTTTAAAAATAGTTTGCCTCAAAGCGTCGAACATTTTTGAAATTGTTCTTATCTTACCGATTCGAAGCGGATATCGGTAAAGGTAACGCTGTTTGCTTTTATTTCGGTAACGGTATTTTAGGGGTAATGATACTAAAGCTATTTCGGTAACGACATTTTAGCGGTAACGGTATTTTATTTATTTCCGTAACGTTATTTTAAGTATAACGGTTTTTCAGTTGTGTAATTCGATATTATATTCCACCTTAATATTATTACGTTCCACAAAATTTCATTAATTAATTAATGTTAAAAAACTTTTTCTGATTTTCAAGTATTCAACCGTTACCTCAGATTAATAGTCCATTGTCCTACCCATTGCACTGCAATTACTATTAATTTCCTTTCAATTATTGACTGTTTGTATGTTATTTTAATTAAAAAAACAAAAAACTTTTCGCGTTTGCATTTTCCGTGATTTGAACTAGGAAACTCGGAATAATTGACGTCGCTCTGCCCATTATACCACAAACACTAATAAATGTTGAGTGCTAAATTTGAATTTAAATATTTTGCTGGGAAACAAACATAGTCTAAAATTCGTTTACCAATATCAATTATTAGTTGCTTCTATAAATAATGCAATCCACAATTCTGTTGGTTCTACTGAAAATCTAATTTAATGGCATATTTGATTGGGCTCGCATTAGCATTTGATACTATTTTTTTGTACTATTCCTAAATAAATGGTTATTTACACAATTACTAACACACATATAATTACTAACCGTTTTTTATTTGAAAAGTTGATTGGAAACACCAATAATTATATAAAGGGGTTGTGTTTAAGTTCCTTTATCGATTATAGGTAATTCTATTTTAAATTCAAGCAGAAACTGTAATTTCAATACTTTTAAATTTAAATAAAAACCGCCGTTATATATACAATTTTTAACGCAGATGCATATAGCATGCTTAAACATTGGCTAACACATACACAAAAGGCCATTCATGTCATAGAACATATTTTTTAAAAAATATTTTGCCTCAAAGTGCCGAGATTGTTCTTATCATGGATGGTAACCGATTCGATGCGGATATCGGTCCAGGTATCGCTGTTTTTTTTCTTTCAATAACGATATTTTAAAGATAACGCTTTTTCAATTATTTTTGTAACGGTACCTTTAGTTATTTCGGTAACGGTATTTTAAAGATATTGATATTTCAGATATGGTAACGGTATTTTACGGATAACGGTTTTTTTAATTATATCGGTAACGGTATCTTGTGGATAACGATTGTCAGTTGAAATGGTTTTGAATCGAAGACAGTTAAATAGTGGTATTACCTGCCATTTCTGGTTCTTATAAATTTGATTGTCACGTTACATTAAATTTTCAACTTTAATGTACTTTGAAGAAAAAAAGCTAACAAAAGCTTTTTACATTTGTTTTGTAACAGTCCAAAATAAGCTTAATGTATAAAAATTCAATGGCTTAATTTCCTTTTCCCGTATAAAGTTTAAATTTACATTTTCCACAGTATTTAGCAACCCTGTTATACAGTTATTTAACTTTAGTATTAGCTAGTTCTACAACCCTTACGCATAATAACGTACACAACCATTATAAGACTACTTTCGTTTGGCAAACTACGTATTGCGACAAATGTGTTAGGTAATATCTCCATTTTGTAAGTTTAAATCCCCAAAATATCTCGAAAAATTTAAAATCACCAAATGGGTTTCGAATTCAGTTTTCAATATAAATTTATATAACCCCAAATTTTATAGAAATATTAGGGCCCAGCCAATAAATTATGCAGTGTTCTTGCATTATGATTCATACAAGCCTTTTCTTATTTAAGAGATAAAAGCGTTTCAATCTAATGACATATTTGAGTTTAAAAGATTTGATTTTTAGAAAAAACGAAATTTAAAAGAATGTTTAGAAGACCAAAGTTGGATGGAAGTGATTAAATCTAAAACTTATTCAGAAATGACTTACAAAGAAACTACACAGTGGTTAATACGCAGATTTGAATGAAACTTGGATATGTTGTAGAGGACAACATAAATATTAGACAAGTATAGTTTTTGGTGAAAACTCTCAATTTTAGTGCAAATTCCGGAAATTGGGTCTGGGAATATCGGAAATTGTAAGCATACAGTTCAAAAAAAAATTTTTAAATATTCTACATTTTGAAAGCAGCAATTATCAGACTAAACAAATTTTTAATGTAAAAAATTCTGCTAACTTCATCTGCTAACTTCACCGCAAAAAAAAACTAGTAACTCTAGATGGCTTCTAAAAATTTTTACCATTATAAAATTTTTTCCAAAATACAACCTTCAATTACCCAATACAAATTCCGTTTTTTTGCTCGGTCAGACTCCATTAAATTAATGCTTTTTCTATTTTTAAACTGATTTTTTTTAAAGTCCAAGACAGTGGAAATCCTGTTATAAAGTAAAATTCTCTCAGACTTAGGAAAGACTTTAAATTCAGAGAAAAACCTGAGATTTATAATAGGGAATTATTTGTCTGAAAAATCTCAGGTCGTGTAAGCATATAAAAAATATGATTTAATATGAAACAATTTTGTAGCATATTTTTGAGTGGGATCCCGGGAATTTTAAAAAAAGTTCACCCTATCCCGGGAAATAAAAAAGTGCGGGATTTTGCATTCCATACTCACCATACAATTTTAACGAAAAACCACAACCTTTTATAAATAGGGGTTTTTCATAAATAACATGCAAACCATAATTTTACTAGTTATCTTAGACAACAAACATACTGCAAATGCTGGAGTTAATTAAGACATTCGAGTGCTGACTTTTGCTCTGTTTCCGTTGTAGTTGTATATCCGTTTTTAAAATTATGGGTTTAGGAAACGGAAGCTACTATATTTTTTTTTAAACGGAAGGTAAAACAAAGAAATTGCTGTAAACATCATAATGTGTTGGATATTTAAAATAAAAATGAGATTGGATTGGTGTAATTGCACTGAAAAAAATTCTGAGTCATGATTGTTTATAAAGTGAATTTGTTTTACTTTTTATGTTTTTATGAGTTATATAATAAGATGGAATAACAACATCTTTTTTAATTTCTGATTGCTTACTAGGCAATCAGCTTCATTAAAAATGTTTAAGCACAATAAAGACTCAATTTCCCACTCTACATTCCACATATTTTCTTTTTTTTTACTGTATAAATATATTTCTTAAATGAAAATGAATTTATTCAAGTTCAAGGCCATACTCTATATTTATTTATTAGGATATTGTCCTAACAAATAATCTATAGAGTTTTTTGTTTTCAATTTATTATTTGACTACGTTCAAGAATTGTTGATGGTTAAATTTCGGGGATTTTCTAGGTCCCCATCATCAGAACAAGTTTAGAAAGCAGTGGCTACCTCATTCACAAACTCAAACACATATATATCACATTTGTTAAAACAAATGAGAATTAAGTTGAGAATGAAAATAAAATTTCCACTAACAATTAAAAAATTGAAAACATTTGAAGTGTTTTTTCATTTGTTTTAACAAATGTGATATATAAGTGTTTGAGTTTGTGAATGAGGTAGCCACTGCTTTCTAAACTTGTTCTGATGATGGGGACCTAGAAATCCCCGAAATGGAACCATCAACAAATTCTTGAAGGTAGTCAAATAATAAATTGAAAACAAAAAACTCTATAGATTATTTGTTAGGAAAATATCCTAATAAAGAAATATAGAGTATAGCCTTGAACTTGAATAAATTCATTTTCATAACAGAATTATAGGTCGAAAAAACATAATTTTTTTTTTTTTTTTTTAAATAATAATTATAACAAACTTTTGAAAAAGACAAAGTCTTAGTTTATATCCCCTCGCAATCATTGTATTTTATTTTAAAATAAAAGTAACAAAGGTGGAATATAAACGAAAAAGGTATATATTATCTCTGTCAAAGACAGAGTGTATACAAAATCAAATGTTTTAAATTTTTTAATTGTTAGTGGAAATTTTATTTTCATTCTCAACTTAATTCTCATTTGTTTTAACAAATGTGATATATAAGTGTTTGAGTTTGTGAATGAGGTAGCCACTGCTTTCTAAACTTGTTCTGATGATGGGGACCTAGAAAATCCCCGAAATTTAACCATCAACAAATTCTTGAACGTAGTCAAATAATAAATTGAAAACAAAAAACTCTATAGATTATTTGTTAGGACAATATCCTAATAAAGAAATATAGAGTATGGCCTTGAACTTGAATAAATTCATTTTCATAACGGAATTATAGGTCGAAAAAAACATAATTTTTATTTTTTTTTTTTTTAAATAATAATTATAACAAAAAAATAAAAATATTTCTTAAAAACAAAATATAAGTGCCTACCAAAAAATGTATTTGGATTTTGTATATTATTACCAGTGTACCTATTTTATGAAACAGCGTAACATGAACATGCTCTGTTGAATGATTGGTTCTTTTTGCATTATTTATGATGCGTTTCAGTGTCACAAAACGCTAAAATTTTACTCATGGTGCCAAAACATAAAAAACACTAAATTGGTGCTGTTGTAATTTATCTTTAGTGCTTTAAGTGCTTTTAGCCAATTTGGTTTTCGAGGGCCAGCAAAAAGCCATAAAACTGCAGTAAAAACAATCGAAAATCCCAGTTTTTACTTCCTTAAGAGAATTACAAATGTCTTACACGTTAAATTGATGCGAAAAACACTTTTAATGTATGAAGTTTGGCAGATATTTCCGCAAAAAGTACGAACTGGAATAAATGGAATAAACACCAAAATTGTAGGTGAAAATATGTGATTACTTTATTTTAGCTCGAAATGCAATTATAAAACTGTTTTAAGGTCAACTAGAGTGCATTTCTTTAAATTGGTAAACAAATTAAGCAAACAAATTTGTTTTTTGCTTTTTTACGCTTTTTACAGTTTTTGCTCTCAAAAAGTTGCCAACACTGCTTTGGGTTGTGTACGTGCATGGTTGCCGTTTTAACTTAATGAATGCTAGATCTAGCAATTTTTTATTATGATTTAGCACTCACAATTTATAAAAAAAACTTGCTAGATAACACATTTTGAAAATAATATGAATTTTAAGCACTTTTTATTCAAGAATATATTTTTTTCTATTTTTTCACAGATTTAAATTATAAATTTATTTATTAAATTAAAAAACCAATTTTGTATAATTTTCTATTTTTATATAAAACTTTAGGTTCACTAATGTTTGAGTGGTAAAAAAGTAACAGTCTATTTTGATTTTACAATCTAAGTTTAATGATTGTACAAATTAAGTTTAATAATTTTTATTTTTGCTTTTAATTTTACAAAAATTGTTTTTAGTTTATTCCTTAGATTCCAATAGATTAATTAATTTTTATGAAAAAACAATAATTTGTTTACCCAAAAACGTACTTAAAAATAAAAATTTAATCACTCCGATATGGAATGAAACGAGGAACGATTGGGATCGCAACACTGTACACATTTGTGTTGTCGTACGTGAAAATAAAAATTTAATCACACCGATAACAGAATGGAAAATTGGTCCAAAAATGGAACGATATGGAATGGAGCGGGGAATGTACACATTTGTGTTGTCGGAACAGTGCTGTTTATTTAGGTTTGCAACAATGTTGTCCGTTTTGCGATATCATGCTTAGTTTTCGAGATACAAGCCATTTTACAAAATGGCGACATTTTAAAATGTCCAGTATCTCCAAAACTAAGCGAGAGCAAACGGACAAAATGTTTGCTCCTTAGGAGTATTAATACACCCTAATATAATAGGCTAGGTCCGAGAGAGATCCCGAGTGATACATTTTAAAAATAAAAAGAGCCACAGGGTGAATTTATTATTTTACTTATTTACGTGATGATACAAACAAAAAATATGTTATTGGATAATGGAAAGTTAGTTTCTCGTTCCATTTCGTTTCCCGTATTCAGTGTTACAATTTACAATACAGGCACGTAGCTAGGAATTCGTTTCGGGGGGGGGGGAGGGGCTTTTCGATTTTTTATTTTGATTATATATATATTTTTTTTTTATTGCACACTAGAGTAACAGCTTTTTTTTTTTTTTTTGTTTGCTAAATTTTGGTTAAATTTTTGCTAAATTTTTACTGTAATGGGCAATCATGTATTAATAATAGAAATCGCTTTCTCAGGTCATTTTGAAACAAAAACCTCCCGCATAAAGTGCATATCCTTAAAATGCATTTTTTTCATTTTTTACTTATTGTGTTCGTTATTTTGCGAATTTTGATGTCTATATCGCGAAACAACGCTTTAATCTGTTTGATCACAGTCCGCGAAACACGTCAAATTTGAAAACGTTTGTGTACTTTAAGTTGGATATGCATCGTTAGTGTCTAATTACGTTAAATTTTTAGCTAACTATTAATTTTTAGTTTAATTAAATAAAAAAGAGGATTATGCGGAACACTTTTTGAAAACCGCGAAAAATAAAATTACTTGATATTTTTATGTGCTAGTATACGTCTAGGGTAGCTAAAACTTGATAAATGTAAAAAAAGTAAAAAAGTTTAACTTCTAATAACCTGATTAAAATTAATATGATGCTTTATATAATCATACGAAATTTAATATGAGTCTTAATATAGTTTTATCCGAGAAATGGGCATAATAATTAAATATCATCCGAATAATGACGCGATACAATTTAATACGATTTTATAAAGCGGTATAAATTTATATCTATCCAGTTTTTGATTTTAAAACGTCATGAAAATTCAAAATATCTATTAATCTTTTAGACTTTAGCCGCTTGCAAAAGGTTTACAACTTTATAATTTGTAACAAATTCTATAGCATTTGGAAATTTTATTTATAATAATATTGTGTTTTTTTTTAAATATGATATAATATCAAAATATATATTATTTTGCAATGTCTAGGTATATAAATATATCCTAATTATTAATTGGATTAGTTTTAGCGTATTCTAAATGCAATATACAATTATACACAACTGTATATGACATCATGTTAAATTTTTTATACGAAATTAATTTTATATATGAATTTATATAATTATGTCCGTTTAAATCCACTGGCAGACAACACCTTATTATTATTATAGTATTATTTTATGCAAAAGTTTTAACTCGGGAAATTAAAGATTTATAACCGTGCAAAAAACAAATTAAAAGCAAATATCCTATATAATTTGCCTGACACTTACAAGGAAGCTTTTCCGATGGGTTCCCTTTGAAATCCGGATAGGTGATAAAGCAGCAAAAATATATGGAAAATGTATCTATTTTTAAAATTGGTGGTGAAATTTAACACATCTTTGAATGAAAATATGTTTAAAGTTTAGGAAATTTACACTTATTTAAAAACAGCGTTAAAATGCTCGAGAAAACACACATTTTGAAAACCATTTTGACACTATGTCGTGGACCCCGGCTGCCACTTATTTGAATTATTTTAACAAATTATTTTTTTTCCCCTTTTTCATATATCCGACTCATGTCTTGTATTAAAAAAAATCGCAAATAATAATAAAGAAAAAATATAAAATTGGAAAATTTAAAAATATATCTGACATCGCCTAGGTCTTATTTAAACTAAATTATGTATTTCCAATTCACTTTGATTTATATTCTGGACAATTTCAGACGCTTTTCAAATTGTCTTTAATCAATTTTTTAAATAAAAACCCTTTAAAATGTCTAAAAAAAAACTACATCGTTTTAACACAAAGACTGGTTTAGCTATTTGATTTTAAAATGTCGCATTTCAAGGAGCGCCGATAGAAATTTTTTTACATTTAGTCTAAAAAAAAAATTGAGAAAATTTGAGTTACATTGGACCACGTTAACACATTATGCATATCGATCAAAGTTTGAGGCTTAAATTTGTTTCAAAAAATTAAAAAAATATATGAGATATCGTAATATATATCGTAAAAAAAATACTGAAAACTATGTTACCGGATGCGTGCGTAGCAAACCAAATTTAAATAAAAAGATTGCACTGTACGTAAAGTAACGACTTTTACTTAATGGTATCTCCATTTTAAAAGATTATGTCAAAATACACAGAAAAAATACACAGAAATTTTTTTAACGTATAATAAGAAATGCAAAAATTTTAAAAAGTCGCCAAAATTAAAAAAATCGTTTAAAGTAGAAAATTCGCGTTTCTTTAATTTTGGTGATTTTTTTTTTCAATTTTTTTTCGAATTTTGGCGTTATTTTGGGCGTTTTTTAAATTTCTGCAATTTTGAGGATTGTTTTTTAAATTTTGACAATTTTTTTTCATATTTTGCGATTTTTTCAAATGGTCTCGATTTTTTTAAATTTTTTGCGATTTTTTTTAAAATTTTGGTGATTTTTTTAAAATTTTGTACTTTTTCCCAATAGTAAACAATATTCAATTAAATTCTTAATAGATGTGAATAAAACTATATGTAATTGAAAATAATATTAATTAAATAGATACAAATTATTTTAGTTGTTACTACAATTGCATCAACACGACCGAATTTAGTTAAACTTTTGCTGAATCAACAAATATTTTAATTAAAACTCAATTTTAGTTTTTTCTGTGTGGACATATTTAATTTTTAGTTTGCATTGTCTCAAACAATTTTTTGATTATATTTTAAGTCAAAGACTTCGAAATCACTTATGGAATGATTTTATTTATTGCTTTTAGTCGAAACTCAACTCTAACAATGATAGCCGCCCCATTTTCAGGCGATGTTTTCTAACGAAATTTTAAGATTCGAACCATATAAAACTATTTCCTATTTGATCCAAGTCAAAAATAAATATTTTCATATTAAATTTATCAATAACATTGTTACTTTCTAACAAATTGTATTAAGTTTTTCAATTTGTCAAATTATTTCGGGGGGGGGCTCTAGCCCCCAAGCCCCCCCCCCCAAGCTACGTGCCTGTTACAATATACTTTTTTTTGTAAACAAATGCTTTTTTTGCTCAATTGTAATTAATTTTTCAGGCATTAGTGTGATTTCATTAGCATTAGTAGGACAAATGCTAATGCCAAAAAATTTCATTACAGTTAAATGGTAATGCAATGATGCTAATGAAATTCCAATGCTAATGAAAAATTCCCAAGTATGCTTTACAACAGCAATTCCAATAAATTTTGGAGTTTTAAAAATAAAAATCAGTATAAAAACAAAAATTGATGAGACCGAGCAGTACCGCCAAAAAAAAAAACGGAATTTTTACAATAAATATATGGTAATTGAAGGTCGTTTTTTGGACAAATTTTTATAATGGTCACATTTTTAAGAGACATCTAAAGTTACTGCTTTTTTTTTTTAATTAAGTTCAAAATCTAATTTAAGCAGCAAAGTTAACTATTGCGCTGAAGTTAGCAGAGTTTTATATAAGGTGGCGCAAAAGTAATCCTCCTATCAGAAAATGCTATACCTAATAAATACATAATAAAAAAAAAAACATCGGAAGGTTATTTTTGCGCCACCTTATATATTAATAATTTGATTAAACTGATAAGTACTGCTTTCAAAATGAAGAATATTCCAAATTTTTTAGATTTTTGTTGTTTTTTGTTGTTTTTTGTGACCAATTTTTGTTTGAACTGTATTCTTAAAATTTCCGGGATTCCCAGACCAAATTTCCGTATATAGAGAAATAAAGTGCCAACCGAATTGAAAAGTGTATTTTAATGGTAACAGCTTATAACTTCAGTTAGTATTTTGGCTGTTGCAACTAATTCAGTTGAACTAAGCGAACTTTGTTGTGAAAACTGATGTTCAATTGTTCCAACCGAATGAAATTCATAATAGCCGAGTTTGATTAGTACTTAGTAACCGAGTTTCAGTTAATAAATTGCTAAAGTTTTCTCTGTGTGCTGGATTGCAGGATCTGGGATGCATTCTCTTCAAGAACATGTATGTATTCCCTAGTGGTGAGGTACTTGGGGGATTAAAGATTGTATACATATTTTTAGAAACTCTTAGGTATTTCCAATGTTTTCTTTATTTTGAGCCCACTCTTTAACCACTAAATTTGAGATTTCGAACCTAAAACTATACATGTATTATATTATTTTGTCCTCTACAATATATCCAAGATTCATTCCAATCGGCGGATCCACCACTGTGTAGTTTCTGAATAAGTTTTTAGATTTAATCACTTCCATCAAACTTTTTTCTTCTAACCATTCTTTTAAGTTTTGTTTTATCCAAAAATCAAATCTTTTAAACTCAAATATGTCATTATCTTCTAAATAAGAAAAGGCTTGTATGAATCATAATGTCAGAGCACTGCATAATTTGTTTACCCTTTCTATAAAATTTGGGGGTTTATATTGAAACTGAATTCGAAACAATTCTGGTGATTTTAAACTTTTCGGTATATTTAAAATTTACATTTTTACTTACTAAATACTATGCAAAAAGTAAATTTAAACTTTATACGGGAAAAGGAAATTAAGCCATTGATTTTTTATACAATTAGCTTATTATAGATTGCTGCAAAACAAATGTAGATTCTGATGAGATCTTTAGCCAGATCGAAATACTAGTATCAACCTAGCTAATATGTTTGATTTGCTTTATTTTTGTAAATATACGGAGGTTGAAAGCTCGTTATAAATTGAAAATAACATAAAAATAATCTCGATGTATATAAAAACAAAAAAACTAATATAACTGTAAAAAATATTACTTGAGCCAGAGTACACACTAAAAATTTTTTATATAAATAGAACATTTTTGGTCTTCAAAATTTAGTAACGTCATGATGCTTGTTAGGAAAAGACCTAATCACGTGGTTGATTACTAAGAAGACAAGAATGGATCAACATTGATTATTAATAGGTTTTTTGTTAAAGTTCTGCCTATTATATAGACTCTAGCTTTTCTAAAACTTCGGGTTCTGATGAGATCATTAGCCAGATCGAAATACTAGTATCAACCTAGCTAATATGTTTGATTTGCTTTATTTTTGTAAATATACGGAGGTTGAAAGCTCGTTATAAATTGAAAATAACATAAAAATAATCTCGATGTATATAAAAACAAAAAACTAATATAACTGTAAAAAATATTACTTGAGCCAGAGTACACACTAAAAATTTTTTATATAAATAGAACATTTTTGGTCTTCAAAATTTAGTAACGTCATGATGCTTGTTAGGAAAAGACCTAACCACGTGGTTGATTACTAAGAAGACAAGAATGGAGCAACATTGATTATTAATAGGTTTTTTGTTAAAGTTCTGCCTATTATATAGACTCCAGCTTTTCTAAAACTTCGGGTTCTGATGAGATCTTTAGCCAGATCGAAATACTAGTATCAACCTAGCTAATATGTTTGATTTGCTTTATTTTTGTAAATATACGGAGGTTGAAAGCTCGTTATAAATTGAAAATAACATAAAAATAATCTCGATGTATATAAAAACAAAAAACTAATATAACTGTAGAAAGCTTTTGTTAGCTTTTTTTCTTCAAAGTACATTAAAGTTGAAAATTTAAAGTAACGTGACAAACAAATTGATAAGAACCGCAATTTTACTGTCTTCGATTCAAAACCATTTCAACTGACAATCGTTATCCATAAGATACCGTTACCGATATAATTGAAATACCGTTATCCGTAAAATACCGTTACCGATATAACTGAAATACCACCATCTTTAAAATACCGTTACCGAAATCACTGAAGGCACCGTTACAAAAATAATTGAAAAAGCGTTATCTTCAAAATATCGTTACCGAAAGAAAAAAAAACAGCGTTACATGTACCGATATCCTCATCGAATAGGTTACGATCCATGATAAGAACACTTTGAGGCAAAATATTTTTTAAAAAATATGTTCTATGACATGAATGGCCTTTTGTGTATGTGTTAGCCAATGTTTAAGCATGCTAAATGCATCTGCGTTAAAAATTGTATATATAACGGCAGTTTTTCTTTAAAATTAAAAGTATTGAAATTACAGTTTCTGCTTGGATTTAAAATAGAATTACCTATAATCGATAAAGGAACTTAAACACAACCCCTTTATATAATTATTGGTGTTTCCAATCAACTTTTCAAATAAAAAACTGGTTAGTAATTATATGTGTGTTAGTAATTGTGTAAATAACCATTTATTTAGGAATAGTACAAAACAAAATGGTATCAGAAGTGGAAAATGATAATACGAGCCTAATAAAATATGTCATTAAATTAGATTTTCAGTAGAACCAACAGAATTGTGGATTGCATTATTTATAGAAGCAACTAATAATTGATATTGGTAAACGAATTTTAGACTATGTTTGTTTTCCCAGCAAAATATTTAAATTCAAATTTAGCACTCAACATTTATTAGTGTTTGTGGTATAATGGGCAGAGCGACAGCCAATTATTCCGAGTTTCCTAGTTCAAATCACGGAAAATGCAAACGCGAAAAGTTTTTGTTTTTTTAATTAAAATAACATACTAAAATGTTCTAACAGGCAATAATTGAAAGGAAATTAATAGTAATTGCAGTGCAATGGGTAGGACAATGGACTATTAATCTGAGGTAACGGTTGAATACTTGAAAATCAGAAAAAGTTTTTTAACATTAATTAATTAATGAAATTTTGTGGAACGTAATAATATTAAGGTGGAATATAATATCGAATTACACAACTGAAAAACCGTTATACTTAAAATAACGTTACGGAAATAAATAAAATACCGTTACCGCTAAAATGTCGTTACCGAAATAGCTTTAGTATCGTTACCCCTAAAATACCGTTACCGAAATAAAAGCAAACAGCGTTACCTTTACCAATATCCGCTTCGAATCAGTAAGATAAGAACAATTTCAAAAATGTTCGACGCTTTGAGGTAAAATATTTTTAAAGAAATTTCTTTGACATGAACGACTTTTTGTGTATGTGTTTGCCTACACTCACAAGAACTTTTCCATAAAAAATCATCAGTTATTTAAAAGTTTAATCGGTAAAGTTGTTTCAATGGAATATACAGTTAAATTACCAAAGAAAGAAAGGCAATAGTTAAAATATTCAATTAAATTTTCTATTTATACTGTAATTATATATTTCACCACTAAAAAATATGAAAGCACACTCAAAAATATGTTGTCGTATATTGGAACTTAAAAGAAAACCGCGATTATTTTTGAAATACGCATTTTTTCTGAAAGCCAATTGGTGTTATAATATCTAATTGGTTTTATGATATTTATTTGAAGAAATTTATATTAAATACTTTTAACTTCGCAATATTAAAAATGTTATATAAGAATGCTTCATAAAGTTTAAATTCCTTTAAAGTTGTTGATGCTTTTTCGATTTTAGTATTAATCTATTTAAAATCTAAAGAGCTTACGTTATCACGAAGCAAAATTTATTTGGAAAAAAAACTGACACTATATTCACATGGAATGAAAAAAAAAAATATTTTTTTTCACTGAGTTCTCCCGAGTGACTCCATTTTGTATTGGTTTGGTTCTGAAAGTTAAAACTAAATAACTTAACATACCTGAAAAAAGTATGATAAGTTTTTAATGGACACCAATTCTTTAGGTGAAGACTTTTCAGCGTGAAACTTTGTATGTCCCAGTTTTTAAGTTTATCTCAATTTAAAAAACCTTAAAAAACCTTCTCTATAGCACCTATGTTTGCCATAGGAAGTTTCCAAGAACATAGAAACAAATTACATAGTACACATTTTTTTGTAACAACGATTTTAATAAAGACGATATGAAACTTAACGTTTTTTTTTAAATTAATGACTTATTTTTTAATTTTAACCAAGTTTTATATTTTCCTATAAACTGAGAGTATTGAGCAAACATTTTGTAAAACAAAACTTACGAACAGTTTTAGTTTTGTGGCTAATACTATGTTGCTAGGATTTGAACTCTTTTTGGCTGCAAAAGGAACTCAAGTAAATTTAAGTTGTTTGTATATAGTAAATTTCCTGAATGAATGCAATGTGTGCGGTTTTTAGTGAAAATCATAGATACATATTATAGTAATTATTTTATTTCAAAACATAATTTCATATGTTAACATTTTCTTAGGCAACAGGAGCAAAACCAACACGGTTGTTACCCAAATCGAAAACAGTGTAATAACGGCCAATGAAAATATCACCCAAAATCCAGAAATCGGTACCCATAGTTGTAAAACTGGACATGCATTGACCATCAACAGGAACAATGTAGGCGCTAGGTTCCAAAGTGAAAGTGGTACCTCCAATTTCGAAAGTTACATTGGGTAAAGAATCTACAACAGAACAATCAACATAGTAATTGCCATCATCACTGTTATAAGTAGCACCGATTTCGGCATTCACAGTTTCATAGGCAGCTTCAGGGCAAACAATCAAACTAGTACCAGTATCAGCAATAGCTTGGCAATCAGAGCAAATGCTTTGACCATTAACGGCACCAGCTGTCACTTCGAATTGCCAATAACCTTGGCTAGAGACGGGAACATAAGTAATATCACCAGTATATAGAGAAGAATCAGCACCACCCAAAATCAATTCACCACCATCGGTAGCAGAACCATCACGTGCCAAGTAGAAAGAGAAGACATCTTTATTAACTAAACCCTGAGAGAACATGTTGTAGAAAGGTGGTACAACATCGTTTTCAGCCAAAGATTGGTAAGCCATACCAAAGATACCATCAAAGTTAGAATCGGTAAAACTGCTACCAGGTTCATTCATAGCTTCGGCGAAAACTTGATTTTTAATGGTCAAACCTTCCAAAGTAACATCATCTTCGGACAAGAAACCGCTCATACTACCAGAACCATAAGAAATGGAAATAGGTTGACCATTCTGTACATAAGTGCTGGATTGATCGTGATTATATTGATTATGTTTTTTGCAAGCAACATCCCAAATCCAACAACGACTGGAGGGAATCCATAAGTTGGATGAACCAGAATCGAATAAAACTACAAAATTTTGAGCAGGTGTACCAATGGTGATATCACCATAATAAGCCATATTCAAGGAGTTGGATAATGATTCTTCAGTTAAACCAAATGTCTGAGGCAAATTGTATTTAGTACGCAAAACCGATTTTTCAGCACGTATATCCTTGCTGGTTTTGACAAAATCTGCATGTTTACGAATTGGTACACGTACGAATTCAGCACTGGCCACAGCAGCCAGAATGGCAAATAAAGCGAAATATTTCAACATTTTTGGAGCTGAAAATATAAAATATTTAAGTAGGTAAGTTCGTAAAAATCCTTAATTATTTTTAAATCTTACCTTATTAATTAATTGTGTTGTTTCAGAACGAACACAATTACTATTGCTTATTTTCCAAAGTTGCCCTATTTATACTAAAAAATATAATTTTCAAATAATGTTTGAAGGTTATTTTTTAATCGCCTTAATCTCAGCCATTTTTATCATATTTTAGTCTATTGATTATATTTTATTATTTTTTTTTGACATATAATAAATGATTAGTATTAAAACTAAATCACTTCAAATAACTTTATCTTATTTATTAACGCCGAATGATAAGCGTATGTTTTTATAAGTTAAAAATAAATAATTTAAATAAAGAAATAATTAAAATAAAAACTTATATTATTCTTAACGCAGTCTGCCAAAAGTGGCACGCAAGCTATAAATTTAAAAATAACTCTACCATACCACTAACAAAGGATGTATGTTAGGTGGGTCGGCCAGATTTCAATTAAATTCGGGTATACGATAGAGGAGGCGAAAGTAATAAAATATTGGTACACTTAGGATAGTATGTAGTTTACTGTTTATAGTTTAAAAATAAGTTTTCAGTTGAGTTAAAAATAACGGATTCATGCATTTATTTTTCAAATACATATTTATTTCAACTTTTTATACATTTATTTAAAGTTTAATATAAATTTAATCACAAAAACGAAATATTGTAGTTTACTTGTTTCCGATTCCAAAGGATCCTGTCTATTTTTTTACAATATTACATTGGTTTGATTATATACAAAACTATTTCAGTTAAAAACACAAGAAATGGAAAAAGTTTCCACAAATACAACAGCCATACAAACACACTACATGTGTGTGTGTGTGACCACATTTTGTAGAAAATAAAACAAACAAAATCAAAAACAAAAAAACTGGCTCGAACATATATTTTTACTGATATGTAGTAAAAATTTGAACATTTAGTTTTAACTCATTTATTTGTGCAGATTTGTTAGTTATTAAACGAAATTTAAAATTAAATAAGAAGAAACATTTGATTTAAATGTAAAGTAAGTAGACCAGATTTCAAGTGATGTATCATTTGTGTTTAATTACATTTTCAGTTAATTTAAACTACAAATTATAGCAAATTTAGGGGGTAAAAATGGGTTAAAAAGTCGTCCGAAATCTTTATGTTTTAAAATTTTTTACTATTTTTTTTTTACCAATTGAAAGGTCATTCAAATACATTTCATTTAATAACAAATTTGTATATCGTTTCTTTGGAAAAACTTAAATAAAAAGGTAAATAACGGAAAATTGGGATATTTTTAACCCCAAATGTCAACACTAAAATGAGAAATTGGGCAGATTTTAAGTCACTCATTCTTATTTACTTTGTGCCTTTTATCCCAAATTTAACCCGTGAGCAGTCCTTCCTTGTAAGAACTTAAATTTAGTGTAAGTACCATAGACTACACAGACAGGTTACCAATGACATATCCCAAAAAAAGGAGGAATGACAGGCAATACTGCTCAAATACGTTATCGATTCAAAACCCTTTAAACTGACTATCGTTATCTCTGAAATACTGTTATCGAAATAATTCAAATATCTTTATCAGTAAAATACCGTTACCGATATAACTAAAATGCCAATATATATTTGTCCATAACTTGAACATAAACTTGCCAGCCTTTATAATTCGGGTATAATAGGACAAGAATTATCGATGCGCATTGACATTACCTGAATAACTAAAATAACGTAATTCCTTAAATAACGTTACCGAAATAACTGAAAACACGTTATGCCTAAAATAACGTTACCTGAAATAACCAAAATACTGTTACCCCTAAAATACCGATACTGAAATAAGTAAAATACCGTTAACGCTAGAAAGCCGTTACCGAAATGACTTAAATATCATTACCCCTAAAATACCGCTACCGAAATAAACGAAAATAGCGTTTCCCTTACCTATAGCCGCATCAAATTGGTTACCATCCATGAAAAAAAGTAATCTTGAGCCGTATGGCTCTGTTTACATTATAGTGAGTTGCGGAGTGAGATAGAAATAACTTCATTTGTAAATTTTTCATAGAAAGAATAATAAAAATCTGAGTGTACCCATAACCTGAATTTTCCATAGGATTAATTGATCAAAATCTAAGGGTTTGATTCATATTAATATTACAGATGGGTTATTGGTACGCTGTTTGTGATTCGCATTGCATGGTTGGTCGCCTAGTAAGTACCCTCAGAATAAAAACACAAGGTCAATTAATTTAATGTCGTTGTCTGTGTTTAATGTTAAAATTTCACTCGTCCCCGATCCATTTAATTTTTTATGCTTCAATTCGACTTGTTCCTTGTTCCATTTCATTTCGCATCTTTCACTGCCTCGAATATAGATCTTACAGGGCTTGTAACTTTTTTAAAGATGGATCGATTTCTCAAATTGTTAAAGTAATGTACAGATAATGAAGATGATATAATGTTGGAGTACTGTACGTTGTTAAATAAAGAAAAAATATGCTTCTACTGATAGGTAATCTCCACTACTTTAAAAGTTATTTGCATATAAAAATAAAAATTTTGCTTTTTTTGCCACTCCCATGTGAAAATTGATTTGTACATGAACATATATGATCATATATGGGCTTGTATATGATCATATATGGGAATAGCTGGCCATATATGTCCATATATAGTTCAATATATGACCATATATGGTCTCATATATGACCATATATGTTCGGATCCGAAATTTGAGGGTATATGGTCATATATGATCATATATGAGCATATATGGATCATATATGTGCATATATGAACATATATTATCATATGCGACCATATACCCTCAAATTTCGGATCCGAACATATATGGAAATATATGAGATCATATATGGTCATATATCGAACCATATATGAACATATAAGACCAGCTATACCCATATATGATCATATACAATCCCATATATGATCATATATGTTCATATACGATGCCTTTTTCACCTGGGCTCTTACATTACTCTTACATTACACAACTTAACATTAGTTTTCGCAACAAAGGTTGGTTAATTCAACTGAATTTTACTTGTAACACCCAAATATTCAGAAATTGGATCTAAATATCGTTGTACTAACTGAATTTATAAGTTTCAATTCGGTTGGCACTTTATTTCTCTATGTCATACATGAGACTAATTAATTGATGATTTCATTACAATTTCATTGATATCAATTGTAATGAAATTATTTTCATTAGCATTTGTTTAATAAATGATAATGAATTTCATTGACTAATGGAAATGATTTCAAATTTCATTACCATTAGTAATGAATTAATTAAAGGAAGAATGTTGAGATTGACTAAATGCAAATATGCTAGGTTTGGGGAATATTCCGAAAGATTCATTTTTTATGAAAAAACAATTATTTGTTTACCCAAAAACGTACGTGAAAATTAAAATGTAATCACTCCGATAATAGAATGGAACATTGGTCGAAAATGGAACGATGTGAAATGAAACAGGGAACGATTGGAATCGTTGTGTTTCGTACGTGAAAATAAAAATGTAATCACTCCGATAACATTGGTCCAAAATGAAACGATATGGAATGAAACGGGGAACTATTGGAATCGGAACGCTGTACACATTTGTGTTGTCGGTACAACCGTTTTCGTTAAGGTTTGTAAAAATTGTGTCCGTTTTGCGATATCATGCTTAGTTTTCGAGATACAAGCCATTTTACAAAATGGCGATAATTTAAAATGTCCAGTATATCCAAAACTAAGCGAGATAGACCAAAACGGACAACATTTTTTCTCCATAGGATTATTAATATACCCTTATAACATAAATAGGCTAGGTCCGAGAGAGATCCCGAGTGATCAATTTTTTAAAAAACAGCCACAGGGTAGGGTGATTCAATATTTTACTTACTTATGTGATAATACAAGCAAACATAAACATATGTTATAGGATAATAGAAAGTTAGTTCCTCGTTCTATTTCGTTTTCCGTATTCAGTGTTACAATTTACACTCAATTTTTTTTTTTTTAAAACAAATGATTTTTTTGCTCAATTGTAATTAGTTTTTCAAGCATTTGTGTGATTTCATTAGCATTAGTTAACTAATAAATCCCAAGTATACTCTGTGTGCATGATTTTTTGTGGTTTATAAGTATACCAAAAATCTTTACCGTATATTATATTTAAAAATCAATAAAATTCTCGGCATTGTTAATGCTTTAGGAAATAAGCAATTTTTTCCATTCGCTTTAAAGTAAAGACACAATGCCAAGGTCCAGGGTTTTTTGTTATAGAATTTGACATTTAATTTCGTGCACCGATTTCCGTGAGAGATAAAACTTATTTTATTTTCTTACTGCAATTTCTTATTATCTTGTTTTAATACTCAAATTGTTTTACTAATGTTACCACATTTTCACAAAATTATACACCTTTGTGAATGGTTAAAATGAAAACACTACTCAACGGCCCAAAAAACCTGGCTTTGAAACACAATTTTTTTTAATACACGCTGAATCAAAAACCGCCAAAAGAAATTTTTAATCGCAGTTTTTGAAATAGCGCTGTTTTTATATTTATACGTACATTTTGCTTAATTTTTCGAAATTTTATCTCAAAATCATGTTTTTTTCTTAAGAATATAAATCTACACAATATTGTCAGTTCAGTGTTTGATCGGGATATTTTACTGGTATTGGAATGAAGTTGAAAATAGTACTTTTTAAGTTTATCATTATAAATTTAATGCATGCAAAAAAATTTTAAAAATTTTATTACTATGTATACCCTAAATATTCCAGTGAACAAATTTTTATGTTTAAATTGCAAATCCATTGAAATTGCCCTGAAATATTTATAAAAGAACTTAAAATTTTATCTAATTTTCCACATGCTTCAAATGTTTAGAAACAAACAGCTCCAAAGGATATATAAATGATCTGTAAATTAGTACCCCAGCAAAAAAATTTTCGTCTTTTTAGAAGCAAGAGAAAACAAATGCGCTGATGTAAGTCCTTACTATTATCTTATACTCAGAAGCAGCAAAAGAAACGAATAATGTTCGTATAAAAATAAACAAACAAAAATTTTGAGCTTACTGTTTTCCCTAACCAGGATGTTGGTTGTAAGCAGCTTACCCTAATCTCTTATAACGATGCAGGTTGTAATGCAGAAGGTTTCATATCATGGATTATAAACGATATGTACCAATTTTCCCGGGTGATTTCCGATTGTGTTTGGTATTTTCGAGTTTTTAATAAAAAATAATTAGTCATTTAACTGTTTCTGAAGAGCTAGCATGTGGAGCGGTAAAAACATAAAATAATTATATTATATGTCAAAAATTTTAACAACAAAAATCTAATATCTGCAGAATTTTATGTAGAATAAATTATGTATATTCATATTATTACTTTTAATCGTAATGGAAATGTGACTTTTCTGAAAGTCATGAAATCACTGCTTTTTATAAGCGAAAAAGTAATGCTTCCAAGTGTGAATTCGCTATATAAAAATCATGGCATATGTAAGCAGGTTTGCAAGGGATTCCTTTCGGCTTACTCCCTTACAAACCTGCTTGCATGTAAGCAGATATATATAGATATATATTCTTAAAAAAAATTTAACGATTTTGCAGTTAAATTTATAAAAATTAAGCAAAATATATGAAAATATTGAGCGAATTAAGTATGAAGAAAACTGCAAATGTTTTGTTTTGACAGATTTGGATCCAGCGTACATCTATTAAAAAATATGTGCTTCAAAGACAAACTCTGAAAAAACTAATTTTTAATTTATATTCATTAATAACATTAATATGCATTTCACAAATTTAATTTAGAAAGGTTGAGGTTAAGAAGAAGAATACAATTTTCTCTAAATATTATAAACACTATTAATTTTCAAATCAGACTAGTCTGTTTTTTATGGACAGTGATTTTCCATTTAAATTGTGATTTGCCATTTAAATTGTATTTTTATTTGTGTCTTATAATTGGCAGATTGTCTCTATACGATAATTTTTTTCTTTTATTTATTTTTTTTTTTGATTAAATTTGATTAAAACTTGTTTTTGGCCTTAAAAGGAAATTTGTTGTTTTTTATAATGTTCTTGGTACTTTGTTAAAAAATCAATAGAACTTTCTGAATTTGTTTGGCCATGCACCCTACCTCAGGCATTAGTCTAACAAAACTTCGAGATTGAGGTAATTAAATTGCAAGTTGATTTCAAAACAGGTTTAATCGGGGGGTACTCTTGGGAACCCAATCTTACCAAAAGGCGTTTTTATTGTCAAACATTGGGTAAATGAGAGCGTGATGAGAGAGATATTGTGTTTCTATTGTGTGAAATCGGGTCAGACGATCACACGGGACCTGTACCGAACACAATTGTTTCGTCTGAAGAGAGCAATCAAAGAAAAACGACCAGAATATTCGACCAGACACGAGACCATAATCTTCCAGCATGACAACGCTCGGCCACATGTTGCAAGACCGGTCAAAAATTATTTGGAAAACAGTGGATGGGAAGTTTTGGCTCACCCGCCTTATAGCCTACACCTTGCCCCTTCTGACTACCATTTGTTTCGATCAATGCAGAACGCCCTTACTGGAATACGCTTTACTTCAGAACAAGGTATCAGAAATTGGGTTGATTCATTCTTTACCTCAAAACCGGAACAGTTCTTTTGGCTCGAAATTCACATGCTACCAGAAAGTTGGGAAAAAGTAGTGGCTAACGATGGACAATACTTTGAATAATGTATCAATTCATTTTGTTATTATAATAAATGCATGTTTCTACCAAAAAATTTACATTATTAACTTGTATACCCAATAAAAAATTTTACATTTATGTTTAGGCTTGAAATGTGGTACGCTCTTGGTATGTCGTGTATTTTTATCTCATTATAAGAGATTTTTTTGTTCACTCTCATTTTATTAGACTTTACCCAAATCACCTCAAATAAACCTGAGAAATGATTAATGATTTATTTTGTGACCTTCTCAATGTTGCCCCTATTCTTTATTGTCTAATTCTATGTGCCAGACTTCAACTAAATCCATTAATTTGTAATGAGCAGGCAGCGTGTTTCATGCATGTTTGTAGTCAGTAGCCCAAAGCCGATTTTGACCAAATACTTTAACCGAATTTTGGTAGTAACATGTACTATCACATAATTCGATTATGACTACCGACTTTTGATGTTATTCCTGCTATACTAGTACAATGTGAAATAGTTGGTCTTACCGAATTACTTTGTTTTTTAGAAATATCAATCGTATTAAATCTAACACTGTTTCCATTATTGTTATAAAATTTTATTACTTTGTTAGTAAAAAAAATAGTTAAATACAAAAAATTTTAATATCGTCCATTCAATGAGAGAACGTCGAAAAACGTTATTTTTTTTACCTCCAGCCCTTTGATTTTTTTAATATAGTACTGATTACGGTTTTTAGTTTCATAAAATTGTGTAAACTCTCGTTTCTATTCCGGTTTTAAATTTTATAAAAGACTCAAAAAACAGCTAAAGAAAAGGAAACTTTGAAGAGCCATATTTCCCAAAGTAGATGGACTATTTCCAAGATTTAAAAAGCATAAAAAGATAAACTTGTTTAGTTTTGAATTTTTAATTAAAAAATACATACTTTCTTGTGAAAATGTATTCACAATGCAAATGCAATTTTTTATTGCACTTTGCACTTTTCCCCCCTTTTCGATTTTCAAAACCTTATCATTTTTGAAAAATTTATAATTTTCTTAATAAACAGCAACTTTGACATTTTTGGGACCAGAATGCTAAATATTTTTAATGATTTTTAAAAAAATTGCTTCCTACATTTTTCCATATAAAAGGAAAATTGTTTAGTATTTTAAAGTTTTCTTAAAATAATTTTTAGTTATATCAAAAAAAAAAAACAGAACTGAATTTTGATTAGGTTTATCTTCTGTAGTACTCGTATATTGACTATTTCAATAATTTAGCAAGCGTCTGAAGGCTATAGTTGTCTACTGTACGATTTGAAATACAAAAATAATGTTTAGTTTTCAAAAATGCATTTGTATGGTCCATTAAAAAATTGCATTTGCATATTAAAAGCATTTTAGAAAAAACCCGTGATAGTTGAAAATTGTATTTTCATTATGAATGCATTTTCGCAAAAAAAAGTGGTTATCTTTTTATTACAAATCGTCAAGTAGACAATTGAAGCTTTCATATTCTTTTGAAATATTTCAAGTAGTCCTCTTAGTTTAGGAAATACGATTTTTCAAAATTCACTACTTTTAAAATGTTTTGGATTTTTGAAAAACTGCAATAAAAACACTAGTTTACAAAATTAAAAACTGAAAACGGTAGTGACCAATAGAGAATACGTGTACAAAACATAATGGAATTTGAAGGAATTTAAAGATTTTGGAAGAGCTATCATGGAATGGGCAATATAAATCGTTTAAGAAAAAAGCTAAAATTTTAAAAGAAAAAAGGAAAACTGTTTTTTATTATAAAATGTTTTTGTTCTCTCAGGGTCTTTCTATAGGAAAAATCTTATAAACATAAGTGGTTTCTTATAGAAAAGAATCTTCAGAATCTAAGTTTTTTTTCGAAAGGAAAAGTGCTCAGTATCTGAAATAGGAAAAAGTCCTTTAGAGTTCGAAAGTTTTTTTTTGCAGGAAAAGTCCTTAAAAGCAAATTGGTTTTCTATAAAAAAAATCTCAGAATCTAAGGGGTTTCACTAGAAAAAGAGTCCCCAGAACCCGAGGGTTTTTTTTTTATCGGAAAAAGACCTATGAATATAATTTTCCTGCAGAATTTTTTACACTCTAAGGTCCTTTGAATCTATTGTTAAAATCGTTATAATCAAAAGTTATTTCAGTAAGAAAAAGTTCTCAGTTGCTCAGCCTTAAGCTATATTTCCTATAGAAAAAGCTCTCAGAATCCTAGGTATTTTTTGCAAGAAAAATTCCTAATAATCCAGATTTTTTCTATGCAAAAGGTCCTCAGAATCGAAGCATTTTCTGTATTAAAAAATCCTCGAAATCTGATGGTTTATTTAAAAGAAGAAGTCATCAGATTTTGAGGCTATTTCTTTACAAAAAAGGTCTTAGAATCTTTGATTTTATGATGGAAAAACATCTCAGAAGCTCAGAGCTTTTCTGTACTCGTAAGACTCTGTCTTGTGACAAAATCATCGGGATTCTACCACTTTATGTTTGAAAAAATCTTCAGATTATGTGGAATTTTTTATAAAAAACAAAATACTTAAATTGGGAAGATTTTTTCTGGTTATTATTATCCAATAATATAGTTTTCGATGATTTTTTGTTTTAGTAGTGGGTACCTTAGTTTTAATGATCGTTGTCTAAAAGTACCCTTAAGAAATTCTACTTTGGAAAAATAATTTTTCTTGTGTTTGGTTCCGTTTTAAAGAGAGTAATCGATTTTTTTTTTACAAAATTAAAATGCTTGTTACCAAGGCACGCCAGCCGTTTGTCCTAGTGACTCCCACGGGGATTTTGAATAAAACACATATAATTTTACAATTTGTACTTCTATTTATTTCTATGTGTTTATACGTGTTTGTAGGTATTATATGCGTTTCTATGTTTTATATGTGTTTCTATTAAAATTCCTACATTAAATTAAAATTGATAGGAATTAATTTATAATTAAAAATAATAAATAAATAAATTGTTTACATACTTTTTGGTATGGAAACCACCAGGAAAAATAAAATAAAATATTTATATAAAAATAAATTTTGCTCCCGAGCACTGCGCACAGCCAACTTGTAGTTCAGATTAGAAAATGGCTGCCAAAAGGGCGCATGCTCTGAGGTAAACCTTAAATGTTTATCTTTCGTTAAGTTTTATACAAAATTTACAATCTGAAAATATTTTTATGGCAATATAAATAAATTAATTTTGGTGATGCCAGATGTACAAATAATAAAATTATTGGGATTTTGGAGACAGCGCTAACATTCCCCCCGCAGTATGGCAAGAAGATTCTTCGCCGCCAGACTCTTGTTGTGGAGCAACATCCAAAATCGCCAGCTTGACCACAGGCCTTTCTAGAACTCCATGTTGAGTCAGCACTTTTGCACTTCGTACCTGACCGTCGCTTGCCAATCTCGTCTCCAAGACTTTTCCGCGTAGCCAGACGTTACGAGGAAGAGAAGGGTCAACTATGATCACAAGGTCCCCCTGACTTAAAGGTTTTGGGGAATCATGCCACTTAGTAGCATCATCAGCTACATTTTGTTTGCTTAGAATCCATTTCCAATCTCTAATTGAAGGCAATTCTAAAATGTCAGTACTTCGAAAAGCTACAAACTGAGTATATTTACGGTGGTCGGAATAAAGCCAGCTCAAGACGGTTTTTGAGTCGCACCAAAAATAACTTTTGTTAATTTTTATGTCATGATTTTTAATTATAAACTTTGCCAATCTAGCACCTATTAAAGCAACCATCAGTTCTAATCGGGGAACAGATGTTAACTTTAAAGGTGCCACTCGTGTTTTTGCGGCTTTCGGAAACTCGTTTTCATATTTACTAGCGTTTAAGTTTTTCACATATTGTGAAATACTAGGAGCGCATGTGGCACCGAAAATCATGACTTCCATCACATAGACATCAGGGGTTTTGTTTTGTAAACAATCGCGCCAAAGAAATCGTTGTACATCACGGTCTTCAGGTCTTACATGTATTTGGTGAAACATCTCTTCAATGTCTCCACAGACAGCCACCGATTTTTGACGAAATTTAAAAAGAACAGAAGGCAAGTTGGCTAAAAGATCAGGTCCCTTTAATAAATATGAATTGAGGGACATACCATTTGATTTTGCAGCTGCATCCCAGACGACACACGATTTACCGGGTTTATTTTTATTAAAAACTGCAAAAATTGGTAGGTACCAAATTTTTCTATCTGCACAACCGATTTCTGAAGAATCTAATTTCCGTATGTAGTTTTTGGATAGATGTTTGGTAATTGTTTCTTTAAAAATTTTAAAAAGATCATCATTTTTTACCAATTTATTTTCCAGGCAATTTAGCCGTTTTAATGCCATTTCATAACTATCTGGCAACCCTATGACATCATACTTCCATAGAAGTGGAACCTCATAATGTCCATCTTCTTTCTGTTTTGTTAATTTATTTAAAGGATCTAATGCCCTTTTGTCATTTTCAGCAACTAGGGGGTCTTTTATACCTATTCCTACATTTTCAAGGGAATAACAGCTACTGACTAAACGTTCTAACGTTTCATAGCCTGTGGTGGCAGAGCACTCGCATACATGAAAATTATAACTCATACCTTTGTTTTTATTCTCCTCAGAAGCGCCATAAATAAGCCAACCAAGTTTTGTGTAGACTGCTATCGGTTCATACGGAGAACCTTCACGAATTTTTCGTGAAACACCTAGATTAACATGGTTTAGTCCAATCAAAATTTGTGGCACAGCATCAGTGTAACTCTTTACAGGCAGTTTTCGCAAGTGGCGATATTGCTTTGAAAACATATCATAGTCCAACGATTGTTGCGGAAGATCCAGTGAATTTACTGTATGAACATTTAAATCAAATTGTTTTTTATCAGTGCCTGAAATGGAAATTTTAAGTTTTTGAGAACTATTTTCTCGTCTTTCCATACCTCCCGTCCACCGCAAACATAAGGGGTTTGGCACACCGCTGAGTTCCAACTCTTTTGCCAAACTTTTATTCATAAGACTAATGCTGGATCCTTCGTCTATAAACGCAAATGTTTTTATAACTTTATTTTTACCGTATAATTTAATAGGTATTATTTTAAACAATATAAAATTTTTAATTTCAGCAATGTGGCTGTTGTTTACAGCTTCGGTTTCAATTTTACTTTTTATATTGTTATTTGACGTTTCACTTTGCTTAATTACCGGCACAGAATAACGATGTAATGATGAGTGGTGAAAAAATTCACACCCCTCCTCACCGCATTTATTTTTTCTCTTACAATCACCTCTATGCTTTGACAAACAATTTTTACATAAATTGTTTTTTCTTACTACCCCCCCACTTCTCACTACGATCCATCGATTGGTATGTTGGGCAGCTAGCTACTGTTTTACATTTATTGTTGTTGCTACCACACACAATACATTTGTTCTCACTATGGGAGTGAACAAAAAAAGCTTTTTTGTTTGTTGTTGCTTGCATTGTATTTGCAATTTTTTCTTTACTATTCTTGTTCGTTGATTGATCAACTGGTATACTGCTGGCTATTATACCAATATTAAAAAACCATTTGTCAAATTCGTACAAATTTGGTTTTTTGTTTTGTTGTATCAGCTGTAGTTTTTGAGTTGCCCATTGCATTTGATATGAAGGAGGAAGTTTTTGTAGCAATTCTAGCAGAAGAGATGAATTATTTATTTCATCTAATAAATTGCTGGCGTTTATTGTGGAAATAAGGTTCCTAACATCAATAGCAAAAGAGGTAAGTGTTTTTAAATTAGTTTCATCCACTTTTGGACATAATTTAATTTTATTTTTATTGAACCTATTATCTTTTCAGGTTGCCCATACAACATACGAAGCAGCTGTATAATACCAGGAACATTTGAAGGGTGTATTAGCATATGCTGGACGCTATGTAAGGCTTCTCCTTTTAAAGCCTTTTGGAGGCGGATGAGGTTTTCTGTATCGGTTAAGGCGCAAGCATCCGTGGACCATTCGTAAGTGGACGCAAAAATTGGCCATTCTTCTGGTAGGCCAGAAAATGTCGGCAATTCTTTTGGAAGTGATTGTCGGGCATACATGTGATTTTGTTGCAGTCTTTGCTGTGGGGCAACATAAGATGGTGGGCAAGTAGCCGCATTTGATTGTACATTATCTGTAACGTTTGTTGTAGATGACATTGGATGCCATGAAATAAATTGTTGTGGGACAGAATTAAATAAATTTTGTTGTTGAAAATTATTTTGGTTTGTTTCGAAAGGCATCTCATTATTTGCTGGTAACGATGTAAGTATAGCACCATGAGGATGAGTTAATACGTTCGGCTGTGTAGGCTGCATCCGTGGTTGATACCCACCGCTAGTGGCGGTGGTCGTAGTACATTTTGGTACTGCAGTTGTTGTCAACGACGAACTTATGGCAGCAGTAGTAACCGTTTGTGGGAAAAACTCTACCCGATTTTGCAAACGTTGTTGATGCATAAGGCAAATAAGTTGATTGCTGGTTTAGGGTGTCGTTATGACTATTGGTCAATGACTGTTTTGGTAAATTAGGGTTAGGTTCCGATGTAGCTAACCAATTATGAACGGACTGAGACTTTGTGGACGAACTGTCAGTGAGAGCCTCGGCTTCTTCAAGAAGCTGATACTTTCGATCAAGGTATTTTTTGTTCAGTTCACGTTCTTCTTCTAGCCTTTTAAGTTGCAGTTGAATTTTTCGTGTTTGCGAAACAATTGAGCAACGGCTTGTTACACTTGAAGTGGGGGAAGTTGGTCTTATGGTTGAGCACTGAGTGCATTTGAAGGTTATGTCATCTGTGACATGAGCACAACTTTTGTGAAACTTTTTGTTGCAATCCACGCAGATTGTCATTTTATCGTCAGGGGGATTGGGACAAAGCGAGCAATTGTGATCAAGTTCATTTTGTTGTTGACCCTCTATATTATGTAACGACATTTTGTACTTACTGCGAGATTGGCAATTAGTTGGTGCAATAGGTGACGCAGGAACAGGTTGATGTAAACCGCAAAACAAGGCTCACAGGAGTAGCAAAAAGAATTTTAAAATGTTACCAAGGCACGCCAGCCGTTTGTCCTAGTGACTCCCACGGGGATTTTGAATAAAACACATATAATTTTACAATTTGTACTTCTATTTATTTCTATGTGTTTATACGTGTTTGTAGGTATTATATGCGTTTCTATGTTTTATATGTGTTTCTATTAAAATTCCTACATTAAATTAAAATTGGTAGGAATTAATTTATAATTAAAAATAATAAATAAATAAATTGTTTACATACTTTTTGGTATGGAAACCACCAGGAAAAATAAAATAAAATATTTATATAAAATAAATTTTGCTCCCGAGCACTGCGCACAGCCAACTTGTAGTTCAGATTAGAAAATGGCTGCCAAAAGGGCGCATGCTCTGAGGTAAACCTTAAATGTATATCTTTCGTTAAGTTTTATACAAAATTTACAATCTGAAAATATTTTTATGGCAATATAAATAAATTAATTTTGGTGATGCCAGATGTACAAATAATAAAATTATTGGGATTTTGGAGACAGCGCTAACAATGCTAATTATATTAAAATTAAAATCATTATAAAGTTTATACATCAAATTAAATTAATTTGACTAATTTTGACTATTCAACTTTTCTTAAAACCTTCTTGAAAATTCGCAACCTTTTGGGTTGAATTTTTTTCATTTGTTGTTGCTTTTGGCGCCAAGTGATGTTTACCATTTTTTATGATATTTCGCCTTTAAGCTAAATAAACATTCTACTGCTTTTCAGGTTAAACCAATTAAGACCAAAGTTTACCTCAAAACTGATAAGGTGAACCGATTGATTTTCTTATATACCCAGGTGATAATATTCATATATTGTCATATATGGCCACATATATGAGTTCATATATGAGTTCATATATTAATCCATATATGTTCGAATGCGATATTTGAGGGTACCCAGGTGAAAAAATTCTTATATGATCATATTTTGTAATATATGGTTTCATGTATGAGGATATATGGTTCCATGTATGGGCATATATGAACAAATGTGTAATGTATGTATGTATCCCGCCAAAAGCGGGATGGTTGGTCAGGATAGGTACTACCGAATCAGAGTTAAGCACATAAAATGCGAATGATATTGCATCAGATTCAGGTGAGATGTCTCATAACTCATTCTCTACTATCTTCTTTATAAATTATACAAACTTTAAAATCTATTTTCTTTTATATATTTTTGTTACGAATTAGTACAGCAGAGAGAAGGGGTTATATATGGCCACATCTTGTAAAAAATTAAAACATATTTCCCATACATGGAATGATATATGAATTCATATATGGAGATATATGGCATATATGAAACAATATATGAACCAATATATGCAATATATTATCATATATGGTGTCATACATATCCATATATGAACTTTTCCTTTGAATGTATTTACCCACATATGCTTAAATACATTACATATATGTTCATATATGCGCATACATGAAGCCATATATCCTCATACATGAAACCATATATGACAATATATAATCAAATATGAACTTTTTCACCTGGGTCTGTGTATTTAAAAGACCATTCACATCACATTTATGAAAAACAATGAATCTGAAATTAAGACTATAATTTAAGAATTTAAGCATTGTAAATAATTATGACTAAGAGTGACAATTTGTAGTTATTTGATCAGTACATGTGCTGATCATCAGTTGTACTGAAGGTAAAATCGTGTACTGATTCTTGGAGAATTTTTAAGATTTCTCAGTAGAAAAAGTCCTAAGAGTCTTAAAGATTTTTCGAATCAAAGGATTTTTTTATTAAAAAATTTTAACGTTTTCGAATTGTCAATATAGTTCCCCGATAAATGTTCTGCTTCAGAGAATCGGTGGAACGTTATAGTATAAAGTTTCTCTGAAACTTTCGATTATTTGTACCCAAGAGCAACCGGTCGTTTCACTCTAAACTCTTTTGGAACCAGTAAACTGTTTTAGAACCACTAAAAACATCGTTTCAACAACTTGTCAGCGTTTTTATTCGCTACATTACTTTTTTTCGCAATGTCTCAAAATTAATGACTACCTAAATTACAATTAACACAAAATAATAACAATTTTAACGTAATTTTTATTTCCAATTATATGTTAACATTTTCTTAGGCAACAGGAGCAAAACCAACACGATTATTACCCAAATCAAAAACAGTGTAATAAAGGCCAATGAAAACATCACCTAAAATCCAGAAATCAGTACCCATAGTGGTAAAACTGGACATACATTGACCATCAACAGCAACAATATAGTCACTAGGCTGCAAAATGAAATTAGTACCACCAATTTCGAAAGTTACTTCAGGCAAAGAAAAAACAGTTGAACAATCAACATAGTAATTGCCATCATCATTGTTATAAATAGCACCGATTTGGGTATTCAAAGTTTCATAGGCAGATTCAGGACAAACAATCAAACTGGTACCGGTATCAGCAATAGCTTGGCAATTAGAGCAAATGCTTTGACCATTAATATTACCAGATGTCACTTTCAAATTGCCAATATGCTTGGAGAGAAACAGGAACATAAGTTAGATTACCAGTGTAAAGGGTAGAATCAGCACCACCCAATATCAATTCACCGCCATCGGTAGCAGAACCACTACGTGTCAAGTAGAAAGAGAAGACATCGGAATCAACTAAACCTTGAGAGAACATGTTGTAGAAAGGTGGTACAACATTATCTGCGGCCAAAGTCTGGTAAGCCATACCAAAGATACCATCAAAGTTAGCATCGGTGAAACTGTTACCAGGTTCACTCATGGCTTCAGCGAAAACTTGATTTTGAATTGTTAAACCTTCTAAAGTAACATCATCTTGAGACAAGAAACCGTTCATACTGCCAGTACCATAAGATATGGAAATAGCTTCACCATTCTTAACATAAGTGCTAGATTCATTATGATTATATTGATTATGATTTTGGCAAGCGATATTCCAATACCAACACTGACTGGAGGGAATCCATAAATTAGACGATCCAGAATCGAATAAGACTACAAAATTTTGTGCAGGTGTACCAATGGTGATATTACCATAATAAGCCATATTCATGGAGTTGGATAATAATTCTTCAGTCAATTCAGAAGACTGAGCCAAATTGTATTTGGTACGCAATACCGATTTTTCAGCACGTACATCCTTGCTGGTTTTAACGAAATTTGCATGTTTATGAATTGGTATGCGTACAAAGTCTGCACTGGCCACAGCAGCCAGAATGGCAAATAAAGCGAAATATTTCAACATTTTTTGAAGCTGAAAATGTATATGTAAAGTTGTTAGTGAGGTTAAAAAAGTCTGTTTTATTATTAAATATTACCTTATTATATTAATTGTGTGTTTTCCAAAAACAATACAATTACTACTGGGTAATTTTTTAAAGTTGTCCTATTTATACCAAAACATAATCTGCAAAAATTTGTAGTCATTTCTTTGTAAATAAACTTAATTCCAAATATTTTATCATTTTGTATTTAATTGATTACTTAAATTTTTGACAATTATTAAATAATTAGTATTTTTACACACTTTCCCCACTGCACTGTGGGCGAACATATCTGAATTTTGGCCAAATGTGGTCACGAATCTGTTATCATAATTTTTGAATCCAAAATGGCGATTTAAATATGGCGGCATTCAAATTTGAATATGTTTGCTGAATTCTAATTAATTGTGTATAAGTATTTGGGGTTGCTGATTCCGATTCTGGATCTAAAAATTTGAGATCCAAAACGGTCGATCTAATATGACAACTTACATATTTTCTTAATGTTGTGTTATTTGATTGTAATTGTTCCTATAGGGTATTTTACGTATTAAGAGAGACTGTCTTATTTTAGAATATTAATAAGTTGAATTTTAATTGCTTGTTTACAAAGGCTAAGGAGAATCGGGAACAAAAAATTTTGATATTCATAATTGCTAAAACATTTCTTTTAAAGTCAATACTCTTAGAATACTATGTAGGTAAAGGCCACTGCAAATGTAGTTGAAAACAAATGAAATTACATTTAAAGAAAGGACGACTTATGTACATTACAGTAAATTCAACTAACATTGTCATTTGTGTTTTAATGTTCACAAAATGACTAACAATTGTAGTAAAAATGAACCAACCACATGGTAGTACAAAATAAACAAACATTTTTTTTTTGTTTTTTTTTAATAACAACCCACAACAAAACAACCCACATCATTTGATGTGGGTTGTTTTTTTAAATAAACTACAATGTTAGTAAAAAATTTAATTTGTTTTACAAATGACTGACATTTACATTAAAAATAAACAAACTGTATGACAACCCAAACAACTACATATTTTTAAAGTGTATTAGTTAATTTTTTCTAATTTCAAGGAGTTTTTCGTTTGCTAAATATGTATCATTAAAATTTTGTATTGTTTAAAGCTGTCGTAGGGGTTACCATATGTAATATAAATAGAATGCTGCGTTTATTTTATTATGTTTATTTATTACCTGGGGTCAGCATATTTTTTTTTTTGTTGTTGTTTTGATCCATGTTGAAAAATTCTCGAAAATAAACAAGAATAATTAATATAATCCCAGTTAAAAAAATTTAATATGGAGTCTAATATTGTTATATATCATTTGATAAGTTCCCATATATAAGCACTTATGAATATATCAGAAAAATGGGTCATCTACATGTATCTAATTATATCAAACTAGATATAATTTGATACAACTTTATCAAAGATTTTTCCATATCCGGAACATTAAATTATATCTAATTAGATATTATCATATCTGAGTTTATATTATTTTAGCCGATAGTGGCTATGATATTTGTAACTTGAAGTTATGCTTAAAACTGCTTAAGTTAAAAATTCAAATTTCTAGTAATCTTAAAGACCCAAATTTTGTAAATAAAACATAGCGAAATGTTTAAAAACTAACAAGAAAACATTTACGTTTTCAAAAATATATAATTAACTTGAGAATTAAATTTCGTCATTAAATTAATATGCTTATATGTAAAGACATAAGTGATAAAGTCTTAACTTTCAAATAACTTAATTTGATATTTAACTTTACTAAATATGTATAGTACGATGTATAAAGCTAAGATATAAAATTATAATAAAAATTGTTTATGTATGAAGCATATATGATTTAATAGGACTTATCCTGGGAGCATATATAATAGAGCACCCATATGTGCATATTTGTTTTTTTTATCGCTCCCCGCTCATTTTAAGTTAAGTCGGGAGTAAAAAATAATGTTTAGCGAAAAATTTTAGTTTTAGGTTTTAAACAGGCGAAGCAGTTTGAACTTTTGACCTCAAAAAGGGGTGAAAAAGCTTAATAGATAAATATGCTTGTAACTCTTAAAGTAAAATTTTTACCAGATTAACCTTCATAACAAATTGTTGAAGAATGAAAATGCGAAGATTTTTCCCTCACATTGTTTTGACCGAAAAATGACAGATCGTGGGGTATGCGTGGTTAAAGTTAAAATTTGAGTAAGACCTTTTTTCAAGAAATGCTCGTAAATATTCGAATGGTGAAAAACTTCAGCTCTTTGCGTAATTTAATAGGGTATTTAATGTTGTTTTACAAAAAAATAATTTTGGAAAAAATATGTCGACCATTCCATGAAATCAACCCAAATCCTACTTTGAAACAAATTTTTTTTTTTTTTTTACGATTTTAACTTAATTGATAATTTTTTATAGATTTAATGCATTTAATACTACTTCTTTAAAACTAATTTATTATAAAATCTGAAAATAAATAACGGCTTCCTTTAAGAACGCTTAAATTACAAAAAAAAAATGTTTAAAATTGAATTCAGTATAAGTTTTATTGTTTTACATTAATTAGTTGATTTCATATTTTAATAGTTAATACAATTTATAAATAATACAGCAATATACTAAACTAAAGCATAAATAATAAACTAAACCATTGAAATCAATAAAATTCTCCCCTTAATTAATTTTAAAGTATTTCTCAAACATGATACTAATTATTTTGGGTCTTTGGATTTTTTTAAATATTCTAAAAATTTATTTTTAGAAAAATTCTTTGTTGACAGATCGTTGTAGTTCTGCTCCATAGCATGCAGAATGAATTGCTTCTGGTCTTCCTGATGCGTTAGAACAGCATTAAATCGTGTAATTAAAGCACATCCTCTTTCCGCAATATCATTTACAACTAATAATTGTTTGACTATTGCTTTCGCTGAATTGTAGCTCTCATTTTCTTCCCAAGTTATCGGATCAGCCAACAAGAACTTTTGACTAATTCCTGTTATTGCCTCATTTAACAAATTATTAAAAAATAAATAGGTGTTGTTGGTTACAAAATCACATAACTCAATTGACATGAGATCCATTGCAGCTATATTTGTTCGTTTCGGTTGATCCGGATGTCCAGGTTTTTTTAAATTATAAGCCATTTTTCTTTTCATTTCAACGTCTACATCACCGTCGAAGAAGGCCAATGCAATATTTGCTTCATTTAAGTACCAAAGGTGCTTAAGTAGTTTATTTTGTACAGCATCTGCAACGTCTTTGTCAACAAGTTTATATTCTTCTAATTCTTTTAAAAGACTCAAGTCGTTGGATGGTGCTTTTGGCGCCAATTGACACAAAAACCAATGCTTTAAATAAATTCGAACCACGAATATATTAAATCTTAGCAAATTTTGCAGTTGATGAGCTGAAACGATTTAATTATTTGTTACTCTTTGAAAAATCACTATCTTCATAACCCTTTGACTATCTTACAAATTACATAAAGTCGGTAGTCAAAGCGTTTATTTATTTTTGCAACATATACTTACGAGGGAGAGTAAATTGTTTTCTGAAGAGAACTATTTTAAGTGAGTAAATAATTTTTGCCATCCATCTTGCTTGGCTGATAGCTCCCGGCTGAGAAATTTTATAGTTTGGAATATTTTCTCCAAGAAAGACCAAACTTAGTTTTAACATTTCAATATAGTCGTGTCTTGTTATATCCACTTGGTTTTCGATTTGATCTTTGATGAAATTTATTATAATAAAACGAACATTATCAGGAAAATGTTTGGATACATCTGGATCTGCTATACCAGGTTCAAAATTGTCATGTTCAAGTTCAAACCATATCTTCCGAAATTTTTCAAACAACTGAATTTTGGACCTGATGTTTTTGGCTCCACTGTTGCTTTGAAAGCTGCTCCAGCAAGTAATTCCATGACATGATGTCTACATGCGAAATACAATAAGTGCCTGTTTAGCTTTTGTTCGAGAACTGCGCAAGATCCAATAGATGAGCTTCTATTGCTTGCTGTTGTGTCGAAGCACATTGCCATAACATTGTTTTCTACATTCCAATCCATTAAAGCAGAGTAAACTGCTTCAGCTTCAACAGCACCTGTTTGCTTTGTTACTTTTGGAACTCCAAGAACTTTAAAATCACCATTTGACGACAAAATAATTGCCAATCTGTTGCACATTAATTGGTTTTCGTTTGTGCAATCCTCCAACACTTTACCATCCCAATGCACTGTAAAACCTGCATTAACCGGGAATTGTTTTTTTATATTTTTAAAAATCTCCTCCCTATGCTTAATCCGTTGCTTTCAAATATACTCCGGAGACATAGTTAATGATTTTACATCATGTCCTAAATTGCTGGCTGTTTGGCCAATAATTATTGCAGCTCCGGTATTAGAAATGTGATACCTATCAAGAGCTTTAGTTAAGCTCTTATCAACTAAAGTTTGAACCGGTGGTTTAGTTGTTCTAATTATTTGTCTTGGCGGTACATATACTGAGCCTTCGGAGTCAGAATCAGTATCAGTATCAGATTCGGTGTACATATTTTTTTCTTCAGAAGTATCATTATCAATCATAACAAAATCCGTTGATTGATCTTTAAAGTTTAACTGTACTCTTTTACGTACAGCTACCATTGATTTACGATGGTCGTTCAAAAAATCGATCACTTCCTGCTTGTTTTGTTTTCTTAACAAATTTAAAGCATTAACGTGGGAAGCATCCAACAAATCATCTAGGGAATCAACAAATGCCTTTGCTCTCGGACAATTTAATTTTCGCAATCGGTTTTTTTTTATATTTTTGTACTCATTATATAATCTTATAATGTTTTTTTCAATACCGTCTCGTCTTTTTGTTGGTATTTCAAATTTTTGAAAAACTTCAATGACTTCTTTTGATATAATGGAAACACTACATTTTACACTTTTTTTATTATTTTCAATAAGATACAGTAATCGTCCAAAAAGATCTTTTTTGCTTGGAAGCATATTTCCACTAAGCCCGCTTATTTTTTTTCCTACAAAAAAAAAAAACGTTTTGGATACCTTCAGAAACTCAAATAATCTTAAAAACTTACCAACTAAATTGGAATGTTTCAATAAAGAATTTCTATCCATATTTTACAAATATTTTCACGGAATAATATTCAATATTATTTTAGCAATACAATAAAAAAAATATTTAATTTTTATTTTTATTTTATATAACTTGTTATATTAATACATTAAATTTATAGTACTAAGGCAAAGAGTACTAAAGCAAAAAAAAAAAAATAATTTTGAAAGCAAATAAGTTGAAATTAAAAAAAAAAAAAATGTTGCTTCATAGTAGGATTTGTATTTTCTCATGGAATGGTCGATTTATTTTATCCGAAATTATTTTTTTTTAAAACTACATTACACACCCTGTTAAACTATGCAAAGAGTTCAAGTTTTCCCCCATTCGAATATTTACGAGAATTTTATGAAGAAAAGTTCTTACTTAAATTTGAACTTTAACCACGCATAACACCACGACCGGTAAGACTTAGGTCAAAACAATGTTAAAGAAAAATCTTCGCTTTTTAATTCTTTAAAAATTAGGCTATGAAGGTTAATCCCGTAAAAATTTTATTTTAGGAGTTATAAGCAAAAATAGCTACAAAGGTTTTTTGTCCTATTTTTGAGGTCAAAAGTTCAAACTGCTTGGCCTGTTTAAAACTTAAAACTACACTTTTTGTCAAAAATTCTTTTTTTACTCTCGTCTTAAATGAAAATGTGCGGGGAGCGATAAAAAAAACAATTATGCACATCCCATATACTTTATGGGTGCTCTAATATATAATCATATCGATCACTACATATATTTGGATTATTATTGTATGGCTTATGTAACTATATATGGAGTAAGATTTAAAGACATATAATTATATCATGAACCATACCAAAAATTCTCTCAATTCAAATTATCAGATGTATTTGTATATAATGATATAAACCGTAATGTAACTCCATTAAAAGTCAGATATAACTAGATAAGATATGAAATCTTCTTTATTTGCCAATTCGTTTTCCGAATTTTAGCGACCAATACAATTGAAGTAGTATTACATTGCATGATAAATAATTTTATAAATTTTTCATAATTTCTGCAAAAGCGTCCCTATTTCTCGCCTCGCTCAAATCTCGGATACCAGTCCCACATCTCGGATACCAGTCCATTCTTGTATGTTATTAAGCCACGTAGTTTCTTTTCTTCTTCTAGTATGTCTACTTCAATATTAGCTTTCGTAATGGTTTGTAGGAGCTTATATTTTGGGTTTCTCATAATGTGACCCAAGTATGTATAGTGGCTAACAGCTCTCTATCGCGGTGTACTTGCCTTATTTCTTCGTTGTTAGATATAAAGTTTCAGTATTCGTCGGAAGATCCATATTTCGAAGGCTTCCAGTCTTTTAACGTCAACTGCTTTAATAGTCCACAGATATAACTAAATCAAACTATTTTTACCCGGGATGCGCAAAACATTTAAAAAATACTAAAGCTTTGACACCCATAAAAAAAACTTAAAAAATATATATCTTAGTGGCTCACTTTAGTGAACAAACGAGGTATCATATAAGCAAACATTACGAACATATGTTTTTAAAATTGTTTTTTTTTTTATTTATTATTTGTTTTCATGGAGTAATTTAGTTTTATTAAAATTGTGCATAAAATTCTTACCATTTGCAAAAATCAGATTTGAGAAATTCTCTAAAAGTTTTTTAATTGTGAATATGAAAATTATTCAAGTTCGAGGCCATACTCTATATAATTTCGATAATCTAATTAATCGTATATATTGATTCAAATTATTTATAACTCTAAATTTGTTCATTTTAATTTAATCTAACAATTCTTTCAGAAAAAATGTTCGATTAACCGAATATCGATTAAATACCTAAAATTAGGTGTCTCTGACAACATGTTTGTAATAGGGAAGGAAGTACATTTTTTATTTGTACCAAAAATTTAAATATTGTAGATGATATAACAAATATGATATGTAAAAAATATGTGGGCAAGTTTCGCTAATGTGGCATGTTCGCTAAAGTCGAAGTTAGGTTATTTTCGTGTTATTTCATGAATATGTTAAAGACGGCATTAAGTGTAATTTTCTCTATAGTTTTATTGTGTCGTTGCAAACAAAAAGCAATATAAGCTGTAGTTTTTCGCTTACATTAATAGTAATTGAAAAACAAGTTTTAATAATTTTCCAAGTCGTATTTCTGAAAATGGTTAGAATTGTGTTCTCAATTTTAATTAAACTAATTGATTCCATAAATAAAAATAATATTTGCTAATGTGGTACCTTGCACAGTGGAATATATCACCAAATTTTTGGAAATAATCGGTTATTTCTTACTTAGTTGTCTGATTGCAATAATAATTGAACAGGCATAAGTGATGTAATGTCTAGCTTAAGTTTTGGCGTTGAACCTCTCAGACCATAAGGGGTGGCAATATGACCCCGTAAAGTTGGGCATATTTTTGTTATCCTATTTTCATAAAATTAACATATTTGTGATATGTTAGTACAGACTTATTCAAACCATGCTTACACACAGAGAAATAACGTGTAAACCGAATTGAAAAGTGTATTTTAATGGTAAAAACTTATAAATTCAGTTAGTGCAACGATATTAACATTAGATTTTTGAAAAATTTGGCCTTTGCAACTAAAATTTGGTTGAATTAACCGAACTTTGTTGTGAAAACCAATTTTCAGTTGCACCTACCTACTGAAGTTCATAATAACCGAATTTGAGACGTAGTAACCAAATTTCAGTTGGCAAATAGCTAAATTTTTCTCTATGTGTACATGTGTGGATTGATTATGATGAAACGATGTGTAGAATTTAAGATTTTGCGCAACTTACAAGGGGAGTCTTCCGATGGGTTCTCTCCGATATTTTTTTTAAAAAGAGAAGCAACACTCGGGAAATTCTTCCTATTAATTAATGGGTTGCTTTCTTTGGAAAGGGGATAGTGAAGATGAAAGTTGGTGAAAGATGAAGGGCTTCAAACATGGCAACACTGTAATTGCGCGAGATGATAAGTCTTAGAACAGTTGTTGCTCGCCACCTGATGTAGAGTTGGCGAATTTATTGAAGCCTTTTGTTTCATAGCCCTGATTCATTATTTTACTTCGGTGGGGTTAAGTGCTATGGGAACACCGACTGTGGGCGCAGCGATACATATAAGTGATAGAAAACTCATATATATAATTTTTCTAAATTGATGTTGTCGTCACCGGGAATCGAACCCGGGACCATCTGTGTAACAGTCCAACGCGCTAACCATTACACCACAACGCCCACAAATTGAAAAATGAATGAAATTTGGATATTTGATAAAGGAAAAAAAATTAACACGTAATTGATAGCTGCCCAATCTCATGTTTATGGGTTAGAAAGTGTGGTCAAAAATTGCCAATATGTATAATTGTTTTTTCTTTATCACATATCTAAGTTTAATTAAGATCGCAGAGAACCCATCGGGATACTTCCTTTGTTAGTTCTAGTCTTATTTAGATATTTTATGCAATACTTAAACTATTCTTTTCAACATATCTCAAAACTATCGTTTGTTTATCGCAATCAAAAAAGTAATCATACACATTAAAGTGGAACGAAACACAACAATTTTTAGTTTCCATCTAAAAATGAACTTGGACTGGGATTCCCAAAATTTTTAGTTATATGCAACAACCCTCAGTGAGCTGGACCATATTTTTTTTTGTAGATGCGTCTTTAAAATTATTATACCTTTTTCTAAAAATCGTCCAGCTCACTAACGGTTATCGCAAAACACGAAATATTTCGGGAATATCTTAGAAAATGTAAATGTTTATATCGGGCCACTAAATTTGTTTTCTGAAACGACTCACCTTGTTACACATGTGTTTGAAAATTACGTAAAACCGACAAAAATTTCGATTCAAAAACAAATTTATTTTTTCATTAAATGTCTACAAAATATTTTCAAATTTTATTTTAAAAATGTTCACATATTTTGTAGATATTCATTGCAATGGAAGTATTTGCTAAAATAAATTTCGCAAACATTACCTTTTTGGCAACATAACATATAGTAAAATCTAAGAAAAAACCCAGATTTACTAGTTAATGCTGCTTATCTATTAAGCAAAATTTGACACCCAAATGTACATTAAGGTCTTATCAGTCTTTCCCATACAAAATTAAGAGAAAATATCTAATTTTTTAAATTTAAAGTATAAAAAACTTAGTTAAAACATACAAAATTTTAATGGAATTTTGCTAAAAATTTGGACCAAAGGTGAAAAAACTGGCAACGCCATTAAAATCAGCGTGGCCGAAATATTTACGATCAATGGTTGGTATACTCAGGGAAAAAAGTTTCATCATATTGATGAAACTGTTTCATAAATCGTTTGTCATCAATTATTCATTATATTTGTGAAGTTTTCAAAGATATGATGAAGAATTTCATAAAAATGTATGTCAAATGTTTCATAAAGCTTCATCATATTAATAAAAAAATTTCATAAACCTTGTGAACATATTTTTTTTGTTTTCCTATCAATTGAAATTGAGAATTTCCAATTGAAATTTAAAAATTATCGATAGAAATTAAGAATTTTCATTTGAAATTAAGAAAATGTAATTTGTACGAGGGCGGATCAATTAGTCCGTGACTTTTCGAACTTCCCTTGTAATTATATGAAATGCAACACTGCTCCCATCAAGTACCACACGTTAATAGACGCACAAGTACAAATAACGCTGAACGTTCTGGACGGCCAATTGAGGTCAATACACCCGAAAATGTCGAAAAAATCCACGATATCGTGTTGGCCGATCGAAGAGTAAAAGTGCGTGAGATTGTTGATGCCATAGGCATTTCATATGACAGCGTGGTTTTGATTTTACATGATCAGTTGGGTTTAAGAGAGCTGTCTGCAAGATGGGTGCCGCGTTTGCTCTCAATTGAAAATAAACGTAATCCTGTGACAACTTTAAAGGATTGTTTGGAGTTGTTTAACAGCAGTTCGAATGAGTTTTTGCTGCGTTTTCTAACTGTGGATGAAACATGGATCCATTACAACACTATGGAGACCAAGCAGCAGTCTAAACAATGGGTTTCTCAGGGTGAACCGGCTCCAAAGCTCCAAATTCTTAACATAATTTATTTTTTTCTGAATTAAAATAAAAATTAATATCAATTAATATTTTCGGAATTTAGATTTGAAATTCCAAGTTTAATTGATATATTCTGAATTACTGTTGCAAAAATAATGGAGGTTAAAAAAAATGTTTTCAAAATAAATGTTCGTCATAGCCTGTTGCAATTTTTCATTTCATAAAAATTTATGAATTTGCTTCTTCATGTTAATAGATTGTCTTATAACATTCATAAAACATTTCATAAAAAGCTATGAAATATTTTCGTATTTACTATTGTCTTCAATTTGAACTTTTATGAAATAGCTCCATCATGATGAACCTTGTCTTCAATTTGAACTTTTATGAAACAGCTTCATCAAATTTATGAAGTGTTACATTGGAAGCAAATTAATGAAGCTTTTCATCATATTTATGAAGTTTTTCATGAATATGATGAATATTTTCCTTTGAGTGTACTGATGCTCTAGGTTTTTGAGGTCAATTTTGTCGCATTGTGATATTTGTGACAAAAAGAGCAAACGAAAACGTTAATATCAACAAATTTATTGCTTGATTTATCATAAATTTAGTTGAATGCTAATAACAGTATATTTTGCTGAAACCAACAGAAACATTTGCTGAAAATTTTAAGATTTCTGATTTTAGAAGGGCAGATTTTTATTTGCGGAAAAAATTCTAAAAAAAAAACTTAGAAAATTTTAAATTTTTTTGTAATTTGTTATCTACTAATAGTTAGCAAATTTTTTGCTAATTTTAGCAGATTAAGTTTTTACTTTCAATTAACTTAAATTAAGCTCAAATATAACAAATTTTTGTTTAGGTATGTTTAATAAAACAAATCTGCTGATTTTAGCATTTTTTTCTGCATACTAAACTACACTAAATTAACAATTTGCTTAAATTCAAAACTATTACAAATATGTGAAATTTTGAATTTAAACTTTGATCAATAAAAACCCGTTTATCAGAATGATGAAATATTTTTTTCGTACAATACTTAACATATCTGTATTCTAAAAATATAATTAAATTTTCTATCTACATATCTCTCAGATACTTTTTGTTAAAATGTGGAGAAGCTGGCCCACAGTACACTGTATGCGAAATTATGTGTGCATCAGTTCTTTATTTGGTTTGTAACGCATTACAATATCAATACACTAAAATAAAAAAGTTAGCAGTTCTCTTATTTATTAAAAATAAATATAAAATATTTCGCAAAAATCAGTAACGAAAATTAGTAAAAAAAAATTGTGTAATTTGTATATAAAGAATATGAAGAATTTTTAGTACAACATGATTTCGTGCTAAAAATTAAAACAAAAACTGTAAGGCGGGGTATAAAACGTTTTACTAATTTGTCTACTAACTTTTTTTAGTTAATTTCACATTTTTTCGTCTAATAAAATTCTTGCTGTATACTGAAATGTTGCTAAAAAAAATGGAAGTTATGTTATCACGGTCAAATTACTGTTGTCTTAACTGATTTTCTGCTATAATGACAAACAATTTCGGTAATCACAATCGAACAATTCGATTTCTATAAATTCGTTTAGGAGCACGAATCTTTATTCACTTTGGCATTGCTTTACCAAGAGTCATTCTATTCCAAATAACGTCAGGATAATTTACATTATGTCAAAGTACTTTTTTTTGATGTTTGCAAAATTTAACTATTATGTGGTGGAGGGTGTTCAAAGATCAGTATAGCCGATTATAACAATTTTGTTTGTTTTCTGAAAACTTTTTGTAAATTAATTTAATTCACATTATTTATCTAATTTATTTTATATCGCAAATGATAAGAGTATTATTGTTTTAGTAAAAATAAACAAAGAAAACAAATATGTACATTTTTCTTAACCCATTCGCTTGAATGTGGAACGCATTTTATTAATTTGTAAAATAAGCACAGTCGTAGCTAGATTTGTCCATGGGGTGAGGGGGAGCATATTATGAGAACCATATTTATATTTTTTTTTAGAACAGTTTTGGTCTACCGCAGCATTTTTACAATTTCAGAATATTGCCCAGTCAAAATCTGCCAGTGTTACAAAACATCAAGCACTTGTATACCACAGGCTAACTGAGGAATTGTAAGTAAACTACTGGCAGAACACTTGTTTACGACGGTTTAAAAAAGCTTTTTGTCAGTATTTGTTTTGCAATAACTGCAATGGTCTACAGAAAAAATTATTGCCAAAGAATTGTCTGAGACCACTATGCCAACGTTGGGAAATAGTGTTTTCCAAGTGCTATCAGTCAGAAATTACCAACGGCTCAAACGTCTAAGCACTCGAAAAGCATTTAATTTACAAAAATTGTGATGCTTTGTTTAAAAAGTTTGTAGTCGGAAGGTTCCGAGTTTGAGCCCGCCGAGCCAGAAACTGCCAGCGGTACAAAAAATTCAAGTACTGGGTAACCGAGGAACTGTAAATAAACTACTGGCAGAACGCTTGTTTAAAACGTTTTACCAGCGTTTTGCCAGTCGGTAATTCCCAGGAAGGTTTTTTTTAAATTCCGGAAGAGCGGAAAAATTTTTAATAATTTATTATTATTTTTAATTATTAGCATTTTTATACATCATAGATGTCGCTAAAACTCACAAAAATTTGGGAAATAGTGGAAATTAGATTACATATGATTTTCTAACAATTGTGAATTGTTTTGGTGTTTGTCTTAGCTATCTTCTGCAAATACAATTAAATGTAAAATCGACCCCGTGTAATTGAAACTGGTTTTAAGCCACAGCAAAAATCGACCTGACTTTAGATCAAGCGGTTAAAGCGCCTGTCTAAAGTGTAGTGCGAAGTGCACGTGGCAAAGAAAGCAGGTTCAAGCCACGGTCAGGATTGCATTTAATAAAATAAACATTTCATATATGTAGATGCAATCAAACAATAAAAACCATAACAAATAATTACAGTATTGTCAAAAGGATTACTAATGAAGGTTGTGTTACCAGAAACTGCGCAGTCTAATTCAATTAAAAATTTACAATGTAGTTATGATTTTTAGAAAAGTATGCTTAATCTTCTCAAACATTTTTATTTGGCAAGAAAAGTTTATTATTTGACTTAGCAAATTTAACCTTCTAACCAGCATGCCCGCTGGTTAGTTAAGCTATTTCGATAGAAAACCATGTTTTAAAATATAATGTGAAGTAGTTTTTTGTATGCACAGTTTGGAAGCGAGAAAGTGTTCAAAGTTCGTAAAATTTCAAAAAATAAATAATTTCAAATGAACATAACTATCAAAGATCATAAAAATGTATTTATTTTTATTAGGATATTGTCCTAACAAATAATCTATAGAGTTTTTGTTTTCAAATTTATTAATTGACCCCTTTCAGGAATGTGTTGATAGATATATTTCGGGTAATTTTCTAGATTCCCATCAGAACACGTTTTGAGAGAAGTGACAATCCCTTGAAAAACATCAAACATTCATATAACCTAGTTTTACCTACTAAATGAGAACTAATATATGAGCTCAAAGTTAAAGATTATCACCATTGATTAAAAATATATTGAAAACTTGTACGTTATTTGCAACCTCTACCTTTGGTAGATACACAATACTCGCTTTCTACATTTGGTAGATATACAATACACGCTTTTTGTTTTTATTCAAATTTTTATTTCACACTTGTTTTGTTTTGTTTAGAAAGAAGATGTAAAGGGGGAGTAAACAAGACCGTACTTTGTCTTTTTTACAAGTTTGATAAAATTTTTATTAAAAATACACTTTTAAAAATGCTGAGTCAATTAAAGCAAACTTAAGCAAATTTTATCATTAATACATTATTTAAAAAATCCCATTAACTTTAATGACAATTCTAAAAAATACAAATTCTCTTTACAATTGCATGCTGAACCAATTTATAAACGCCTGTTTGAGAAACGGATTTCTGAAATGGCCAGCAATGACAATGAAATATCTGAAACCCAAGTCGATGAATCTTTCAAAATGAAACTAAGAAATGTTATAGGCCAATCCAAAAAAGTAAAAATCAGATCAAGTAAATTTGTTCAAGAGAGACATTGCTTTATCAGAAATTGCGGATTCAAAATTAAGATGATTTATATAATGCTCAGTTAACAATAAAGCCAACATCGGTACATAGTGAACTGGTTTTCTCCGTTGCTGGGAACTTTGTCACTAAAATTTGAAATCAGATCTCAAGCGAATTACTGAATGATTTAGTAGACTGAAAAACTTATTTTTTTTTAACGAACTGATGATTTTTTTTTTTCTATATGATATTTATTTTTAATTTTAAATTATCCCAAATCATTTAATTAATATGTTTTTGTTTTAGTTTTCAATGCACGCACAAATTGATTGTATACATACACACAGAGAAAGTGCCAACCCAATTTAAAAGTGTATATTAATGGTAACAACTTAAAAATTTAGTTAGTACAACGATATTTACTTCAGATTACTGAATATTTTGGGTGTTGCAATTAAAATTCAGTAGAATTAATCGAACTGCGTTGAGAAAACTAATGTTAATTTGTGCCAACCCAACCGTCTGAATTTCGTAATAACCGAATTTGAGTCGTAGTAGCCGAATTTTAGTTCGCAAATAGCTAAATTGTTCTGTGTGCGTGTGTGCTATATTATTTAATTAATAATAAAATTGAATTAATAAAAACTGCGAAAGGAAATATTTAAATTTCGTTAGATTTTTAAAAAGTTAGAAAGTTACTCTGATCACGCAATACGCTACCCAATTTCAAATATATGAATGTCAGACGCAAAAATATTAATTCTAAACAAGTTTACGTCAATTCCTCATAATTTTGTGATGTTCGTATCCCGTTATTGGTGCGCTGATATCAACTTGGTATAGCTCAAGCTATATAAAATTATAAATATTTTCAAATACTGTTCTCAAAACTTAATACTTTTAAACGGCGCCAAACCCATATGCAAAAACTGCGAAAGTTTTCAAATCGGAAAAATTTGGTTTCACTTGCAAACCACCGTACAACTTTTCACCAAGCAGCGATGTGGAACATGTTAGTGTTGGGTGGAGTCAAATGGTATGGGAACACCAATGAAAATGAATTTTTGTGTACATCCACAATTCTGTTATTACATTTGTTTTAAAAGTTTACCCTATTGCCGATGGTGGTGTCCCTAAAATTTAAAAAAATGTAAAATATTTTGTAATTAATTAAACTTCAAATACCCAGCCAGTAAAATGTGGATACTTTTCTATGAGTGAAAACTAAATCAAGTAGGACACATATTTTTGAAATTTCAAAATTTTATTGCCAAAAATTACCATAGAAAAACCATAAAAGGCACAAAAATTTGAAGAAAAGTCTTTAATCCAAAAAATGGTTCAGAACTGACTCAGAAATGTAATTAAATTTAAATATTTTGTGAACAATTTAAAAAAGCAACAAAAAAAAAGAATGATTTTTGAGCCTATAAAATTTTTTCTTTATAGTTTCTGAGACATTTTTGAATTAAATCGGAAGACACTTTTGAATGAACCACTTTCATACAAAAATTTTAAATTGTAAAGCCTATTAAAATTTTGTTTTTTATTATTTGTTTTCATGACATCGAGTTTTTTGGTTGTAAGCTTATTCTTGCTTGATGGCCTTTTCAAATTTTATGAATGTTGTTGCTTTGGATAAGCCTGTTATCCACTATTTACATTAAAAGTTTGAGACCACCAAGGGCAAATATTTAATGGGGTGCTCCTTCAATGTAAATGGTCTCCAAAACAACTTTGTTGCTCAATGTGCATTCATAGTATCCTTGTTTATTATTATTGTATGTTTTGCATTACAAATGGGCTATTTTATGTTGGACCAAATTACATGTAGTGGCCAAAGGTATACTAAAACTAACATTAGACACCGATTTACCTTCATGCCCTAGCCTATGATAAAATTCTTTACAACAAACTACAGATTTTTAAAATATGCACAGAACTTTAATTTGCTTTTCAATTCACTTTAGCAAATCTCTGCCACGATTTGCCATTTTTCATTATATTAGATTTGATATTTTAATACGAGTACTTTTCAATATTTCGATTTTTACATACATAGTTTAAATAGTTTTTATTTTGTTTATTTTGTATTGATCTATCCACATCTTATAGTTATTGGCCATTACCAATGTTATCCCCAAAAATAGTTATAACTTTTCCCAGTGGTGCATTCTCTTACATGCACCACTTTAATAAAAAACAGGGCCCGAATTATATAAGGCGATTGTGGTCATGCGATATCGCTTTGGCAATGATATTGCTTCACGTAACGAAAAATTTTGCTATCGTTTTTTCAAAATCGTTTTTTTTTAAATTACTCATATTAAAGACTTTTAAAACTTTCATAACATTAAAAATTAACATTTTTCTGTGTCATTTTTGAGCTGTTGAAATGTTATTACCCAGTAAAAAATAGGATCATCCAAAGAGTAATCTTGGAGCGCTCCTTTGCGAGTAATGGATTACTCCATAAAACTCCGGACCTCATTGGATTTTTAACACAGCATGTTCGCAGATACGAGTACTCCTTTAAGATCCTTATGGAGTACTCCCTTTGATCTTGAAAATGACGAAAGAGGGAGTAACCGTTTTTGTCTCCTAAAAGAGCATAAAGAGAGTAATCGCTTTTGTCTCCTAAAAGACCATAAAGGGAGAAAACATTCATATAAAATACAAATTTGGTTATTTTTACAAAAACAAGAAAATATTCATTTATTTTTTAAAAATTTTTCAAAAATGTTATTATTGTTTTTTTTTTTTGGATTCGACGAGGTCGTAGTTTTTGACGAGTAGGTCTGTCGGTAAATAGTTGCCTTACATTTACGAAATGCCAGCTTGAAAGATTTTTCCTATTCCGGGTATGTTGGATACGTGTCTGTAAGTGCTTCTGCAAGAAAATTAAAGAAAAGATAACACGTAATATATTATTTAAGACATGATATTAAAAATTCAGCTATTGCCGAAATAAAAAAAAAGTTAAACAATTTGTATTTGTTTAAGGCTATCATATTTTTTGATCAATCCCAATTTAATTTGAGCAAAATATTTTCGCCGATGATTTTGCGTAGTGCTTTTTCAATTTTGATTTTGTCAAATCTCAATTTAATATACGAAATCTGAAATAAATTAAAATAAAAAACAAAGAAATTTGAATACTTGTTTAACTGATTGCATTAAAAAACCTCAGTCTTACCACTTCTGAATCAGGCTCGGTTTTAATCAGCTGTTCTGCCGAATTTAATTCCTCCAAAGAATTAATTGGGAAAATTTTAAGATCTCACTAGTTGGGCGTAAATGTTTAGCAACTGTTCTAACAAAACAGTCTGTTTACACATAATTTGCTTTAATGATCCGACTTCATTTGTGAGAATATCAACTTTGTTTTCCAGGCTTTTTATTGCTTCCTTAGCTTCATTGCTTGTTTCTGGAAAAATATAAATTAAAGAAAGAAAAGAAAAATATAATAAAATGAATACTACAAGAACTATAATTAGGAGGCTCTATGTATTTACCTGTCACATTAATCGAAGCGCTGGTTATAGTTTCCGGCGTAAATATTGGCTGCGTTTGGAATATGTTCGCCACAACCGTTTTAGGAATATTGCTACATCTGGAGGCTTTGATGGGCCAATATATGTAGCAATTAAAAATGGCTCTGTGTTTTTAAATTCTGAAAAGGCACCTAGGATTGGCCATAATGACTTTGATGAGGTTTTATAAAACGGCATTCCATCCACAAATATATCGATCAGTAATTCGGCATTTGCATTAGGTGATAAGTATTGGCCGTGCATCATCAGTGCTTTTTCTAAACCACAAAGAAAGTATTCACCTGGTGAATACTTTCATTGTGGCTTCTGATCAAAATTTTCTCTGATATTGTTTGAATTGATATCAAAATGAACATCAAAGTTTTCCGTTTGGCTATCTTCATTTGATAAGTCATTGACTTTGTTAGGTGCTGATGACATTATTAAAAAAATTTTGTTTATTAAATTTAATTTTATCTGTTTTATTGAAGTCGTTTTCAATAATGAACTGTTCTTAATAAATTGTTTTGAATGGAATAGGATTATCTCATAAAACAAAATTTGAAATGAGTTGTTTTTGAAAACCATCGAAAAAAGTGTTTTCAAAGTGATTCAATATTAAAAATACACGCAGAAATAACTGAGGGAATATTATTGAAGTACTTAGTAATTATACAACTACATAAGTTTGATGTTAGTTTTAAAAATTTCTTGTTAAATATTTGAATTTTTTTTTTAATTTTTTACAAAAATTTGGAAATATTAAACTAGAACTTTGTAAAACTAACTTGAAACTTATGTAGTTGTATATCTACTAAGCACTGCGATAATATTTCCTCAGTTTTTTCTGCGTGTATTATTAATCTTGAATCACCCTTAAAAACATCTTTTTCGATAGTTTTCAAAAAACAATAAAATTTATACAAATCATTTAAAATTTTATTCCTGCGTGTAATATTTCAAGTAAAAAACTTAAATTATACCAATTTATAAAATAAAATCTATTTTGGAGTACATTGTATAACATTTAAAACCCGGTTAACCGGTTTTTTTTCAAATTCCAAAAACCGAAACCTGTTTTTCTAAAATTTCAACTATTCGTAAAAACCGAAAACCGGTCTTAGAAAAATGCCGAACAAATAAAAACTTTTTGAAAAATACACGAACTTGGCAGTATATGTGGCAACATTCCCACAACTATCTACTCAAAAGACTTTCAAATAAAATTATTGTTTAAAACTTTGCTTCATGGACTTCTTTGTCAAATATTTTCAGTTTAATTTTGTAATTCAATTTAATGAGAAATAAAAAATATATTTTATAAAAAAATTAAAATACAAATGTTATTTATAAAATAAATAAATTATGGGAGACCAGTGCTCCCATATATATATATATATATATATAGGTTCGATTCTACTATCAAAGCCCATAACCTCCAAAGGTAATGAAAATCAGTGGGCCTCTCGAAAAAAGGTGTCATCAGTTTATGTCCAACAGCTAATTCAGACTTGGTGATACCGCTTAACTATATTTGGCAATAATGTGGCTAAGAATCCATTAAATAAAGTTTATTAACATTTTATGTGAAAAAATTAATTTTTGCATAATTTTTTACAGGACTCCTAATTTTTACCTAACAATATTTGGTAAAACTGTCGCCACGGTAAAGCTGAATAACTTTAGTGAACATATCAATATAATCTGAACGTGTTTGGGCACCCCAAGATGATCAATAACTGCACAAATTAAGGAAAGGATCATTTTAATAACTCATTTGAATATAGCAAAAATCGGGGAATACATATGAGCCCCTTTTACTCTACTTGTCTAGTCTTCTCTCTTTTTAACAGTTTTTTTTTAAACAATTACCTTATTTTTTAAAGTAAATTTGAAATCCAAACTAAACGAAGTACATAAAAAATATTAGCCGGATTCATGTAATGTCGTATATAGTGTAAACAACGTTGTTTTATAATATTAATGCCATAAATATTTTTACAATTTGTTTTGAATTTTTATAAAAAACTGTTTTTTGACTGTTTATTATAAAATATTCAATTTTATAAATATACGAATATTTTTAGAAAAAATAAAGGAAAGAACAATTGTTATTTTCCGTACCTACAAATACGCTTTGTGTACTTATACAGCAAGTACGTAGCGTATTACGAGTATGAATCCCACCATTATTTAAGACCAAACTCTTTTTTTTTTATATTCTTATTTTGTGTAATATATTTTTTTATTAAATTAATTTTTTTTTAATTACTATTTTTTACATGTTTTATCATTATTATTTGATAGCGATGAAAAAGAAGTGTCAAATATGAATATTTCGTTAAAAAATTATAAAACAAACAATTTAGAAAATTGTCATATGAACAATTGAACGAAATTGTCAAAGATCGTTTGAACTAGTAGAGCGACCTAGTTCCTTCAGATCAATCGAACTAGAAAGAGCGGTGACTTAAGCGAACTAGATGGTCCAAGTCAAAAAATTACATAAAATTTTCCCCTTTATGGACAACCTATTGTTCGTGTACTCGTAAATTAAGATATCAAAACAAATAAGTTTTTTCAAAACAAATAAGTTTCTATAACTACATACCCTAGTCCTGGATATAAAGGAAGTCAAAGATTAAAATCCATCGGGTACTCATTCTTGAAGATGATATTAAACAACTGTAAACCATGGCAACCCTTTTATAATTAATATTACTTAATTAATTTTTTTTTTTTTTTATTGATAAATTTATGGTATATCATTTTGTAAAGCTTTTTATTTACAAATAAACATAACAAGTAATTAGTTTATAGTTTTCTAATATATTTATGACGTGATACTTCAGGCTGTTCTGCTGCAGTGCCTTGTTATCTGAAGTGGTTCTCAATTGCTTTGATATTTATTTTCTAAAAGTAAAACTATAGTATTGATAACTGCAGGGATTTCTTTTGATTAGGAATGGTTGATATTTGTTTCTTTCTTTCTTTTGTTTTTCTTTTTTTTTTATTGATAAGAAATATACTTAATGAATATGTTAAAATTAAATCAGATTAACCCATTACAAACTACAGTGATCTATAAAAGATAGAGTTCTGAAAATTTGTGACGCAGATGAGTGAAAACATGTCAACTCAATCAACATTCGGATCGACCATCTCCGATTTCAATAAAATTCACTATAACTGTCATCTGTCACTGGACAACAAATCGACGAAACATAAATTACAGATTCCTGAACTTTTCGGTTTCCGAATTAGAATACCATGAAAATTTCAGGAACAATAAAATTTTATTGAATTATCATTACAAAATTTACTATAACTTAACAAATTTGGGATACAAAATTGCACTTAGAATACTATGTAGGTAAAGACCACTACAAATGTAGTTAAAAACAAACGAAACTTCACTTAAAGAAAGGACGACTTACATTTCAGTAAATTTAAGTAAAAAATAAGCAAAAATTTTTTTTTAATTTTTAATTTTTTTATATAACAAAAACCTAATGTAAAAAACTTAATGTCAAATCATAAAACAGTCATTTGATGTGGTTTGTTTTTTAAATGAACTACAAGGTTTGTAAAATATTTAATTTGTTGTACAAAAGACTTACATTTACATTAAAAATAAAGAAACTGTATAACAACCAGTGTTGCCAGGAGATTTGTTATTAAATCCCTACGTTAATGAAAAAAAATCCCTTTTTTCCCTACCGACAGAAAAAATATTCCCTACATTTTTCCCTACCCATTTTTTTTAATAAGTGCAAAAATTTTGTTTTTTAGCAGTAAATAATATTTACTTTTATTATAAATTTGTACAGTAATTCATTCAGGTACAATAGATTTTCATTAAACAAAAACAACATAAAAACTAAAAATAAACGGTAAACAAATAAAAAATTCCATTTTGAACAAATACTCGTATAAACAATTATGGCCTGTTTCTCGATTTCGAAAGAATGATTTGTGTTCCTCTAACTAAATTTCTATGCGAACGATGACTTGAAGTACAAGTCGAATGAAAACGTAAAAGTTTTCATACAAAATTTGGTTTCTCTATTTCGAACGAGTTAGCAACAGTGCGAACGTAAATGTCAAAACCATTTTCATTTATGCAAAGCCAAGAGCACATGCAAACAATGGTGCCAAATGTTTAACCCTCCGATGAGTGACAGTTCTGAACTTCACGGCCGTGTGAAAAGGTCCCTACGGACCTTTTTTGTAAATCATGATTTTTTCATATAAAAATTTTTTTTTTGATTTTTTTTTTTGTTTTTATTGTTTATAACTAAATTTTACATACAAAAATAATTTTTTCAATTTTTTTAATTTTTTGTTTTTATTATCATCCCTAATGTCCTTGAGTTTAGGTCTTTGTGTTCAGAACAAGTAAATTATGTGTTGAAACAATAAAAAAATTATAATGATGCCCAAAAACATGCATTTATTAGTGAAATTCAGTACAAGGTCCATACGGACCTATTCACACGTCCGCGTACTATTCTCACTAAAACCTCAATAACTCCTAAAGTAATGATCCGATCGGCTTGATTTTTTTTCCAAAAGATGCGCAACAAAAGATGGAATACAGAGTAACCTTGGGGGGGGGGGGGGGTGTTGTAGTGGCCGAAGTAGGAGTAATTTCAGTTCGAAAAGGCAGAAAGGTCCCTAGGGACCTTCTCACTCATCGGAGGGTTAAACTTATTTCTCATTTTTCCAGTGCCAGCAGATTTGTTGGTTTTATTCTGTTACACTAAAAAAAATAAATGGTTATATTTTTCATTGTTTATTATAAATTATAAATAGAATAAAATTTGTAATAAAAAAAAAATCCCTACAATTTGACTGAAAAACAAAATCTGTCCTTTTTTTCCCTACAGCTGAATTTTTTGGAAAAAATCCCTACGAAAAGGGAAAAATCCCTACACTTGGCAACACTGATAACAACCCAAACAAATACAAATTTTTTAAAGCAAAAGTTCCCTGATTGTAGTATTGGCCTTTTTGTAGGTTAAAATATTTTCTTTTAAATAATATGCATATTGATTTTTGCAATGAAGGATCAAAGGTAATTTTAGGAAAAATCACAGAAATCATAGGAAAAACAAAATAATCATAGGAAAAACATATGTATTAAATAGGAAAAAACATACTTAGTCTACAACTCAGAGACCAATCAACCCTGCATTTTTCACACAAATGTAGACGAGAGTTCAATAAAAAGCATTTGGAGATATAGGCAGTTGCGCTCAAGACCAAAAAAAAATACCTTTGACCATTCCATGACATAAATCAATATGCATATAATTTTAAAGAACACAGTTTAACTTAAAAGATAAGACCTGCAAGGGTCCGAAGCCAGAAATTTATGTTTCGTCGATTTCTTGTCGAGTATGATAGATATGGTGAATTTCAATAAAATCGGAGGTGGTCGATCCGAAAATGAAATATCTTTGATTAAGTTGACAAGTTTTTACTCAGGTTACTTTAGACATGCAAACCGAATCCAAGAAAGAATCTTAAAGTCGGAAATGTCGACTATATAGCATGCACCAGTCTGGTTAAAAATCAATTTGTTTATGAGTTCAAAGTTGTAAATTATTTAAAAATAAAATATTCTAATTTGTTGATTTTGGATAGATGGATAAATAATAGTGATCGTGTATGCTTGCCTTAATGATCGTCAAGAATCAGGAAAAAATATGTTTTGTCAAGATTTTTTTAAAGCGAAACACCTTAAAAAATAATTTTTTAAATTTTATCAAAGTTTTCCTTAAACAAAGTTTTGTAACAAGCAAATCAACACTTCATTGAAGTATTATTGTGAAACGTTTTCTTTTAGTGCATTTGTTTGAAAATATATTAACACTTGGGCCGCCGGGGACCAAAAATCGGTATGGGTAGTAACATACAAGGTAGGTACTCTAATGAAAGGAAATTTCATCAGGATTTCAAAAATTATATTATTGTTAGGATATATGATACGTATGTACCATATGTAAATATATGGTACCATATGTATAATATAATTTAAGATATTATTATATATGGCGTTAAATGATGTCAGAGATAATCATATAAAATTCCATATATGACAAAGATTAACAATTTAGTTTGAGATAAGTTTATATGTGGTCCAACATTATTAATATATTCTATGCATATAAGATATAATTATATATTGTTATACCCAATACATAGTTATATAGGCGACAGATGTCTAAATTCCAGATTAAAAAAAACTAATATGGAGCTTTATATAATTTTATCTAATTTAATATGATACGATTGAATTCTCTATGATTGAATTCAATAATTGATAATATCGAATTAGCTAAATTGATTGAATTCCCCACTAGTGAATTCCAAAGAATGAATTCTCTGCGATTGATTAAGAAAAAAATCATTCGATTTAAAAAAATCCGATCTGATTTTTTCAAAATAAAATTCAATCTTTGAAGCTCTGTACATGTACAACCACTTATATACAAATAATTATTATTAAATTTATTATTATACAAAATATTAATAAAACTCTTTCTAAAAAATAATTTTTTGTTTTATTTGAAAAATTTTTTTGGGCTGTTATTCTTTCTTACCGCAAGGTAAAGATACTCATTTTTATGGGGTTCTTACGCATATAAAAATATATTTTTACGCATTTTATTCGTATATTTACAAGTAAAGCATGTTTTTTTACCCAAAAATTCAGTAAAATTATTCATTTATTTCTAAATTTAATTACATTTTTACGCACTTGCATAGTACATTTACACACGTTTTGTTGACCAACTTACACGTAATGTGTGTATTTTTTTCATTTACACACATAGAGTAAATTTACCCAACTTATAGTAGGAGTGAAGTTTCCTACTATAAGTTGGGTAAATTTCAACAGAAATTATATACATTACTTTAAATATTGTTTGGTTTCTTTAAATTTTATAAACATTAACATTAGTCAGGTGTTCTCATAAAAACTCATATATTACTTGGAAATATGGTAAAAATATGATTAACATAAAATTTCTTATAGTTTTTTAGCTGCAAATAAGTTTGTTATATTTATTGACCACATCTGTTAAAATCAACAAAACTTTTAATAAATTACAGTTTTTTATTTGAAATGCTGAAAATTTTAAATTCATGTTGAAAATTTTCATTTGTGAATAAAGAAGTTATAAATAAATTAAACATGTCTTTAAATTTTTAAGTGATAGTTCGAATATTCAAATTGAAATTAAGATTTTCGCGTTATTTACGATTTAACCTAAATTTTTTTTCAGTTTAAATTAGTTATTCACAATTTATAGTTTTTGCAAGTTCTAATGAAAATTCCAAACTTATTTAACAAATTGTGAAAAATTATTGGTTGTAGGCTGGTCCCTATTCGAATTTCGTTCTTGCCTAAGGAAATCATCCGTGGACAATGTTCTTAAATTTTTTAAAGATATTTGTTAGGTTAAATCAGAAACTCAATAAGTATATCTTGTACTCTTCTAGAAGCATGATTTACCATTTGAAATATCAAAGAAAATCAAAAACAAATTTTTACAATATTCAACACGACAGGTTCGATGTAAAACAAAATTTTAATATGATACTATATGTTATTAAATGTAACATTGTATTAAGCTATACAAAATTATATATGAAATCATGCTAATTAATAAAGGATCATATTTTAGCGACTTTCTTTTTGGCAACACTGTTCTGCTGTTTTCGTATAACATGTTACTGTTAAACATGTTCAGTTTGGCCTATAATTTAACCATGAATCGACTTACAACAACGCTTGCTGATTATTGAATTTTATTATCAAAATTCATATAGGGACAAGAACGCAACGGTTGACGCATTGGAAGCCAATATTAAAGAATTTATTCGTGAGTATGCCAAAATTGGACCCAGCGTATGAAACATTTGAGGCGTAGCTGCGGTCAACATTTACATGAAATCATCTTTAAACATTGAATTATATAAATCGTTCTATTGACTCAAATAAAGATTTCATACATTTCTCTAAATTGTATGTGTTTTTTTTTTTTTTAAATCAAATCCGAAAGCTCTTAAGAAATCATCCTTTAAATGTAAGATAAGATGAAAAAAAATCTTGTGGGATCATCACTAGAGTGGATCATTGCCCTGTGTACTACAAATTGAGGGGCATATAGCACAAGGGGTTCAAGTGACTATTGTTTAATGACTATTGAGAAAAAAAGCTTAAAGTTAAATTGCAATTAAAAATGTTTGATACTATCTGTAATACTTGTGTACCCAGCAAAAAAAGAGTGGAAAAAGATGTAGTAAAATCATCACATATACGGATTCAGATGTAGTTCAAATTGAGGTGAAACACGCATGATTTTAACATGGGGTTATCATATTATGGAAGTAGTCCAATATGCTCAAACTTCATTTTATTAAAAGTAGTATGTGTAAGGTCATAAAAGATTGTATTATTTTATGCTCTTTTGCATACACTCAAAAAAATAAGTTAGTACAAAAGTTAGTAAAACGTCTTGTAAATCAGGTATACTATTTTTTAGCAAATTTTTTTGCTAAAATCGTGTTTTCAGCTAAAATTTTTGTTGTACTTATTTAGCACTTAACTGTTTTATACTAATGCTTTACTAATATACTAATGTTTACTAATTAATTTTGCTAAAAAAAAATTGTACTGATAAGCACATTAATAGTGTGGACGACAACCATATTGAAAGATATACGCACAATGAAGCAGATGTCGCGGCATATCAAGATGTAGTAGAGAAGAGGAAAATGATACTAAAAAGTACAACTCTAATAAGACATATAAAAAAATCAACCATGGAAGACTTTTGTATCTCTTTTTCATACATAAAAAAAATTAAGGATTAAAACAACTTAAATTTTGCGTTGTCACCGTCTTGTGAAAATAATTGTCTATTAATAAAATAAAAGACAAAAGAAAATATTTAAATTTAATATGTATTTCTATAATAAATGTTAATAGATTAATAATATAGTGTGGTCAAATTGCAAACAAACATATACAGACATGTAGACAGAGTAAAGCGAAAGACAAAGACACACATCTTAGGTAGATTTGTATGGTTCCTTTTTCTTATTGCAAAAAAAGGGTTGTTTTTTTTCGTTTCGTTTGTTTTTGTTTATTTTTTCGTTTTGTTTCTATAATTATCTTCGTCAGTTGCGTTCTTTAAAAGAAAGCATCATTTAGACTACCATTGATGTAAGTAGTTGAAAGAAAATTTTTGTTATGTTATATATATTTATTTCTATATATTTTCAGATATTAAATTAATTCATGTCGTCAATGTGGGAAAATGAAAATTTTTATATTTCGTAATTATTGTAAATTATTTTTAAAAGAATCACAAAAATATGTTTTATGATTTTCAGCAAATATATTAACTAAATTACAATTTTTATACAATTTTTTGCGTTTTTTTTCAGTCTACTAAAATTCAGCAAAAAATTTATTAAGTTTTACCAAGGCTTTTGTATTTCTAATCTACTAAGTGTTAGCAAAACTTTTGCTGAATCTACTAATTCTGTTGCTAAAAATCAGCTCGCTGATTTTACAAACTTTTTTTTTTTGAGTGTAGAACTTAATTTGTTGTTTTTAATTAGTGTTAAGGATATGATGGTGAAATAAGTGAAAATATGATTTAAAGAAGTGCTTTAAATGTTATGAATTATGAACACTTTAAAACGGCTCCATAGCTTTAAAAATATTTCAAAATAATTGTTTTCAGTTCAAATGAAAATAAACTTTTGGTAACTCTGATATTTTGAAATCAGAGCAAAAATTTCCTTCATTTAACTTTAGTATGTTTTTACGATGTAATTTTGTTTATTTAATGTTATATTTAGTATTTACATTAACAAAAGAGAAATTAACAAAACAATTTAAATGAAAACTATATAATAAAGAATTCATGTTATTTAAATACAAAGAATGGTTATACCAATTAAATATAAATTTGTCAGTCATTTGGCTTAAAAAGAAATCAAAGGCATGTTTCACAGCAATCAATTTAAATAAAAAAATAAATATAAAGGATTATTAAACACCTGTCAAACAGGAATTCTTAATGAATTAGTTTGTTCAGTTACTTGGTTATAAAAGAAACTATTTGGTTCCATAAAAAACTAAAAAATTGATAAACTATCAACTTGTTTTTGAAAAGCATCGGCATTAGATAAATTTTCTTTTTTAGATTCATTTTCTTCTTTCTTTTGGCGTATAAAGTCTTCAAGGAACATAACAAACAACAATGTTATTTTATTTATTTATTTATTTTATTTATTTTATTTTCCATTTCCTGTACAACAAGATTTAATCTTATATTTAAAGTACAGGAGTGCAATATCCAAAATTAGATCAAAACAATGATTAGTACAAAAAAAAAAGAAACATAAATTACAATTAAGTTTGTTCAAAATATTTATATAAAAACTGCTTAAAGCTATTTGCGTTGCTATTAAGTTGTAGGGTATGTGGAAGAGTATTCCAAAGACGTGATGCATATAAGTAAAACTGCCATTCAGATACTAGGCAACGGTGTAATGGAATAATGATATTTTTCCCTCTTTGGGATCTGGCAAAGCGAATTTTCTCGAAAAGGTATCGTGGGGTTTGAGTATAAATAATTTTATGAAAGTACAGAAGTACACGGATCTTAAGAAGACTATCGAACGAGACGCCGAAAAGATTTGTGGAAATGTGGGAGACTTGTGCATGCTTTCTTAATCCATACACATATCTAATAATATTGTTGAATATAATGTTGAGTTTTCTTTTGCTGGCAGAATCGCAGCTTGCAAAAAGCTCACATCCATAAATTAGACCAGGAATTAGATATGTTTTGGCGAGGAGAATTCTTATTCGTAATGGGGTGAAATATTGTGATGACCAAAGAGATCTTAACTTGTTGTAAGTTTGTCCAACTAAAAGTTTCACATGATTTGTCCATGTTAAATTGTTGTTAAAAATCAACCCAAGGTTTTTGGCAGAATTAACAATTGTTATTTTTTTCCCATTTATTAAAATATCATCTCTTATGGCAGGGTTCTCTTATGAATTATTATGCACTTTGACTTATGTGGATTAAGACAAAGTCCATTTGCTGTTGCCCAGAGAAAAATCTTATGTAAATCATCGTTCAATTTAGCTATATTTTCGGCAGCGGATTTCATTGGACTACTTAGGTATAATTGCACATCATCTGCATACATATGAATTTTGCAATGAGAAAGCTGTTTCGGTAGATCATTTGCATAAATTGAAAAAAGTAGTGGTCCAAGTATTGATCCCTGGGGCACTCCCCTGATGAGTCTTAAAGGATTAGACCATGAGTTATTTACATTAACGGACTGCCAACGATCTGATAAATATGAAGAGATAAGCCTAGTCGAGGTATTAGAAAACTTAAAAAAGTGCATAAGTTTCATGCAAAGTGTACTATGGTCAACCGTGTCAAAGGCCTTCGAATGGTCCAGGAGCACCAAAAAATTCAAATTGCCATTATCTAATTCACTACGTATGTTTTCGGAGACAATGTTTAAAAATTACTGTGTTACTTAATTGAACAGACCAGTTTTAAACTCCTTTAAAAATTTTTTAGCCTATACCGATGGGTAATGGACTTTGCCCACTCGCTAAAAGCATGTTTAAGTATACAAAAAAAAAAATAGCAAGGAGCTGTGCGACATTAAAAAAATTATTATAAATATTGAGTTTTCTTCATATATATATTTATATAAAAATAATTGAAATTTCTCGCCAATTAACGTTGTATATCAAGACGTTATATGTTAGGTTTTGGAACTGATATAAAAGACCAGCATTAGATCAGAAAAGTTGGCAGTAGTCGCTACTTTGTATGTGATGAAAATGTTGTTTTTTTTTTTAACTACTTCGATTTATTTTTGCTGGGTATGGGTACCTTTACATATACAATTACCCAAAATTAAAATTTGAAGTAAGAAGAGTAGCACTAATACGTATTGAGCTCGAGCTCAAACTTTTTTTTTAAAAAAATTCTAAATAAATGAACTTAAAACTAAAAAAAGGCTGACCATTCGTACTGATTTCATAAGTACATGTACTGATTTTTGGTCACGTTTACTGAAAAAAAAAAATCGTGTACTAATTTGAACGGATGTTTTTTAGTTTATAGTGATTGTAATGATTTTTAACATTTAAAAAAAATTTAATTTTTTATTGAAAATTAATGTTTTGAAATATATAGAATAATAATAATTTTCCAAAACAGAAAGCATTAAGAATCAGATGTGTTTTCTGCAATAAAAGTTTTGTAGTCTGATGGAAACTATAGATTTATTTCTATAGTTTCCATCAGAAAACTAAAAACTACTAAAAATTAGTTAAAAGTGACCTTGCAGAAAAAACTGATAAAATGAGCAGATATTTTTAATAAATATTAGTATAAGAATAGTTAAAATAAATCTGTTGAATTTACAAATATTTAGTTATATTTGAGCTAAATTTTAGTTAACTGCTAAAATCAGCAACAACATTTACTAAATATTAGTAGAAAAAAAATCATTAAAAATGTGAAATTTTTAGTCAATAAAATCAGCAACATTTTTTCTGGCAGGATCCTTGCAGAAAATTTGCTAATATCAACAAAAAAAATTTTAAATTTAACAAACATTTTGCTGAATGCAAATGTGTTGCTTATATTAGCAATTTATCTGTAAGGATCCTCCCAGCAAAAATGTTGCAGACTTTGTTTTTTAGTGTATAATTTCAAAATTTTGGAGACCCAGGTTGCCAGCCAAGTGCCACCTTCCTTGCACTACCCCAATCCGCAGAAATTGTCCAGCAGCCCAATAGGATACCCACCTAATTCTCACCATCAACGGAAGCTCCCGTTCCCACCATACTTTCCATAATAGCATCCGTGTGCACATTAACTACACGGTATGGCATAGAAAAAATTAATAAAGATCTGACCATTCAACTTTTTAAAAAACTAATACATAAAACGTGAAGCAGTGATTTAAATATAAAGTTTTGTGCATTAAATATGAACACAGGTCTTATTATTTTATTTCATCAAAACAAAAGCAGATTGATTGCTTTCGAAAAGTTTCAAATGCAAAAACTCCAAACTTTAAAGACATTTTTCGCAAAATCGTTGATCAAAAAATAAGTACACCAGCTATGTTTTATTTTTTAAAAAGTAGGGCAATTCCAGGTCAAACCGTACAGCATTCGGATTTGTCATCTCAAATATTGTAAATGGGTAGTGTTTATCAAATCACTAACCTTTCTACCCCAAACCCTTTCGGTTTTCGAAGTATGACTTCATGAAAATTTCCAAGAACTTCAAAATTTCAAAAAGTGTTCATACAAAGTCGACCATAACTTCTAAACTATACAACCTACAATTTTCCTATTGATACCATTTTAAAGGTGGTACCATTTTAATTAAATTTCAAATGAACTCGTCGACGAAAATTTGCTTACGACCACGTTTCCCTCCATAACTCCTTAACCAAATGAGTCTCCACCTTAAAATTTTGCCACATACAGTACACTCATAAAAAAAAGTTTGTAAAGTCAGCAAAAAATTTTGCTGAGTCAGCAAAATTTTAGTCAGGAGGATGCTAGCAAAAAAGTTGCTAATGTCAGCAAAATCTTTTGCTGAAAATCAGCGAGCTGATTTTTAGCAACAAAATTTGTAGATTCAGCAAAAGTTTTGCTAACACTTAGTAGATTAGAAATAAAAAAGCGTTGGTAAAAATTAATAAATTTTTTGCTGAATTTTAGTAGACTGAAAAAAACGCAAAAAATTTGTAGAAAAATTGTAATTTAGTTAATTTATTTGCTGAAAATCATAAAACATATTTTTGTGATTCTTTTAAAAATAATTTACTATAATAACGAAATATAACAATTTTAATTTTCCCACATTGACGACATGAATTAATTTAATATCTGAAAATATATAGAAATAAATATATATAACATAACAAAAATTTTCTTTCAACTACTTACATCAATGGTTGTCTTAATGATGCTATGACGAAACTGCCGAAGATAATTCTAGAAACGAAACGAAAAAATAAACAAAACAAACGAAACGAAAAAAACAACCCTTTTTTTGCAATAAGAAAAAGAAACCATACAAATCTACCTAAGATGTGTGTTTTTGTCTTTCTCTTTACTCTGTCTACATGTCTGTATATGTTTTTTCATGGTTGATTTTTTTACTTGTCTTGTTAGAGTTGTACTTTTTAATATCATTTTCCTCTTCTCTACTACATCTTGACATGCCGCGACATCTGCTTATCAGCACAATTTTTTTTAGCAAAATTAATTAGTAAAACATTAGTATATTAGTAAAGCATTAGTATAAAACAGTTAAGTGCTGAATAAGTATAACAAAAATTTTAGCTGAAAACACGATTTTAGCAAAAATATTTGCTAAAAAATAGTATACCTGATTTACAAGACGTTTTACTAACTTTTCTACTAACTTATTTTTTTGAGTGTAGTGGTCAAAACATTTGGAACTGAGATCGCACACTTAGTTACTAAAATATATTTTTTACATATTCTTCAAACATTGTTTTAAGTTAAACAAATAAAAAAAAATAATTCCGTTAAATTAAAACAACAAAAAAATTAATAATAGATGTATTCAAAATGCAGGTGTTCAAAACATTTGCAACTTTCATTATTCTTATTCTTAACGAAACAATTTATACTAACAAATGCTAGGATATAACGGTAATCGTATTCCTTTTTAATATGAGATTCAGGGCGTTACATTTTTTAAACAAATTTATTATAATTATTGTTCTTTAATAGTTGTTCTTTAATAGTTGGAAGCATGAACGTCGTAAGAATAATTTTTGTAAAAAATGGCAGGAAATAAATACAATTTTAATTTTAAATCAAAAGTTTTAAATGATTTTCAAAATGGTCTTTCCCAAAAGAAATTTCTATAAAGTACTCCGTTCCAAAATCAGCGATTTGCCGCATTGTTATTAGTGGTAACATCCACACAACTCATAAAGGAGGAAGACCCCGTATTACAACTGTAAGAGAAGATCGGAAAATCAAGAATTTTTTACGAAATAACCCAAAGCAGTTCCCAGAGAAGCTAAAACTGAACTTTTAATAGATGACAGTCTTCCCACCATTAAAAGGAGAGCCCAAGAATATGGTCTTAGAAGTTATAGATGTACAAAAAAACCATTTGTGTCGGAAAAACGGAAAAGTTCGGCTTGACTTTGCACGCACACATTTAAATTGGACTCAACTGCAATGGAAAAATGTATTGTGGTCAGATGAGTCCAAATTCAACCTCCGGGGATCTGATGGAAGAGCCAATGTTCGAAGACCACGAGGCGAAAAGTTTAATCCCAGATACACAACCGCCACAGTGAAGCACGGAGGTGGAAACATTATGGTGTGGGGGTGTTTTTCAGGAAATGGGATTGGCCCAATTCACCGCATTACTAGCACAATGGCGGCCACAATCTATAGAGATCTATTGAGTTCATTTATGCTTCCGTATGCTGAATGGGAAATGACACTCTCATCACGACAACGACCCAAAACACACGACGGGTGTTGTAAAAGTTTGGCTGCAGGAAAATGAAATTAATATCATGTCGTAGCCGGCTTAATCTCCCGATCTCAACCCGATTGAGAACATGTGGATGATTGTAAAACGGAATATGGGCAATAAAGTATTCCGAAATGGTGATGAACTTTTCGTCGAGTTGGAGAAGCAGTGGAATGAAATTTCTGACGATTATATTAAAAAGCTCATTGCCTCAATGCCTAAGAGGTGTTCAGAAGTTATAAAAAATAACTGAATTTAAAAAAACAAAAACTTATACCACAAATCTTTTTGATCAAAAAATTATAATTACCTAAACCATGATTTCGGTTGCAAATGTTTTGAACACCACTGTATATTTTTTTTTAGAATTTTACAAAAATTGGATTTTGAGATATGGTTCTTTGAACATTCAACTTAACAAAATGATCCTTGCCCTTTTAATACAAAATTTTGAAGGCAATGTTCTCACCTATAAAATTATACTAATAGGAAAATTGTAAGTTGTTTAGTTTTAAAGTTACGAGTTTTACCGTTATGAGTTATGACGTCATATTTCGAAAACCGAAATGGTTTGAGGTCGAAATGTTAATAATTTAATAAACACTATTTGTGGCGAATTTCATTACAATCCAAGATGACAAATAGGAAAATGAAAGTTTTCTGTGCGGTTTGACATGGAATTTCCCAGTAACATTTTGTCATCTTGTGTTGTTGAAAGCTACAGCTAAATCAAGGAAGATCCGAGGACGAATTCCTTATAATGAAGGGTCATTTCGATTTGTGAAACAACTAAATGAAGTGCTCTCTCAAAGGATTTTCCATTCGTATAAGCGTGCTGGTTGTCGCAAATAAAATTCGGCTTCAAGCTGTCCCCGACAGGAAAATGCAAAATTCTCTCCAAAGTCTTCAAAAGCAATGAGGTGAGGCTAATAGGTATGTAATCCTTTGGGTACAAGAACTTTTTCTCAATTTCGGCAAAGGTAAAGGCATGCAAATAAATTTAACAAAAATTACTTTTAAAATAAATAAATCGGAAATATTAGTAATAAAGGGTGGTTAAATTGTAAGGGCCGATGTTGAATGTGAACCACACCTAAACGCCAAGTTTTTTTCCGAATTTTATTTGACATCTCTCTATTTCAGACTTACTCAATTTGAACCATGGAGAGATACACAATCCAACAACGTGTTAAAGTTATCCAGACTTATTATGAAAATGGGAGTTCAAATCAAAATGCATATCGTGCACTTCGTGATTTTTTTGGTCAATTTAATCGTCCAAATGTGCGTACAATCGCAAAAATCGTGGAAAAATTCGAGCAAACCGGGTCTGTAGAAGATGTGAGAACACCAGTGCATGCTCGTACTGCAGAAAATATTGCTGCTGTTCGCGATAGTGTGGCTGAAGAGCCGTCCACCTCAACTCGTCGTCGTGCCCAACAATTGCAAATCTCACGCTCGTCGTTGATGAACATTATGCATAAAGACTTGCATTTACACGCTTACAAGGTGCAATTGGCTCAAGAACTAAAGCCTCTTGACCATTCCAAACGTCGTGAATGGGCAGAATGGTGGCAAGAAATGGCAACAGTGGATGATCAATTTTCGAAGAAAATCATCTTCAGTGATGAGGCACATTTTCACCTCAGTGGATTCGTCAATAAACAGAATTGCCGCATTTGGGCGAATGAGAATCCAAGAGTGATTGTCGATAAACCAATGCACCCACAAAGAGTGACTGTTTGGTGCGGTTTATGGGCTGGCGGCATCATCGGCCCGTATTTTTTCCAAAATGAGGCCGGTCAGGCAGTTACTGTGAATGGTGTTCGCTATCGTGAGATGATAACGAACTTTTTATGGCCCGAATTGGAAGATATGGATGTGGACGATATGTGGTTTCAGCAGGACGGTGCCACTTGCCACACAGCTAACGAAACAATGGCTCTTTTGCGCAACAAATTCAATGGCCGTGTTATCTCACGTAATGGCGATGTCAATTGGCCGCCAAGATCATGTGATTTGACACCGTTGGACTTTTTTCTTTGGGGTTATTTGAAGGAAAAGTTGTACGTCGATAAGCCAGCAACAATTCAGGAGCTAAAGGATGAGATAATTCGGCACATTAACGGCATAGAACCTCCATTATGCCTCAGCGTCATCGAAAATTTGGACCATCGGATGGAGGTGTGCCGCCGTGGTCGCGGCGCACATTTGGCCGATATTTTGTTCCATACATAATTGAGTAATACCAATATATCATAATAAAATAAAATTACAATAATTTCCTAAATAGTTTGTGTTTTATTCAAAATCAACATCGGCCCTTGAAATTTAACCACCCTTTATATCGAGTGTTAGGATCTCATTTTAATTACCATAAAAGTTACTCAAAATTAATTCACGCTTTGAGCAATAACGTGCTGTTGCTGTTAAGTTCCTTTAAATCATATTTTATATTTTTTTTTTAATTTTTAGGATGTACCTTAATAGTTTCTTTGTGTTATTTTATCCAAAACGAATTTAAATATAAAATGTTCAAATATTGGCCAATTTGCCAAAAGATTTTATTAAAAAAAAAAAATTTCATTTGATTTATCGAATATCGTAATTTTTGAATTGTTCGTTCGAGTTTTATTTTTTTTTTTCGTTCGATTAATGGAATAATTGATATTCATGTGACAACCCTACCAATCAATAAATTTTTATTATGCAATAACGCAAAATATATATCTGACACAGAAAAAAAATGAAGATCACTTTTACTATATACTTACACGATTTATTCCGTGATAAATTTAAGGCATCGAAACCAGTGTAGGTTTTACAAAGATTTCAAATATTATTTATCAAAACAAGTTTGTTATAATTTTTATTAAAAATAAAAATTATGTTTTTTCGACCTTTAATTGTGCAATGAAATGAAAATTATTCAAGTTCGAGGCCATATACTCTATATTTCTTCATTAGGATATTGTCCTAACAAATAATCTATAGAGTTTTTGTTTTCAAATTTATTATTTGACCCTTTCGACCTTTAATTGTGCAATTTTCATTTTCATTGCACAATTAAAGGTCGAAAAAACATAATTTTTATTTTTAATAAAAATTATAACAAACTTGTGAAAAAAGGCAGAGTACCGCCTAGTTTACTTTCCCTGTTTTGTTAACTTACTTAACAAATATAAAAAATGAGAGAGAAACAAAAAAACGTGTATTGAATATCCACCAGAGGTGGATCTTGCACATCAAACAAGTTTTCAATTTATTTTTTGATCAATGGTTATAATCTTTAATTTCAAACTCATATGTATATTAGTTCTCATGTAGTGAGTAAACTAGTTCATATGAATGCTTGAGGTTTGGCATGGGATTGTTACCGCTTTCAAAACGTGTTCTGATGATGGGAACCTAGAAAATTCCCGAAATAGATCTATCAACACATTCCTGAAAGGGTCAAATAATAAAGTTGAAAACAAAAACTCTATAGATTATTTGTTAGGACAATATCCTAATGAAGAAATATAGAGTATATGGCCTCGAACTTGAATAATTTTCATTTTCATTATTTATCAAAAATTTAAAACGCCATATTTTGTAAACGTAGATGGATCCAGGCACAATTTTGAGTTAATCTTGTTCTAATTCCACCATAAAAGTAATTTTTTTAAGCTTTGTATTTTTGAAAAAAACCTAAAAATATGAATTTGTTTAAGTTTCTTTGTACAATAATTCAAAAACTATGTCTGATCCAATAAAACGTATAGCATTTTCGGAATCCCCATAATTTAGCTTAACAAGATCCGGTATCATATCTGAGGCACCAAAGTTCGTGTATGTATGCCTAAAATACTCAAGAAAATATAATTTATTTTTTATTTATAATTTATTTTTTATTTTATTGAGCATTACTAGTGGTCATACACTCACAATATTTTATCCGTAAAGACTACGGAATATACACATTAAATCAACTGAAAATCAGTTAAAAATAGGACTACTTACTTTTCGTTTAAAGCAATTGTATTTTAAGTTTATTTTCAACTGTTGAAAAATTAACTGACCAAAATCCATAAAAACAACGGATTTTTTTCGTTTATTTCAATACTCAATATAATATAACAACTTTTTGTTTTAAATAGAAAATTTTAACTGAATATTTTAACTACTACGGAAAGTCCGTTTTTTTGTTTATTGAATAACATACAGAAAGTTAGAAAACATATTTCTTAGGTAATTTAACTGTATATTCCATTGAAATAACTTTACCGATTAACTTTTTAAATAACTGTTGAACTTTTATGGAAAAGTTCTAGTGAATACACTAAAACCTTATCGAAATCTCTGATAATTTTTGTTTTTAACTTAAGCTGATTACTTTCTGACTATAACTAAAAATTCCCTAAAAAATGAAACTCATCCAAATTAATCGTTTAGAGATAAATTTTAACAATCATTGACTTATTTAAGTGTATTATTTTTTATGAGAAAACCCAAACATATTTTAAGACATAATCATAATAAAACGTCTAAATGATAACTAAGAACTTTACTTGAATAATAATACGGTTAACCCTCTAATGCACGATTTTTTATTTGCAATGAAATATAAAACCCGAAAAACAAATAAAGAAAAAGTATTGAAAATTTCAACTTAAAATTAAATCCCAAAACTAGTTTTGGCTGCAATTATAATTAAAGTACGAGGGCGAATCAATAAGTCCGTGACTTTTTGAATGAAACACAGTTTTTTTGAAAAAAAAAAATATTTTTCAACATAATCTCCTTTTAGCTCAATACACTTAGTCCAACGTTTCTCCAATTTTTGTATCCTTTCCAAAAATTAGGATTTTTCTAGGTCCATAAAATAGGCATTTGTTTGATCAATAATTTCATCGTTGGAGCTAAATCTCTTTCCACCGAGCCATTTCTTTTGGTTTGTAAATGGAAAATAGTCACTGGGGGCTTAATCCGGAGAATATGGCTGATGAGGTACCAATTCGTAGCCCAATTCATTGAATTTTGACATTGAGACTTCACACGTGTGCACCCGTGTATAATTTTAATGAAAAAAAACTTTTTTCTTGTCCATATGGGACAAGAAAAATCCACGTTAAATCGGTCCAATATATATATATATAGTCCTTTAAATTCCTAGGAGGAACATAGGGCCACAACAAATTTTTTCCAATAAGTTGGCATAATATTCGGCGTTTATTGTTTTTCACTTTTGAAGGTAATCGATGTGGATTATCACTCGTGCATTCAAAAAAACCCAAAACACTTCTACTCTTCGATCGGCCAACACCATATCGTGGATTTTTTCGACATTTTCTGGTGTATTGACCTCAATTGGCAGTCCAGAACATTCAGCGTCATTTGTACTTATGCGACTACAAAAGTCAGTAAACCATTTTTTTACCATTGAAATCGATGGTGCAGAGTCCCCATTGTATTTATCAAGCTTTTCCTTGGTTTGATTGACGGTTTTTTTTCGCAAAAATTAATGTTTAATGAGCACTCGAAATTCACTTTTTTCCATTTTTAATAAAATCCACGAGGTTGTATGTTTTGATCAGCTGTTAACGTGCTCAGTAGTCTACTAACAGGTGGTACTTGATGGGAGCAGTGTTGCATTTCATATAACTACGAGTTAAGTTCGAAAACTCACGGACTTATTGATCCGCCCTCATATATACTAAAAATGAATAGTCTAGTGTCGATACTTTTTAATGTAAGGACTTTAGCTTCTAGAAATGTCAAAAATTTGGCATTAAACATACCTTCGCTTTAATATATTTAATTAACTAGAACGATGCCCATAAAATATACCCAGAGATCATCCTCTGAGTCATTGAATCAAAATAATAAGTTTTTTTAAAGAAGAGACCTTAGAAAAATTTGTATTTATTAATAATGTATTTTAGTACACAGAAAATATAATTGCAATTAAACTTTTGTTTGATTTCAAACTCTCTTTCAATGAATTAAAATAAAATCTCTTAAATTTTAACTGAATTTGATTCACACAAATTTACAGTTTTTATAACCCATAATGACAACAAAGTAAAAAAAAATTATAAATTTAAAAAATCACTAAAATTTAAAAAATCGCAAAAACGTTTTCGAGGTATGGGAATTTTAGGAATTTTTACCAATCTGGCAATTGGCAATTTAACTTTTTTTCAGTTGTGGCTATTTTGTTCGGTTTTGCATTTTTTTTTTTTTTTTTTTAATTTTGACGATTTTTTTAAATTTTTGAGATTTTGTCGCCATTTTTGTCAAGTTTTGAATTTTAATTTAAGTTTTAATAGCTATACTAAATTTTAATTGAAATTAAGAACAATATTCAATTAAATTTTTAATAGATATGGTGAAAATCTTCATTGAAACTGAAAGCAAATCAATCGTTGCAAAATGTATTAATTGATACTACAATTTCCTTAATAGGACCGAATTCAATTAAACTTTTAACTAAATCAACAACTATTTCAATTGAAATTCGATTTATGTGTATATTTTTTTCAAAAAAGGTATATTTAATTTTTAATGGTAATTTTTTTTTTTCAAATTTTACGAAATTTCAACTTTAACTCTATCTTACAAAAAAATGAGAGGACTAAAAAGGAGGTTTCCTTTCACAATAATTCAAAATGCTTCATTAAAAATATTATATTTGAAAAATATAGCGTAAACTATAAAAAGTACCTGAAGACTGCCTAGTACTTTAAAGGGTTAATGAAAAATTAAGGCCAACCAAATTTTCGCCAAAAATAGATAAACATAGTATAAATACTAGGGTAAGAATAGGAGAGCCTCATATTGTGTGCAAAATTTATTTGTGACACAATAAATACGCTAATACCAGTAAGTTAATTATTATAAATTTTATTAAAAAATCAAATATTTTAAAAATAATAAAATCTTCTACATTTAGAAAAAATGTTCAAGTACTTCTTATGTTTAATCCTTGCCGCTTTGGCCAGCGCTGAAATGGTACGTGTACCAATTCATCGTCAGGAGAACTTTGTTAAATCCTACGACAACGTCAAAGCTGAATTATCGGTATTGCGTAGCAAATATAATTTACCCACTACCCGTGCGGTAGCAGAGCAATTGTCCAACAACCTTAATATGCAATATTATGGCAAGATTACCATTGGTACACCAGCTCAGGAATTTTTGGTTTTGTTCGATTCTGGTTCTTCCAACTTGTGGATTCCATCTTCCAAGTGCTATGCCAGCAATACTGCCTGCCAAAATCATAATAAATATGACTCTTCTGCCTCTACCACTTATGTTGCCAATGGTCAAACATTCGCTATTGAATATGGTACCGGCAGTTTAACAGGCTTCTTGTCTACCGATACCGTTACGGTTGAAGGTTTGGCTATTGCTTCTCAAACTTTTGCTGAAGCTATGGCTGAGCCTGGTACCAGTTTTGTTGATTCCAACTTTGATGGTATCCTTGGTATGGCTTACCAAACCATTGCTGTTGATGATGTTGTACCTCCATTCTACAATATGTTCTCTCAAGGCTTAGTTTCCTCCGATGTGTTTTCTTTCTATTTGACTCGTAATGGTACTGCTATTCAAGGTGGTGAACTAATTTTGGGTGGTTCCGATTCCACATTATATACTGGCGATTTTACCTATGTCGATGTTTCTAGTCAAGGTTATTGGCAATTTGAAATGGATAATGCTAGCATTTATGGTTATTCTGTTTGCTCCAGCTGCCAAGCTATTGCTGATACTGGCACCAGCTTGATTGTTGCTCCCCAATATGCTTATGAAACAATCAATCAATTGATTGGTGGTTCTGCCAGTGAAAGTGGTCAATATTTTGTTGACTGTGCTGCTGTTGCTAGCTTACCTACTGTATCCCTTACCATTGGTGGTACCGTTTTCGATTTGACTCCCGAGATGTACATCGTAAATGTTATTGATGATAGTGCTACCTATTGCATGTCTAGCTTCACTACTATGGGTACCGATTTCTGGATTTTGGGTGATGTATTCATTGGTCAATATTATACCGAGTTTGATTTGGGTAACAGCCGTGTTGGTTTTGCTCCTGTTGCTTAAATTTTTTTTCTTTATAAATAATTACTTTAAATAAAAGTAAGTGTATAAACTGAAAAGATATGATGTGTTTGTTTTTATAGGTAAATCCTTTAGTCTAGATATTATAGCTACATAATAAAAAGTTTGTAGCTCCTTATAATCTTAACACAACGAGCTTTTAATTAACCCGCCATGTTGTTATATTCATTATCCCATGAACACCACTATTTTTTACATACGAAATAATTGTTCAGATTTTTCTTTTTCTTATGTGCAAAAATGCTTTGACCAATTGCGCAACTGGATGCATAATGTTGCAAAAGTTGCAAAAATTGCAAAAAATAGTAGAAAAACCGAGGATTTATTTGTTAATAATAAAGATAATAAGTAAACACCTATTTCGGCGTTTATTCGATATTTTAATTTTCAATGGTTTTATAGCAAACAATAACCAAAAATAAAGCGTGAGCAGCGCTAATGCCTTGTCAAAAAAAATTAAGTTTTATATGCATATTGTCTATGTTTAACACATAAACTCTTTAAAAAAATCCATAAAATGTGTCTCCGGAAAAATCTTGTAAAACCTAAATATCATTAATATTGAAAAACCAAAAAATACGTGTCGGCTTAAATTTAACAGAAAAAAATATGGGAATTCGGCAGCCATAGCGTATGTCCTCCATATAAAATACTCAAAAAATTATACATTTTTTAACACAAAAACTTGAAAAAAAGCAAAAAGTACCAAAAAGGCACCATAAAAGAGCGCTCGTAAATCCCTCTTCAACGATATCACATTTGTATATGATTCCTTTGTTTCAAATACATTAAAAAGCGAAAAAACGAAAAAGTCTATGTTTAAACTAGGTATTGACCTACTTAAATTCCGAGATGGCCGAAGAGCCGAGACAGTTCGATCTTAGATTTTTTTCTTTATCATATATCCAAATTTCGTCAAAATCGGAGTGTGTATGTTCGAATACTTTCCTTGTTAGTTTTAAAAGTTTTCGCTTCTTTGGCGACTTGTTTTGTGTTCATCGTAATTCTTTTCACCAGAGCCTAATATCTTTCTATTGGTCTCAGTTCTGGACAGTTAAGTGGATTCGTCTCTCTTGAACCAAAACCACATTATTCATTTGGTACCAATCTACCGCTGATTTGCTATGATGGCAAGATGCATGGTCAGGCCTTAAGAAAGTAGATGCATCAAGTTTCCGAATAAATGACTAATATTGTTTTTTTAAACGCTCTTTTATGTACAAATCGGTGTTTATAGGGCCGGTTGTCATGTAAAAATTACTCCTTTTGCCGCAAGTGCAAATTGTTTGCTAACACGAGTAAAAATAATAATATATAATCTGATATAATGTGATCCAGTTTTGTACAATTTGATATACAGTAAAACTCGCTTAAGACGAACTCGGTTAAGACGAATCCTCGGTTAATACGAACTACTTTAAAAGTCCCGACATTTTGACAACAATTTTCATATAAAATACATCTTTTAATACGAACGCGGTTAATACGAACCCTCGGTTATTACGAACTGTTTGAAGCAGTCCCAAAAACTCGTTTTCATACAAATTACCATGTTTAGTACACTCTTTATCCGTTTTATGGGATAGATCTAGTATGAATTCCATATCCGTGGATGACTTTCTAGATATAGATGCTAATGTTTTGACGTCACATACATTATCAGATGAAGAAATATTGGAAGTTTTTAATCCTCCCGATGTTGAAAATTTGTCAAGTGATGAAGAAGTCGAAATAGAGGAGGAAGTACCTAATATACAAACGGTACACATTAGCTTAATAAACATAAAAAAATATATTCGAACAAGATCGTGTGCCGAAGAAGCTGACAATCATATTTTGGTAATAGAAAAACTTATAACGAATGAAATCGTTAATTCAGTCATTCAGAAAAGTTTTTTTTTTTTAAATTAAGAATTTTAATTGTAAATGCATAAAATGCTAATTTTATATTTTAGTTATGTAAAAATCTGAATAATCTTGTTTTTGCTTTAATAAATACATATTTTTTAATCGTTAAAAAAATCCCGCTTAATAGGAACCTTGCTTAAGACGAACTAATTTTTTTGGTCCCTCGGAGTTCGTCTTAACCGGGTTTTACTGTAGTTAAATAAGATATATATAATAGGATACAATTTTACTTGCCACTGTAATATATCGTAAATCGGCATATTTAATTGATAAGCCACATTTTAGTTTTCTCTTTCCTTTTAAAGGTTAAAAAAATACAAAAAATGTCACTTTTGCATGACGTTTATACTTTACCCAGGAAAACTTGCTATTACCATAGAATGGGAAATGGAAGAAGAAAACAAGAATCAGAAGTACTTATAGTTGAGGTCAAGAACACCTGATTTTAACATGGGGGTGTCATAGGAGGCAAGGCCTTGCCTTGTGCTTACATATAGGGACAAAAATAAGACGTTACAAAATATGTAGTGAAATCACCAGTTACACATAAGTACTTATTTCATTTCTTATTTGTAGCATCAAAAGTAATGCTTAAAGCCATTATATGACGTATTACTTGTAAGGATGTTAATAAGTAGTTATTTATAGGTGCAAAAATAAGTACGTATTAACATGTACCTAAATAAGAAGGTATTAATAGGCAATAAAATAACTAGTTATTAATAATATATAGTACATTAATAATATAATACATATTTTCAAAAGCCAATTTCTTTTTTAATAAAAGTTTTTTTTCATATTTTAGACAACAAATTTTTAAATCTTCAAAGGAAAATACTCGGTTATTCTTCGAAAATAAGAAAATTATTACCAAAAACTCTTAATGTATTAATAAATAAAATTTAATAATTTCTACTTAATATCAATTATCTTAATTTTGTTATTTACTAAATAAGCTTTTGTTTTGTGAGAGTCGTTTATGTATAACTATATATTTGTTTGCTTAAATAAATTGCATTTAAATTACTAATTATGATATATTATGAATCTTTATAAATATACCTTCCTAATAAGCAGGTATATAACACAATATTAGTAAGACATAATTGTTTAGCTTCCAAAATAAGTAGTGATGTATGTTCATATCAGTAAGGTATTATTTCAGACCTTCAAAATAACAACAAATGTAATGGATAGTCATTACTACGAAAGGTCTGAAATAAGTGATAATAAGTAACTTATTATTTTTGCTATTCCAAATAAGCAGATATTTAACACAATATTAGTAAGGCGTTGTTTTTTATCTTACAAATAAGCAGTTATATATATTCATATTAGTAAGGTATTATTTCGGACCTTCAAAATAACAAAAACTGGAATGGATAGTCATTACTTTGGAAGGTCTGAAATAAGTCCTACCCATTACCAAAGTTTTGCTGGGTAGGTACTTGCAATAAGTGTTTAAGCAAGATTTCTATTAAATATTAGTAAATGGATGTCTAGAAAACAGCGAAAATCCATAAAACAGTAAATGTGGCTTATCCAGTTTTTACAATAAGCCCTTTAATTGTATCTTACAATATGTTATAACATACGTTATTAGACGGGCAATAAATTAATATATGGGAATAAACAGAACTATGTATTGCCCCAAGCAAAAAAAAATGAAAAAATAATAAAGTTGTTTAAAAGTGTAGTTTTGTTTTAAATTCATAACATCCGACTTAAAATTTTCATTAAAAATATATATTTTAAAATTATCTCAAATGAGCTCACAATTTAAAAAATCAAACTCAAAACATGTTAGTTTTACCCGAGTAAAAATAATATTATATAATCTGAAATAATGTGATCCAATTTTGTAAAATTAAATAAATATAATATAATTGGATTGGATTGGATTGGCAGAATTAAATTAATATGTAGGATTAAACAAAATGTAAAAATGTAAAAACTATAAATTTATTCTCAAGTTGTGAAAAAGATTCGGTTATTAAATCCATAACATCCTAAGCAAAATTTTAATATCAACTAGAAAATGTGTTACTTTTAAATTAAAAAAACCAGAAGTTTATTTTTCGATCTTATAAATTATGATATGAGCAAGATTATTCAAGTTCAAGATCATTCATTTAATGAAAAATGTATTCATCCGCAAATTTAATACAGACTTTATCAACTGACAGGTGCTTACATGTTTCATTTTGCGTCACTGAAAATCTTTAGAGGACCAATGTGGAACGGATAGAAGATTTAACCATATTATAATTTTTGAAGGAAACAGATCAACGCTTTACCCGTATTGTTTTATTTACCCGATGAGAAGTAAAAACCAAAATTGAAAGAATTGAACTAATTGAACTAATTCATATCAAAAATAAAACATTTTTAACTAATAAACATTGTTTGTGTATTTATTTTACTATCAAAAATGAAATATTAAAAAAACTCCCAAATCCTTAAAAATAAACTATTTTATTTTAATTACCAAAAATGAACTCCCAAGTTATTAACCCTCTGACTACCCTTGTACACTACAGTGTACACATTTTTAAAAAAATGTGAAAAGTTTGATAATACAAAAAGACTTTATTTTTGTATAAATATGTTTATGAGAATATTGGTCATTGAAAAAAAGAAAAATATTATATGCATAATATGTTCATCGGGGATATATAGTCGCGATATTTGTTAACAAAGTCCGATTTTTTTAATCAGCCTTTATCTCCGAAAAAATAAGCAGTTGGTGTATCTCCTAAATTACCAAGCTAGAAACTCGAAATTTGTCACTAAGCTTCATATAATAACCAGAACAAAATCAAACAAAGCATTTTTGGATAATCGATTGTTTTAGTGGTAAAAGTTTGTTTGCATCAAATCAAATTATATCAAACTTAGTGTAATATAATTAGCAATATGCAAAAAAAAAAAACAACTTTTTAATTTTCAAGCTATTAATCCCGAATGATTTTATATGTTTCGGGGGTAGAGTCAGGTACCCTACTTGCTTATTATAATGCCCCTCACTTGTCCTAAAACGGATATTTAGGGTGGCCCTTAAAACTTGAATTTTTTGACTTTTATGAATTTAACGCATTATTTACAACAACAAAACTTGGAAGTAAGAAAATACTGCTTCTAACATTTAGCGCGGCACAAATTGGGCTGAATATTATGGCTTGCCATGCAACACAGTTGTTAATGACATTAAAATCTAAATTCTGCCGTGGTGCTTGGCGATCGCATTTTTCGTTTACAAGAAAATTAGGAAAATGTAAAAAAAGGCGAAAAAATGAAAAAAATGGGGTTTTTGACCTTCATTCACTTATAACTTTTGAAGTATGAATGTTATCTTCAAGCACCACGGCAGAATTTTAGATATTTTAGTCATCAACAACTATGTTGTCTCCCAAGGCATAATATTCAGCCGAATTTGTGCCGTATTACAAACAGTACAGCCTATTTTCGACAAATTTTATTAATTGATTAAAAAAACAGGGTGCATTTTTAAAAAAACGTTAATTTATGCTACTGAAATTAGTTATACATTAGTTATTAAGAACATAGACACTGTTTTCACTTTGGGAAACAAAATTCCTATCCCATAAGTAAATATACTTATATTTCATTTACTATTGCGATAAAGCGGCAGTAGATATTTTAGCCGTCACCTTTGCGTGCTTATGAATTACACAGCCTCACAAAAATATAAAAAGGTTCTGACCCAGAAACCAGACCCACCAATCCTTATGTATTATGACCTCCTGAATGCGATGCCGCCATAAGAATTGAATTATATCGTTGGGTTTTCATGTAATTTACAAGCAAAGTCCGCAAAGTGAACTTACCTAATTTGTAAATTTAACCATGTTAAAAAGTGTTTGTTTAAATCCATGTTACTTTTAAAATTTTTGACAGATTTTATTAAAACACCTCTTATTTTTTTCGTAATAAACCAGACTTGATCTTATATAAAGAAATAAAATTTTAAAAAATTTTAACTAACAATTAGTCAAATTTACAAAGAAACCGGGTAGGTTCACTTTGTGGACTGTCCTTGTAAATTACAGAAAAACCCAACAATACAATTCTAGTAAAATAACTAGAATTTTTTTCGCAAAACTACAAATGTAAACTTTAATGATCAATTTAATAAAATTTACATACATATTTAAATATAAATTTGGTACTATCTCATTCTCTTATAGATCTTTTCGTTCTCATTCGGTTATTTTTCATCCGATTTTCAAGTTTTGGAAAGGTATTCAATTACCTTTCTAATTTTTGAATTTTGTTAGTACAAATTATTGCCGCTAGATGGCGCAAATATTTTGAGTTCATATGTTCTGCAAAAGTACTCGCCATATGATTTTGTACAAAGTATCCAAACAACATTTGGTTGAATTCTGGAAATTTAACGGTCAAAATTTTGATTTTCTTCAAGAACCTAAAAATAACGGTAATTTTGTAAATAACGGAATTATAAAAAAGTCGCGGAACAAAAGTTGCTTCTGATACCCTAAAGAACCATTTTCAACAATAAAAAAGTTCTTTTTCGCAAAAAGTCGATTTTGGCATATTGCTAAATATAATCCATTTGTGTACAATACGATCCACCATTTTTCAGATCAAATGGTATTTCATTTATATATAAGGATATATCAAATTTGATACATTTCTTTGTTGTATCATATTATTTTTTTTTTTGAATCGGTTACATAAAAAATGTTAATTATTAAGGCCCGATTACTGAATATCCAGTTAAAATTTAACAAACAGTTAAATTGAAAATTTTTAGCGGAAACAACAACAAATGTGTCAGTTAAAGTCCTAGTTAGTAGCTAACTGGACATTGTAAAAATGAGGCTAAGCCTATAAAATGTAACTGTACATTAAATAAAAATGTGGCTCTTAATATTCGGACCAAAATATCTAGCCCCGTGTATTTAATTTCACAAATATATTTTCAGTGGATTCATTTGTATCAAATTATATCAAACTCAATGTAATATAATCCAATTATATACAATACGACATAGCAAAATTTTTTAGGACAGATTACCTCTGAACCTGTTCTTGAACAACTTATTTTACCACCGGTTACATGGAACCGGTTGCTGGGAGTCGAAATGTAAGGTGTCACTGCCCCAGAACCAGTACTATAACTGGTTCTATAACCGGTTCTAAAGCAACCTGTTCTTGTTTGGAGGTAAAGAACCTATTGCAAATAGGACAACCTCCATATAAAAAGAACCAATTGCAGAACAGAAATTAAAACCTGTTATAATACAGTATAAGCTGTTCTGTAACCAGTTATTTGGATTTTACTATTTTACTGGGGATAAACAAGTCAACGTGGGTTTCGTAATCCAAAATTACGACACAGTTTTTTTGGCTCGTTCTTTGGCCTCTTTATTCTTTCAGGAATTTTTTCTCGGCCCTCTCTGCACTTAATACGTTTTTAGTCTAGACCAATAACTCTAAACAGTTGGCATTTTAGCTGATTTTTTGTTTGACACGCTAGGATTTTTCTTCTAAAAGCCCATCATTTTCTTAGAATTATTTGGAGTAAGAGAAAAAAGTAATTGAAATTTACAAAGAAAAACCAGAAATACCCTTTCTGACCCTTTTTAATATCGGTTCGCGGTCTTCTGTTAACAATACGAGTGTCATATTATTTTTTAACAACGCTACAACCCGTATTTCGTTAATTTTTAGCAATTGCTGTAAGAATACGATATGGTTTTTCTTTGTAAATTTCAATTATTTTTTTCTCTTACTTTTTGTTGATTATCCAATTATTGACGAATTAACTAATCGTTCTGATTGATTCTTTTTACACACAATTTAGTTCTATTTTCAAAGCTCATATGATAAAAAAATATTTCGTTTGAAGTATTCAAAAGAAATTACAAAGTATATTGCGTGAACTAGTTTCACTGACCTCACTCCTTAAATTACTACTGTCTTTTAATTTAATCACACAGGGGGAAAAATTTATCACTTTTAAAAATGAATGACGTTATGACCAATTCTAAATATATCAGGCACGCTGATTTTAATGGCGTACTTTATTTTTCGATCTATGATACTGTTTTTCCACAAAGTAACTTTTAAGATAGGCGCATGTGAATGCAGTTTTTTGGTCTCCTTTCTGATATAATGTAAAGATAACCCTTGTACTCGTATTTGAGGTTCATGTTTGATTCACAAAACTGTAAATTAAACCCGCTATTTAGCGGTTTTTCTTATTTTTCCGATTTTTAACGTTTTAAGCCAATTTTATAGCTAAATTATAAATTGACCTTAACAAACGGTCATGAGCTAGAAAGAGCCTATTAGGAAGAGGTGTTTCAGCAAGAAAAGATATATTCTCATATGGTGCCTCATATACAAAACGCTCGATTTGTCATAAATTTAATATGGCAGCTTAGTTTTCCGAGATGAACCCAGAGTTCAAATTTTAGTTTATATGTGAACACATTTGAAAAGCATATGTGCAAAAATCAGACAAAAAATTTATATTTGAAAAAGTTTTTCTAACAAAACCCCAACTTTTGAGACAAATGTGTACCAAAACTGAGGTTTTTGTTAGGAAACTTTTGCAAATATAAATATTTTTATTTGAAAATTTTGGAGTCATAGTTTTGAAATATATCCTCCTGTCATCCTGGAAAGATATGGTACCATGTAAAATTTTAGACTAATCGTAAATTTTGCTTACAAAAAGCATTGATAAAATAACTTTTAACTTGTCTCACTAATGTAACTCATTTAAAATGACTCTTTCCACTGCGTAAACAGTCGTCTAATAATTTAGCGACAGAATTCGCTACAACCGAAAAAATTAGAATCAAATATGTACCATATATTTTAATACTGGTCTTTTCCTTAGATTTCAACAGAAAGAAATAAGATTAAATTTTTTGTTTGCTAAATAGCATTGCTGAATAGCAAAAAAAAAAATCTGTTGAATCAACAAATATTTAGTTCTATTGGAACTAAATTTTTGGAGCACTATATCTGTGAATGCCCGGCATTTGCCGGGATCCGGGTCGAAATACTATCCAGTGACCCAATATCCACATTGGGGGATCTTAGGGGCATAGAATGGAAGAAGTTGAGGAGTTTCGTCAGTGCGACGGAGTTCCTGGGGTAGAAAGGTGACATAGGACCGATTGTTTATAGCGCTTAACAAGCCGACATTCTGGCTTAAGTGTAAGTCCTCAGTGACTTGAGTCGGATTAGGGAAGTATTTTCCCTTCTCCGAATCCTCTTTTCGACCTAACCTAACCCTAACTAAATTTTTGTAAAGTCAACAGTTTTAGTTTTGCTGATCTTATTTTATTAATATTTAGCAAAAAAAATTTGTTAATTTTAGCAGTTTTTCTGAAACGTAATTTTTAACTCATTTTTAGTAGCTTTTTCTGCTATTTTTAAAAGATTTATTTCTTAGAGAAAGTTTTGAAAACTCAGGAAATCTTTATCAAAATTTATTCCTATTCGTTGCAATTCTTACAATTTTAAAAGGCTTTTCAAAAAAGGGTTGCTTATTAGTATTGATAAAACAAATGAGATTAGTTTTGTGAGAGGCGTAGGTAGAGAAGGATAAGCATATTTCTAAAAATCATAACTACATTGTAAATTTTCAATTGAATCAGACTACAGTTTCTGGTAATTAACATTCATCAGTGATTCTGATAATACTGTAATATTTGTCATGTTTTTTTATTATTTGATTGCGTCTATATGAAATCTTTGCCCAATCACTGACCGTAGAATAGATAAACTGCTTTCTAATAACACATTCGTGAAAATAAGATCATATTTTATCATTTGATATATTTATAACAACTACACTAAAAAACACGCTTACCCATTTTTGAATGAAATGTTCAGTTGCTTTTTACAAAACTTTGTTCAAGGAAAACTTTCAAAAAAACATTCATGTGTATTTTGTTTGTGCTTTTAAATATCTTGACAAATCATATATTATCTTGATTCTTGACAAAGATTAAAAATTCATGTAAATCTGTTATTTTAAAACCGTAAAACTACTTCCAATTTTTAATAACTTAAGACACAATATTTAAAGAAATAATTATAACGTACAAAAAATTTGTTTTAAGTTCTATAATTTTTGACAGCAAAATAACTTGACGATTAACATGTTCTCAATAAGTTGTTAAAACAATGTTTTACAAAACAAATAGTTTTGAATTTATTGGAATTAAATATTGGAATGACAAAATTTTGAAAATATTGTATGGTTTTAAAATTGTATGGTGGAAATTGTAGAACACGTTAGGGAATTAAGAATACGTACACTCAAAAAAAGCCAGTAAATTCAGGAACATTTTTGCTGGAAGGATCCTTGCAGAAAAACGGCTAACTTTACTGACTTTTTTAATGTGTATCTACTATTATTATGACCTAGTGTAGATTATAAGTATCGCTGAGTATGTTAAAAACACGTGTGAGTTACAAAGGTTTAAATGCGCCAGTACCATTATTTCGAAAATTTTAGGGTATATTGCAGCTTCTAAAATCGGTTTTGTAATACACTCAGCTAGACTTACAACCTGCAGTAGGTCACTTTAAAAGTGATTGCAACTTTTTTTGTAGCACAGTGTTATTAACCACAAATATTTTTCAAAAGGACCTGCGCATAGTCCACCTGTATGCGTTGCCAGGGAGACTTAGCTTTTGGCCATGGTGATATCACAGTACTAGTGATATCATCATCTATTTTTGGCAACCAACACTAATGTCTTGAAATTTGCTTCATTTTAACTTTTTTCCAATGTCCCTGGTGTAATAGCTGTAAAATCTGTTTCATTACCTGTTTAGGAACAACAACACGATTATAATTATTCTGCAAGATTATAAAATTACCGTTAAATGTCAGATTATTTCGCTGACAATAGTAAGGCAATATATCTTCAGAAAATTAATTATCCTTGTCTGGGTTACCATTTTTAATCAAATGAGGTAGTTTTTATAAATTATTATCCTTTTTAGAATATTCTGCATGTATCTCTACTGATTTGTCAAACTCAACATCTTTTTTATGAGGTAGGCGTGCTATTACATCAGCATTTCCATGTAGTTTTGTACTCTTATGCATACTTGATAGTATTATTAATAATGTAATTTTTATTTATTTCATTAAAGTGTAGAACTTGTTGCTCTATCCATGAGCACTAGGGTGGGTCGATTTAGCAATCGATATTGTGTCATCGATTTTTCGATAGCTTTTGGCATGAGGAAAAAAAAGTTCCACTACGACATATCAAAAAAATCATTTTCGAGGCGCCCAAATTTAAATTTTTTGACTCTATGCTACAAATTTTGATAACTAAGATTATTCAACAAAGTTGTGTTCACGAATATTTCGAACAAAAGAATTATTTTCTCTAGCAAATATTTTATCTTCGGGTATGTATAGAAAACTGCGTCTATAAAAATCACAACAATGACAGAACACATAAGGTGCTGCACCTTATGTAAAAATTTTATATAAAATGTCCATCTTGGGGCCCTTTCACCTACTTTTTATTAACTATTTATATTCCAGGTATTAAATATGGACCTGTCTCTGGTCAGATCCGGAAAGACCCTTTAAGCATACATTTTCTGTTGATTCAGCTTAAAAATTCTATTGATTTAGCTAAATTCTTAGTTAATTTAACTACAACTGTCAGCTCAAATTTAGTTCCTCTAAAATTTAGGTCACCTAAATTTAGCAGACTGTTATTCTCAATTACATTGAAAATTCTGCTTTTTCAAATTCTATTTTCTGTAGTCTTAGCTGAAATTTCAACTATTTGTATGGATTTTTTTTATGAGTGTATCTTTCACTCAATGAAGAAGTTTTACTAAAAACCTTGTTTCATAAAAAGTATGAAGCATAGATTACAAAGAACTCAAACTCTATGACATTAGCTCAAGTAACTCATGAGAATGTGTTGGAAATACGTCATATACCTATACAAAAAATATTTGCATGTGTATGAAAAAATGTGTTTTATTGTTAAAAGAAGAGAACGTGTTTGAGATCCATGTAATCTATGATATAAAGCTATTTATTATTTTTAAGTATTCTTATTTTCGAAAGAACGATTTTTTAGTTTAGTTAAAGTTTTTATTATTTTTCGTCCAATAATATTTCCTCTGTGCGGTATTAAATTAAATAATTTTACTTCATCAAAATTTACATCTTTTCATTTATTTATGCCAATAGAAATATGTTATTCCACAAGAATTTTAATTTTTAAAATAATAAAGAAGACCATTTTGCTCCATTTATCCCACTAATGAGCTACTTTACTTGGCGGTAGCAAAACCAACACGGTTATTACCCATATCGAAAACAGTGTAGTATTTGCCAATGAAGATATCACCCCAAATCCAGAAATCAGTACCAGCATTTTCAAAAGCGGAAGAGCAAACACCATCGGATTCAATTATATAATTCTTACCTTCAATGGTGAAAGTAGAGCCACCAATAGTGAAAGTCAAGACAGGTAAGCTATTAATGGAAGAACAATCAACTACATAGGAATAGTAATCATAACTGAAAGTGGCACCAATAGCAGCTTGAATGTTGGAATATTGACCATAGGGAACAGCAATGAGAGAGGTACCAGTATCGGCAATAGCTTGGCAATTATCACATACATTGACACCATTAACAACAGCAGAAGTTACCTCGAATTGCCAATAACCTTCAGAGGAAACTGGAACATAGGTAAAGTCACCAGAATAATGATCAGCATCTACACCTCCCAATATAAGTTCACCACCATTGTTGGAAGTACCATCACGAGTCAAATAGAATGAGAAGACATTGGAATCAACCAAACCTTGAGAGTACATGTTGTAGAAAGGTGGCACTACATTATCTTGGGAAATACTTTGGAAACCCATACCCAAAATACCATCGAAAGGTGAGTAAGTGAAGGTGTCGCCAGGCTCATTTGTAGCAGCAGCAAAAACTTGATCGTTAATAGTCAAACCTTCGACTGACACAGTATCTTGTACAAGATAACCAGACAAGCTGCCAGAACCATAAGCAATGGAGAAAGATTCACCATTAGCTACATATGTGGAAGAAGCACTAGGATCATAGGCATTATGATTTTCACAAGCACTATCACCAGAAGCGCAAGGTTTTACAGGAACCCACAAATTGGAAGAACCAGTATCGAATAAAACCAAGAATTCTTGAGCTGGTGTACCAATGGTTATCTTGCCATAGTAGGAATCATCCACATAGTTTAACAAACTTTCCTTTACGGCATCCCTGGGATGAACAGGATTTAAGGTATTGTATTTACTTTTCAATTTCAACAATTCATTGGCTTTGCTCTTGGACTCCTTAACCTTGTGTAAAGGTATAACCAATGCAGCTTCGGAAAGAAGAGCCAAACTCAAAATAGTTACCACAAACTTTAACATGTTTACAAAAGAATCTATTGAAACTCTGAGTTGTAGAAGAATATGCATTGGCTTTTATAGCAGGCAAGTTGCTTTAAAAATATAATTGCATTATCGGTATGGAATTAAAAACTTAAAAAGTTTTAAGTTTATTTTTCATACCACTTGTTCAAATATAGACATGTAAATATATATAACTTAAGTAAACATGTTTTCTTATCTAATAGAGTTTTGAAATATATTTTTTATTCTGAGAATAAGGGATGTTGGAACATTTGTTGGATGTTGGTTGAACATTTTAGTGAAATACTTTATATTTAAAATCCGCCTGCACGTTTAATATCAACAAATTACAACCCACCCAGCCCATCATAACTTAGAAACCCTTCAAAACTGAATATTAACAACCCGAGTAAAAATAATACTGTATAATGTAATCTAGTTTTGTACAATTTAATATTGTTAAGTATGACATCATATATAGTAAGATGCAATTTTACTTGCCAGTGAAATTTTTCGTAAAAGGGCATATTTAATTGTATCTTCCAATATGTTCGTACCATACGTTATAAGATTGACATAATTAAATTAATATATGGGATTAAACAAAACAATCATGAAAAAAAACATAATTTTTTTCTAAGTTATGGAAAAGTGATGTTTTTAAAAACCATAACATCCCAGGAATACCTCGGTAGTGGGTGCAATAAAGTAATACATTACCTTGTAATGAGTACTCCTTACCAGTATCATTATTTTGCAACTAAAAGTAATGAGTTGCCTATAACGGGTTACATAAAGCATTAATTTATAATGAATACTCCTTACCTTCAGCATTATATCGAAACTCAAAGTTACATAATGCATTACATTGTAATGTATACTCCTTACATTTAGCATTATTTTAAAACATAAAGTAATGAGTTGTCGACAATTGAACACTCATTGATTATCTTGTAATGATAACTCATTACCTTTTACATTACTTCAAAACGTAAAATAATTACTTACCGATCTTCAATTACATAGTGCATGTATTATAAATGAAAAGAAGTATTTATTAAAATATCATTCTGAAAATCTATTTATAGACACATTTCTTCGTGATTTTTTTACAGCAAGAGGGTTAGGTGTATATTTTTGGTATCACGAACGAATACACAAAGCACAGCCATTCATTTAAATTTTAAACAATCAAATATTATATGTATCAATAGATCTGTTGGTAGAGTTCTGGCCTAACAACTGCAGACCCCAAGTTGGAATCCCAGCGTGACCACGTTAGTTATTTAATTAAACAAAATATTTCGTGAAAATATTTTTCTACCTCAATGTTGTCATATTAGATTACATTCGTTGCTTTTTAAAAAGTTTGATAATTTTCATGATAGTCAATTCAATTGTTTCGTTGCCATCACCCAAATCTTCAGTTGTCACATTTACTGGTGTTGAAATGATGTCTAAAGACTTTCAAGAACTTTGTTTTATTAAAAAAAATGTGTTTTGAGTACATTAAATCTGGCGTTTTATTAACCAATTTTGCACTGCCATTGCTTTAAAGCACCACCTACTTTTAAGGCCTGAAAATTTTGGGTAGGAGGGAGATATAATAACGCAGTAAAAACTGTGATAATTTTAGTTTTTTAAAAAAAATTTAAAACTTTTGTTACACTTTGCCATATAATTAATAGAAAAATACAATTTTTGTCATTTTTTATGGGACTTTTTTGAAAAATTTTTAATTGATGTGAGCAAGATTATTCAATTTCAAGATCATTTGTTTTTTGTTAAACAAAACAACCGTGCAATGTTAATTTTTCTAATTAAAAAATGCTTCCATACTTTAATTTAAAGCAGACTTTATATACTGACAGGTCCTCACATGTTTCATTTCGCGTTACCGAAAATCTTCAGAGAACCAATGGAGAAGGGGTAGAAGATTTTACCCAAATGTTGAAGGAAAAAGATCAACGCTTTACCCGTATTGTTTTATTTACCCGATTTTAATATATTTTGCAATAAGAAAAAGTTTATTTTTAAGTTTTATTAAAATATTTGCCAAAAATTAATTTTTAAGTTAAATATTAGATACTTGAAAATATTTACAATACCAAAAAAATATTCATTTTGAAAAAAACTTTGTAGTACATATCGTCACCTAAAATCCAAATGGACGTAACAACACTAAGGCTATTATGTAGGTAAAGCAATTGCAGTCAAAAACAAATGAAATTTCACTTGAAGAAAGGACGACTAACATTTCATTAAATTCAACTAACATTTGTTATTTGTTTTGACTCTTCAAAAAATTACTAATAACACGGTGCTACAATGAAAAAAACTTGGAAAACGAACTAGCGTGGGTTATAGGTCTTGTTGAGTACATTACAAATTGTAAAAAAAAAAAAATCAGAAACACCCTCAAATTCAGAAGTTATTCTAAAAACCCGTTTTCAGTAATGTTCGTCAACTTATCGACCTGTAACTCAATCAGTTTATGTCCGATTTAAATTTTTTTAACGAGTTTGGAAAGAAAACTGACTCGCTTTAAAATGACGTGCATTTTTAGATACATTTGTAAGTTATAAGTATTGTTTTTTTAAAAAAACGAAAATTATAAACTTTTTTGATTTTAGTAGCTTTTCATTGCTTATTTTAATATGAAAGCTTATAAAAATGTATACCAACGTTTAAAGAAAATTAGTTCTTAACAAAACATGGTTTTCATTTTTCAAATCGGATGAAAATTGTAAAAGTTATTCAACTTTTTATTAACACCTGTTTTTAACTATACATGTTAACTTAGGTTAAGGTATTTGTACAGTTTTTAATTTACGTTTGTTTGTAAGTCCAGTGGTTTACCAAAAAAAAAAGTCTGCAATCCCAAAATTTTTACTTTAGAAAAAGTTTAGTAACTTTTGCAAATATAAACCGATTTTAACAAATAATATCTCGTTTTTTGCTATATAAAATTGTCTTTAAAATACAGTGCAAAAAATTATAGGTTTTCATAGAAAAAAATTAAAATAACTCTTGTTGAATTTGAAAAATTAGGAAAAAAAATAAAAAAAATGAGAAACTTTTGATAAACACTTACCTAATTTCTTGGAATATATATTTTATGAATACATTTCATGAAAGCTTAATTCTTTGCCTTTATAAAACTGTTTAAAATTTTGAAATCGGTCAAAAATGTGTGATTTAGAGGTACTAAAGTGCTACGACCTACCCTAAAACAGTTTTTTGAAAATAACTCTAAATTTTGAGGGTGTTTCAAAATATTTGAAAACGGTTTTTGTTTGTCCTCACCCACTAGGTCGGTTTTCAAGTTCTGACAAAAAGTGTTTTTTTGTAGCAGTGTGTAATTGTAGTAAAAATGAACTGTAAGTAAAAAATAAACAAACATTTACTCTTTTTATTTTTTAAATAACAAAAAACAACTTAAAAAAATTATTGTAAAATCATAAAACAGTCATTTGATGTGGTTTTTTTTTAATGAACTACAAGGTTAGTAAAAAATAAAATTTGTTCTACAAATGACTGACATTTACATTAAAAATAAAGAAACTGTATTGCAACCCAAACAACTAAAGTTTGGTAAAATGTGAATAAAAAGTATGTTAACCCATTTACATATTTTTGGTAAAGAATGGGCTCTTATTTATTTATAATACAAAAAATTTTTAAATATTTTTTTCGGAAGGCTCTTTTTCAATGCTTCATTTCAGTCATATGTTTGTAATCTCTACTTGTGTGACTAACGAAAATATCTGTAACTTTCGTAGTTTTTATCGGAATGATCTGATTTTTTCATCAAAGTCTTTTTTTTCAGATATAACGAAGCTTGGGCAGAAATGTATTATGTTATTTATTAATAAGTCGTGTAATATACCTTACTTTCAGATACAATTAAAAAAATGACCAAAGTTTAATAAAATATTAAATAAAAAGATCTGTTAACCGATTTTCACATTTTACTCTTTTTTATAATACAAAAAAGAGTATTACCGATATTTCACTAGAAGTTTATAAATATTTTTTTCAGATGGCTCTTTTTCAATGTATCATTTCTGTCATATTTTTGTAATCTCTACTTTTGCGATTAACGAAAATGTCTGTAACTTTCTTAGTTTTTTTTTTCAGAAAAAAGAAACATTGACAAAAAAGTATTATATTTTTTATTAATAAGTTTAATTAAATAACATTAAAATAATTGAAAATCAGTTAAAAAATTACTTTTCGTTTAAAACAATTGTATTTTTTAGTTTGTTTTCAAATGTTGAACACTTAATTGACAAAATTGGTAAAAACAATAGATTGTTTTAGTTTATTTCAACAGTCAATATATAATATAAGAACTTTTTGTTTTAAATATAAAATGTTAACTTAATATCTAAACTATTACCGAAAGTCCGTTTTTTTTTTGTTTACTTTGTTTATTGAATAATATACAGAAAGTTAAAAAATATATTTCTTTGGTAATTTAACTGTATATTCCATTGAAACAACTTTACTGATTAACTTTTAAAATAATCGTTGAACTTTTATGGGAAATTTTTTGTGATTGCATACATTTTTTTTTTGAAAAATTTTTAAAAAAGTACCGAACTTCGATAAAATATTAAAAAAAATATGTTAATCGACTTTCATCTTTTTATTTTTTTTTTTTTGTAAAGAATAGACCCTATAGACTATAAAAGAATAACAATTTTAGTACCGATTTTGTACTTGAAACTTTTCTCGAAAAGCTCTTTTTCAATAATTTTTGTAATTTAAATTTTGTAGATAACAGTAAGGCAGTAAGTAATGTTTTTTAATAAAATGGCAAAACTTTAGAAAAACTCTAAAATTCTTACAAACCAACAAATATAAAATGCAGATCAAAAATATTATAAATAATTTTGTTACACCTACACTGAGAAAACAAATTTATTATTTAGTTGCCGCAATTAAATTTAAATTTTAATTGAAATATACTTTCAAGCTGGAATTCTGTTGCATTGACGGAGTGTCGCTTCTCACAAACAAAAATATCACTGGTTGCAACCGAACTATGCAATTGTCGAAAAATGCGGTAGTCACAATGAATACCTTTTTTGTAAAGATGTAAAGAACATCTATTTTTTAAATATTTTTTCTCTAAAACAATAAAATATATTTAGTTTTGATAGGAAACACTCTTGTCATTTTTAATAACTAAAAATGTATTATAAAATTTACTTTAATGAAATCCTATTATTTTTGTAAACGAAATTAAAAATTTACAGAAATATGGCAGCCATATAATTTTATTTTTTTTTATTTTGAGGCAATTATTTATAATTTTATTTTTGTGGTTTTAAACGTTGTATAATATAGATGTTCTGGTGAATATTCTATTACCACACAGATTTTACAAAAATTTTAAATAGTTGAAAGCCTTCTTAGAAAATAGAATATCCCTATGGGGAATGAGGAGTCAATTGACCTAAAAGTGACTGGTTAAATAAGGACTCGTATACTTTAATACTGAAGTGGGTTAAGCAGTGTCAATTGTCCTAAAATTACCATTCCTGTGAATGGTAAAGGGAGGACATGCCACTTAACCAGAATGCTTATTAACGACATGGCCCTTTTGCGACAGTCTTGTGGTATGCCCATCTTTGGTTAGCCCTGTGGCATGCAACTATGTGGTTTAAAGAAGGACAAATGACCCCCTCCTATGACAAGCCAATGCTAAAGTTGCCAGTTGTTTACATTGGGTAGGGTTCAACAGAGGACCGGTCTCTGGCCCGAAGGGACCGATCATGTGGCACACGCAGAACCGGTCAGATTCCCCATAGGGATATGACAGCTGTACGAGTCCTTGCTGCGATTGAAATTAAAACTGGAACAAATATTACTGATTCTATTTCAAGAATAATAACCAATTTTCGAAACACAGCTTTTATTTTAAATATTATATAATTAAGAATTTGCTTATAATTATTTAATGAAAAAAATTATTTTATAATTCTCACAAAATAAAAAAAAAATTGTCGCAATCAGATGATTTTCAAAGGATTTATAGCCTTTTTAGAAATATTGATATATGACAGCGATACGAGTCCTTGCCGCAATTGAAATAAAAATTTACAATAATGTAACTGATTCCTTTTTGGAAACAATAAAAATAGCTTTTATTCAAAATAAACATAACTCGGTTAAACATTTTAATATGTAGTCTAATATAACTATATCTCATTTGATAAGTTTCTATACATATCTCATTTGATAAGTTCCACATATGAATGTGTGAAAAAAAAATAAATTTTAGCGGCCCAATCTCATTTTCAAGGTTTTAAAGTGGTTTCAAAAATTACCCAATTTTTCGTTTTTTCGGCTTATATCGAATTTTAAACAAATGGGGTACCAAATGAAAGCTCTTTCACAGACGCACTAACTTGTTCACGAAGTTTGTCCGATAACTTTCAAGTATTTTTGTTATTCAAAAAAAATTTGTTTGAGGTGATATTAAAACTGGATATATTTTAAATATTTGGCAACCCGAACACACTACATAGGCAATGTTGGTATCAACATTTTGGTTTTCTCGTGTATATCAAAAATCAGAATTTCATTATTTTCAGACATGTTACCATACAAAAGCTAATATAAAACATATCCAAATATCCAATACACCTTCCAATTTCAAACATAGTTGTGAATGACAGACTTGGGCTCTATAAATCGACTTTCGACTAATCGACTTTTTGGAAGTCGACTTTTTTTCTCATGAACAAGTCGACTTTCTTGTAATGAAAAAGTCATAAAGTGAAATACATCGAAATCTATTTTGAAATTACTTTATGTATTGTTTATATGTCGAAACTCAAATCTAACAACGATAGCTGTCCATTTTGAAACGGTGTTTTCTAAAGAAATTTGCATATTCGAACCATATGCCACTGAACTAACAGATGTCAGCATAAGTCACAGGTTTATTAGCCTGACGTTTCGGATTGTTTATAAATGAATTGTATCCTTCTAAAAATGTTAGACAAATAAACAAAAAAATAAAATCTTTTCAAAATAAAATATTTTGATGTTTTTTACTTATAATATACTAAAAAATTGCTTGAAATTGAAAAAACCTTAAAAATTATTATTTGACCTAACCAACTAAAAGCAGTGTACCACTGGATTCTAAACCCAAAAATTAAAAATTAATTTGCGTGTCCTGGGGTTTTCGTATGTAACTTTCGTTTGTTATTAGTACAGTGAAAATAGTGAAACAAACTTGTAGACTATACTAAAGTTTAGTAAAATTTTAGTAAGCCCTTAATGGAAAGCGTTTTGCTAAAATCATGCAAATTTTTTACTAAAAATTAGTAATATTTTTTAAATTCGTATTTATCAAATAAAAAAAATTAAAGTATTTCATAATTTTAGCAACCGATGTTGAAAAAATTAGTAAAAAAATTTGTTAAAATCAGCAACAATAATTAGTTAAAAATTTTGTAATTTGGAAGAGAGATTTTGTACTAAAAATTAGTACAAAAACTGTAATTTTGGATATAATATTTTTTTTTATAATTTTTTTGTTTGAGTGCACATTATCCTGCATTATATGATTCCAACCAAAGAGTATATACAAATAGAGAGACTACACTTCCCACGCCTCTCAGCAACAAAATATCGAACTCGAGCAAGCAAATGAAAACATTTGTTTTACTCTAAAAAATAATTGCAGCATGTTGATAAAAAATTTAAACACTCACTTTTATTTTGCTTATATTTTCTTATTTTCTATTAAAATTTAATGTATTTGAATTTTGTCTTGCTTATTTTATTGTTAAAATTTTAAGTAAATAAACGTTTTATTACATTGTTATTCAAAAACATGTAAAGATTTATTAAAACTTTAAAATTTCTGCAACATGTTTTCATTTGCTCGGTACGAGTTTACGAACAAATAAAAAGTGGGCAGATTGAGAGAGACTGAGGTGGATAGAAATCCACTGTTAAAACTAACTAAATTGTTTGTTCTTTTAACGGTAGATTCTACTGTAAACGTTTTTTTAATTGTATATTTATAGTATTAAGGGACAATTCACAAGCTATACACTAGGGTGCTTCAAAATTATTCAACATTATTGACGTCGAAATTTGCCACCTCTTCGGGGCCCAATCAGTGTGACTTATGTCACAGTTAAAGTGGAAATTACCAAAACTTTTTGAACAAAAGTTTATATTTTAAGTTCGCTAAATAAAGTTTCGACTATATGTTAACAAAACTTTGAATTTAATACCATGGAACACGATACATAAAATCTATAAAATATTTTATTAATTACAATTATGAAGTAAAATTTTTAAATAAAATAGCCGGTTTCGAGATAATTCGGATTAAAAATTGCATTTTTTGTATTAAAAATGTTTACAGTTTGTCGACTTATAAATGGAATAAAACAAAGATGATTTTTTTAAATTGACACGAAATTTACTTTATTCGAAAGATAATCTTCAGGCATTATAATTTAAATATGACTTCTGGCATATGACCTCCACGGCTGGCTCAGACGTAGTCTAATCTGGAGGTCCAATTTTTGCTGACTTTTTCCAACATTTGTGGCTATATATTGGCAATACCGAGGCGAATGTTGTAATCCAAGTGGTTGATCGTTTCCGGCTTATCGGCGTAGACTAGCGACTACACATATCCCCACAGAAAATAGTAAAGCAGCGTTAAATCTTACTATCTTGGAGGCCAATTCACGGGTCTGAAGCGTGAAACTATGCGGAACCAAACGTTTCCTTCAATAAATCAATTGTGGCACGAGCTGTGTGCCATGTTACGCCGTCTTGTTGAAACACAGCTTCTGCACATCATGGTTGTTCAACTGATGAACGAAAAAGTTAGTAATCATGGCTCTATAGCGGTCAACATTGACTGTAACGTTCTGGCCAGCATCGTTTTTAAAGAAGTACGGACCAATGAAGCCACCAGCCCATAAAGCACACCAAACAGTCAGTTTTTCTGGATGTAGCGGTGTCTCAACATACACTTGAGGATTATCATCACTTCAAATACGGCAGTTTTGTTTATTGACGTATCCATTTAACCAAAAGTGAGCTTCATCGTTAAACGAAATTCGCAACATTCGTGCGCGAAACGTATTTCGAACAGAACCATGGTTTTCAAAGTAAATTTGCACAATTTGGAAGCGTTGTTCAGGCGTCAGTCTATTCATGTTCAAATTCCAAACCAAACTAAACATAAATCACTTGACAACTGACAAGTTTTCATATTTTGTATGCAAAAATTTGAATACAAAATATTAGAAACCATTTTAATTTTTAGCGAACATCATTCGATTTCGCAGATATTCGGAACATATGTCAGTGTTGTCCATACACAACGATCCAGCCGTGAAGAGCACAAATCGGATTACCTTACGTAATCTACTATCAAATTATTGTAAATTGTCTTTTGAAAATGACATTTCGTATCATTAATACTGGGAAATAGTATATATAGGTGTCCACCCCTAGCGTGTGGATCAAGCTTAAATTAAAACACTTTATATAATTAAAACTCACATCTTTTCATTTATTTATGAAAATACCAATATTTTATTACACACAAATTGTAATTTTTAAAATAACGCAGACAATTTATCTCCATTTATGAAATACTTTACTTGGCGGTAGCAAAACCAACACGGTTATTACCCATATCGAAAACAGTGTAGTATTTGCCAATGAAAATATCACCCAAAATCCAGAAATCAGTACCAGCATTTTCAAAAGCTGAAGAGCAAACACCATCGGATTCAATTATATAATCCTTACCTTCAATGGTGAAAGTGGAACCACCAATAGTGAAAGTCAAGACGGGTAAGCTATCAATAGAAGAACAATCAACTACATAGGAATAGTAATCATAACTGAAAGTGGCACCAATAGCAGCTTGAATGTTGGAATATTGACCATAGGGAACAGCAATGAGAGAGGTACCAGTATCGGCAATAGCTTGGCAATTATCACATACATTGACACCATTAACAACAGCAGAAGTGACCTCGAATTGCCAATAACCTTCAGAGGAAACTGGAACATAGGTAAAGTCACCAGAATAATGATCAGCATCTACACCACCCAATACAAGTTCACCACCATTGTTGGAAGTACCATCACGAGTCAAATAGAATGAGAAGACATTAGAATCCACCAAACCTTGAGAGTACATGTTGTAGAATGGAGGCACTACATTATCTTGGGAAATACTTTGGAAACCCATACCCAAAATACCATCGAACGGTGAGTAAGTGAAGGTGGTACCAGGTTCACTTGTAGCAGCAGCAAAAACTTGATCGTTAATAGTCAAACCTTCGACTGACACAGTATCTTGTACAAGATAACCAGACAAGCTGCCAGAACCATAAGCAATGGAGAAAGATTCACCATTAGCTACATATGTGGAAGAAGCACTAGGATCATAGGCATTATGATTTTCACAAGCAGTATCACCAGAAGCGCAAGGTTTTACAGGAACCCACAAGTTGGAAGAACCAGTATCGAATAAAACCAAGAATTCTTGAGCTGGTGTACCAATGGTTATCTTGCCATAGTAGGAATCATCCACATAGTTTAACAAACTTTCCTTTACGGAGTCTCGGGGTTCCACATGATTTAAGGTATTGTATTTACTCTTCAATTTCAACAATTCATTGGCCTTGCTCTTGGGCTCCTTAACCTTGTGTAAAGGTATAACCAATGCGGCTTCGGAAAGAAGAGCCAAACTCAAAATAGTTACCACAAACTTTAACATGTTTACCAAACAATCTATTGAAACTCTGAGTTGTAGAAGAATATGCATTGGCTTTTATAGCAAACAACTTGTTTTTGAAATGCAATTGCATTATCGATATGGAATTAAAAACTTAAAAAGTTTTAAATTTTTTTTTCTCATTATACCACTTGTGATTCGATAAGTGCAAACGTGTTTCACTAGTAATTTCATTAGGAAGGGATTTTCTAATAACATCAAAATTAATAAGATTCTTGCAAGTAGTATTACAAAATAACTATCGGGCAATGATAGTTCATAGTCTAGACCGGCTAAATATATAAATGGTTTATATATTACATCGTTAAAGATTTGAATATTTTAGTAAAATACTTGATACTTATAATCCACGCGCATGTTCATCGTAAACTAATTACCATATAGCCCACTATAACTTTGAAATGAAAACTGCAATTTAATTTTGGCTAATCCAGTTTAAAGAAAATATACCGCTGAAAGAAATGAATTTTTTTCTAAACTGTACACTCACAATATATTTTCTGTTACCGATTCAAGTTTATATAGTTATAATTAAAGTTTGTTTTCAAATGAAGAAACCATTAAAATGCATAGAAATACAGTGCATTACAAAAATAAGTATACAGCTGTATAAAGTTTATAAAAACATGTTTTCTGATCCTAGTTTCACAGTACCAATCATGTTATTTGGTGCTAAATTCGGAATTTGGCGTTCTCCAAACTTTATCACGCCCAGCCGATCCATGTATATTTATTATCGTCTCATCAGAGAAATTTACGACGTTCCAGAAGATTGTTGGGCGGTTTATTAAAATTTGAGAAAGTCAAATTCCTAACATAACATGACTGGTACTGTAAAACATGTCGGTGATTCGGTCTTAGTTTGGGGATGCATGGCGGCATCTAGGGTCGGGAAACTTGTTTTTATTGACGCAACTATGGTTAAATACTTGAATCTCAATATTCTAAAATACAACTTAAGAGAAAGCGACACACAATTAGGAGTGGCAGATTCATTCATATTTCAGCTGGACAATGATCGAAAGTATACGGATCTCGTTGTCAAGAAATGGATGTTGTATAATACAAAGCAACTTAAAACTAAAGCTAAATCGCCAGATGTTAATCGTATTGAGCATATTTGAATCATCTTGGTCGGCAAATACGAAAACAACAGATAAGAGGAAGGAATGATCTCAAATATATTATAATTGAAGAATGGTTGAAAATTCCCAGTTCTGGTATTTAATTTTTAGTCAATTCAATGCAGTCACGGCTTCAAGAAGTTATTAAAACTAAACCCCACTAAGCACTTATATCATAAAATCTTATAAAAAACAGGCATTTTTATTACACGTCAAAATATCATATATACTTACTTTTGTGATTTCAATGTCACACCTTTCAAACTTTATCTCAAAAAGCCATAAACATACCCAGTAAAAAAAATTCGTGTTAGCTGATCAAAGTGTTTACTTTTATATAATACTGAGAAACAACAAAAGAGACGAATAATTTTCGCATAAAAATAAACAAACAAAAATTTTGAGCTTACTGTTTTCAGTAACCAGGATGCAGGTTGTAAGCAGCTTACCCTAATCCCTTATAAGGATGCATGTTGTAATGCAGAAAGTTCCATATCGAGTATTATAAACGATCTGTACCAATTTTCGCGAGTGATTTACGATTGTGTTTGGTATTTTCGAGTATGTTATACAAAATAATTAGTCATTTAACTGTTTCTGAAGAGCTAGCATGTGGAGCGGTAAATAAAAAATTTTAACAAGAAATAATTAATATCTGTAGAAAGTTATGTAAAATAAATTATGTATATTAATATTATTACTTTTAATCGTAATAATGAAGACATGAAATATGATATTACTATAAGCCATGCAATTACAGCTTTTTGTAAGTGCTAAAATCCGCGCTTGTTATGCCCAAAAGTAATGCTTCCAAGTTTGAATTCGCCATATAAAAATCATGGCATATGTAAACAGGTTTGTAAGGGATTATTTTGGGCTTACTCCCTTACAAACCTGCTTGCATGTATGCAGCGTTTTTACTGGGTAACTACAAGAATTATAGTTAATTATTTTTTTCTAATAATAAATACTATACTTATTATTAATAAACTAAAATAAATTTTTTCATTTTAAAAAAACTTAAAGGCTTATTTTTTATTAAAATATATAGTTTATACAGCTGTATAATTATTTTTGTGATACACTGTATGTTTTTCAACTTTTTTTATCAGTAATTTAAAAACAAACTAATAGTTGGTAGCATGGAAAAATCATTTACAGGTAGACTTATAAGAAAACACTGTTTCTTCATTGAAGAAAATGCAAACAAAGTTAAATTTGTTTTGCAATATAATCAATTTTATCTATATTTGTGATATTTTTATAATTTAACTTTATTAAATTCCGATGTGGTTATAAATCCTTTAATCCGCGAATGCATTTGTTGCAAAAATAATTGCAAAAGTACCAAATTTTGATTTTAAAATGCGTATAACTTATTGTTGGCCATTACAAGCAGATTACAGAGATGTTTTATTTTTCAAAATCGGTTATTAAATATATATAGCTCAAAATTTTTAATACCCGAGGTGTCCGAATCTAATTTATCAGCGTCTGTTGGATTTAGTGGGCCCTTCTTTTAAATTAAAGATTGAAATTAAGCTGATTATGGCTGTGTGAAGTTTTATGGCATTCCGATCAGCTAGTAATAAAGGGCTGAACTATTTCCAAAATAATTGTAAACACTCCAGTGTGTATTACTGTGTTTTCATTTCTTATACACAAAATTTTGCCATACTCCTTACGTTTTAATAAAGGGTGTTTTTTTATAAAGGTACAGAACTTTGAAATGGAATACGACAAAGATGAATTTTTTAAATTTACATCAAATTAACTATATTCGAAATATAATCTTCTGGCATTATAAATTAAATATGACTTTTGGCATATGACCGCCATGGCTGGCTAGGGCGTAGTCTAATCTGGAGGTCCAATTTTCAATGACGAATTCACATATCCCCACAGAAAATAGTCCAGCGGCGTTAATAAATCAATTGTGGCACGAGCTGTGTGACATGTTGCGCCGTCTTGTTGAAACCTGCACATCATGGTTGTTCAAATAATGAACGAAAAAGTCAGTAATCATGGCTCTATAACGGTCACCATTGACGTATGGACTCATTGCTCTACAGCAGCAATGACTTATTCTGTATGCACTGTACCACTTCTCTGAGGATTCATACTATCATTTAGAGTAAACGTGGTGCGAAAACGTTAAATAGTTAATCGAATTCATTGCTCTGATGGACGATTATGTTGACCGTAAAATGGACGTAGTGCGCGAAACGTATTTCTAATAGAACCATGATTTTCTAAATAAATTTGCACAATTTGGAGACGTTGTTCAGACGTCAGTCTATACATGTTGAAATGCCAAACCAAACTAAATATAAATCACTTGACAGCTGACAAAGTGGCCGTCAGTTAAAAAACCCCTTTAAAAACACCCTTTAGAAAGAAAAAAAAACTAATTTCTGTGTAAACATAAGTATAAAGAAATCTGCTAGCTATATGAGAATTTCATGCCTGTTGAAATTCAATGTTATTAAATTCAAGCTATGAAAAGCATGTATCATGTCACATTTTTTTTTTTTGTTATTTGGGAAGATATACGATATTGATCACTTTTTAATTAAATTAGTTATTTTTTAATTGAAAAATAATTCAATTAAAGAGCTATAAATTTCTAATTGAATTAGCAATTTTCGTTGTTGGTGGAATTTCAGCAATTAAAGTTATTGAATCGGTGGTTTTCGTGATTGAAATGGGTTTTTATTTTTTTTGTGTGTGTGATGATACGTTATTTTGATTTATGAAAATTATACACAGGATGATACGTTATTTTCAATTTTGTATATATAAAATCGTTATTTTTGGACTCAGGAGTGCAAAATTTTGTAGAGACATGTAGTTTAATAAAAATAAATCAAAAATCCATTTCGGTTTTTTAATGATACGTTATTTTGCATTATAGTTTACGATATGTGTTTGTTGACTATGAAAGGGCAGTTGACTCAATAAATAGAGATTGTAGTTATATGGACTGAACTGGCCAACTTCGGTGTGTCACACAAAATAACACAATTGCAACGTGTTGCATGATGGTGAAACCTCTATTTTATTTAAAACAGCATCGCTTCTATTTCTCATTGTAAAGGGTGTTTTTTACACATGTATAGAACTTTAAGTTGTCAAGACTTTTCTAACTGGCGGCAATTTTGTCAGCTGTCAAGTGATTTATGTTTAGTTTGGTTTGTCATTTCAACATGAATAGACTGACTCCTGAACAACGCTTCCGAATTGTGCAAATTTATTTTGAAAATCATGGTTCTGTTCGAAATACATATCGCACACTACGTACATTTTACGGTCAACATAATCGTTAATCAGAGCAATTAATTCGATTAACTATGGAACGTTTTCGCACCACGTATACTCTAAATGAAAATATGCATAAACAGAGACGTCGTACAGTATGTACAGAAGAAGTCATTGCTGCTGTAGAGCGTAGCGTAGAAGACCGCAACCAGTCTATCCGTCAATGGTGACCGCTATAGAGGCATGATTACTGACTTTTTTTGTTCATCAATTGAACAGCCATAATGTGCAGGAGCTGTGGTTTCAACAAGACGGCGCAACATGTCACACAGCTAGTGTCACAATTGATTTATTGATGGAAATATTTGGTAACCGCATAGTTTCACGTTTCGGACCCGTTAATTGGACTCCAAGATTTAACACCGCAGGACTATTTTCTGTGGGGATATGTGAAATCGCTAGTCTACGCCGATAAGCCCGAAACGATTGACCACTTGGAGGACAACATTCGCCGCGTTATTGCCAATATACGGCCATAATTGTTGGAAAGTCATCGAAAATTTGACCTCCAGATTAGATTACGTTCGAGCCAGCCGTTGCGGTCATATGCCAGAAGCCATATTTAAATTATAATGCCAGAAGATTATCTTTCCAATAAAGTAAATTTCATGTCAATTTAAAAAAATTCATCTTTGTTTTATTCCATTTCCAAGTTCTATACCTCTATAAAAAAAATCACAATTTATTAGATGCTGTCGTTAAACGCACAACTATTAAGTTTGTTCGCTTACGCAAAAATTTGTACAAATTTGTAAAAGTTTTTACTGGAAGGTGTTCGTTTACACAAATACTCAGTAAAAAATAGTAAGAAGCGAGGTTGTTGACAAAAAACTTACAAGTTTTTAGTGGAGAAATTTTTGCCGGTAAGAATTTGTAAGAAGAAAAAAACATATGATTGAAAAAATATGCTTGTATTTTTAGTAAACAAAAAAAAATATTAAATTAAATTTTAATTGTCTATGGATTCAAAGTGCAAAATATTAAAGAATTAACTATGAAAGAAATTAAAAAACATTCTAAATTATTTCTGGTCGACAATTTCAATTAACTTTTATTTTTTTCCATAATGACCAGTTGATTTTTTTTTTAATATTTGGTATTTAAAATCAGCTGTGTAATATATTTTACCAATTGTTACAAATTTTCCGTTCGTTAACTTTTTTGTAAATTTGTCTTACTCTCTGTAATTTTGTTACCTGCGTAATTTTTACTGGACTTTACTGGGAAAGTATTCGAACACACTTATTTACAAATATAACGCAGATACGATTCGAATCCATCGACTATGCCGGTGACAAATTTGAGCTTTCTCACAGACTTGCTGATATACAAGCAAAAATTTATGAACTAGTCAGAGAATCAGGGAAACTAGGTTTCAAAAAATAAAAACGCCTCCGTTGAGTTTCTGCGTGTAAAATAAAATTTAAATCCCAATACCCAAGGTCAGATTTTGGCCGATAAAAAATTCTTCCAAATCGGTGTATACTCTTCGGGGAAGTTCTCTTGTCAGTTTCTTTATGAAGCCCAACAACCAAAAGCAGGTCCTTACTGTTTTTTAAGCGTACTTTTTGAGATTTGTAGTAAAATAAATTTTTTGTTTTTCATTATTAACAATTTATTTAGAAACAATAAAGAAAAATAAAAAATGTAATATATTTTAAAACAAATCTGAGATAAAACTAAATAACGATTGATAAATATTTAACAAATCAAAATTTAAAGAAAGACGTTACGTTACGTCACGTTTACAAAAAAAAAAAAAAAAATATAATAATTTCTAATTCTTGAGCTCATTGGAAACACCATCTGTGGTATTTGTTGGGCTGACAGTCAGATATGGTGAAGTATTACCAACCGAAGACGATTGATTTACATTTTTACAAACTTTTGCTGTAGGACCACTACATAATTTTACAGCAGTAGTATTGCAGATAGTTGAAATTGGTGTGGCTGCTGGAGCTACTGTAGTATTACCATTTGAAACAATATTGGTACTTACTCCATTTGTTGTCTGACGCGATGAAGCTGCAGCAGCAGCTGCTGCGGCCGCGATACGTTGTTTATGTTGAAACATTGCTGCTACAGATGCGGCCTGTTGTGTCTGATACATTTGCTGTTGCAACATTTGAGCATACAATATACGTTCATAAATACCTGTACCATTAGTACCCACAGCCACTCCTTGTGCAGGATTTGCTGATGATGCATTGCAAAGAAATTGTGTTTCCTTGAAAAAAGTATTCAAACATTGTTGAGTTGTTGTTGTTAGGACAGGATTAGAATAAAGTATGGCAGGTGAAGTGGCTAAGGCAGCATTTGCTAAACTATTCGATATAAAATTGGTTGTTGATGTGGTATGTTGATTATAGACTATGGATGGAGCTGTAGGAGCTGCTGCAACATATGTAACTTTATTGCCCAAAAATATGCCATAAGTCTGTGGGTTGCCAACTGTTTGTCTTGTTTGCATACCATTGCACATTTGATAATATGCTGCAGCGGCTGCCGTTGATGCCGCAGCCGCTGCAGATGTCGTTCCAACAGTGTTTAAAGTAGTAATGTTGGGTATCTGAAATAAAAATGATTTAACAATTTATCACAAGTTTTACTACACAATTTCAAGATACATTTGAGCAAGATTACATTTTCAAGATACATTTCAGAATGAAAAAAAAAACTTTAAATGAGACAATATATATTTGTAAATCATATATCATTAAGCAAATGAATGCCTCACTCGAATAAGGGTATATAATCCATTTTCAGAACTTTAGAGAAGAATATCAAAACTCGTTTAAACCCACATTTTTATTGTCGTTGATCACAGTTCGATAACACAGTGACGCAATATTCAACTTTTTGACTCCAAACAAAAAAAAACTTATCCCAGCCGAAAGTACTCGATGAGAGGAGAAAAGTAATTTCTGGATTTTGCTAGATTGGTTGCCGTTCGTTTTTTATGAGCCTCTATAGTTTTTTCGCCAAATTCGATTTTGAGCACTTTTTTGCAATTTTCTTCTCTTTTTCGCTTGGCCATAGCTCGAAAAATGCTTTGAATTTATTTTGCAGTCTTCAGCAAAGTTGTAGCTCTTGAATCGGCCAACAAAAATGCTGAATATATTAAGTCGGAAAAATTTCATCTTCATGCTCAAACCCCCAAAAATGTCGAAAAAATTACCACTTTTTTCGCCGATTTTTTCCGTGTGCCTTTTTTAAACTTTTGCTCAATAAAAACAATAAAATCAAAAAAAAAAAAAATGAAAATTAATCACATTTGTATGGCAAAATCCGTATCAAGGAGTGGTCGTATGAAGTTAGTATGTACTGGAAAGTTGTTCATAATTTTATAGGCTACATTTCTTCCCTTGATTGTTTGGTAAAATTTTCAATAGTTCAAGAGCTGTAGTCGAAAAACGGAAAAAATCGGTGAAAAAAGTGGTAATTTTTTCGACATTTTTGGGGTTTTGAGCATGAACATGAAATTTTTCCGACTTAATATATTCAGCATTTTTGTTGGCCGAGTCCAGAGCTACAACTTTGCTGAAGACTGCAAAAAAAATTCACAGCATTTTTCGAGCTATGGCCATGCGAAAAATAGAAGAAAATTGCAAAAAAGTGCTCAAAGTCGAATTTGGCGAAGAAACTATAGAGGCTCATAAAAAACGAACGGCAACCAATCTAGCAAAATCCAGAAATTACTTTTCTCCTCTCATCGAGTACTTTCGGCTGGGATAAGTGTTTTTTTGTTTGGAATTTTTGTGTTGCACTGTGTAATACAAGTCTAATTGTGTCCGTGTAGAAATTCATTCAAATACTGTAAATGTAATTTCACTAGCTTTTGGACATACACCGTACGTCAGGCATTGGTCGAAAATTAAAAACTTTTTCCAAAAAAAATTACTTTTAGAGTGTATTAATAAATTGCACGCTGTTTTCAGAATTTTTTTTAATTTCGGACTATGAAACAAAGTCTTCTGAATATTTGGTATGAATACCTTATTGAAGACAGGAAGGACGATTTTGTGAAAAATTAAAAATTTTGTAAATAAAATTTTTATCCCAAAAAAAAATTTTTAATTAGTTTTTAACAGACGATAATTTTTTTTAATTGTGTATATTTAGAACTAAAATGAGTGAAAAAATCGATTAAATATCTTTTACAGGCATTAAGATATTAAAAGCTTAACTCAAACAAAAAAATCTATTTTATTATACTACTTTTGTTTTAATTGCTTTATTTAAACAAAATTTATGGGTTTTTTTAAACTTTTTTATAATTTGTGCTAAAAGAAGACATATTTTCTTATCTGTCGGTATAAAATATGTATGTATTGTACGTAATATCAGGTTAAAATAAATAACGCAATACTATGTAGGTAAAGACCACTATGTAGGTAAAGACCACTGCAAATGGAGTTAAAAACAAATGAAATTTCACTTAAAGAAAGGACGACTTACATTTCAGTAAATTCAACTAACATTTTCATTTGATTTTTAATGTTCAAAATATGATTGACAATTGTAGTAAAAATGAACCTCATGTTAGTAAAAAATAAACATTTATTTTTTTATTTTTAAAATGACAAAAAAACAACTGTATAAAATGAATGTAAAATCATAAAAAAGTCATTTGATGTGGTTATTTTTTTTTTATATGAACTACAAGGTAGGTAAAAAATAAAATTTGTTCTACATTAAAAATAAAGAAACCGTATTACAACCCAAACAACTACATATTTTTAAAGCAGAAGTTCTCTGAGTGTACTTATTTAACCACACTATACTGGGTACCCTAAAATTAACACATTTGTTACAACAACTATTCAACAAAAAAAAATATGTCAGAAAATTACTTTTGAAAATTCCTACCCGAAAATTTAACATTTATATATAGTTCCTGTGGATCAATTGCCAAGTAAATTAAAGAAAAAAAACACAAAAAAATGGTTAATTTTTAGCCTTCTTTTAACCCATTAAATCCCCACTATTTCCGATAATCTTAGCCAATTTCGCAAAATTGGAGAATATCTCATGGAAGACCTTCCTTGTTGCCTTTTTTTGTTAAATTTTTTTGATAAAGCCCAAAAAACAGTTCTATTGGGGGCGTTCTATAAAACCAAAATGCGATTTTTGAGGAAAGCCATGTAGGGTTTGTTTACTTTCTATATAAAAATAATATATATAGTGGACGAAATCCCTTTGGGCTCAGCAATATATTTAACAAAAACGGAAAATATTAGGAAAATTCTAAAAATGAAAATTATTCAAGTTCGAGGCCAAACTCTATATTTCGTTATTAAGATATTGTCTTAACAAGTCACAAAATTATAAAGTCGATTTGGTTTGAACCACGATATATATTTTTATCTCACAATATTGAGAATATTAAAAACGCGAAAAATTGCGTTTTTACCCATTTTTGAAGTTGTGTACACAACACATCCGAACAGCTTAACCATTTCTATTACGATGATAGATATATTGAACTTAATTCTCTGTAGTGAGTTAACATACGTTTCAAATTTGTTTATGAATGTAAAAATTTCACCCGATTTGTTAATATTACCAAATTCGTTACATTTTTAAAAGTAGCCTATGCGTCCGACTAACTTTGTTATTTTAAAAGTCGCGATATAAAATTGTAACTTTACTTCAATGTCGCGAAAAACTTTAAAATTAGTCCGCCAACTTCGTTTTAACAGCATTTCAAATATAAGCTATCTTTAAATTATAATTCTTTATTTCTCAATTTTATATAAAAAAATGTATTTATATTTTTTGTTGAATGCAATTACGCTTTTTTAAAAATCAGTTTATGAAAATTTCATATCTAAAGTTCGGTATTTCCAGGTTCACATCCTCATAACACGTTTTAAAGGATGTAGCAACCCCCTGCAAATATCAATCATTCATAACCTCACTAAATGAGAACTTGGTATAGAGGTTGAAGTTAAAGATTACCACCAATGATCAAATGTAATAAATTGAAACTTTGTTCGTTTTATGTAAGCCAGGCGCTGATCCAGGAAAAGGTTTTGGGGAGGGAAATAGGAGTTTTTTTAATAACTTTTTTAATCTTTTTCACATTTTTTTATTGAAAATTTTTATTTTGAAATACCGACTGATGTAAGATCTACCTTTGGTAGATTTGCAATACACAGTAGGTATACAATATAAATTGCAAAGCACTGGCAAAGCGTTAGTTAACAGTAATACCAAAGCATTGGGAAATGACTTATTTGGAACGCTTTGTCAACGTTTGCAAAAAGTGCTTTGCCTATGCCTGCTTTATAAAATCTACAACTATTTATGAAAATCAACCTCTGACAAAACATCAGTCAAAAGTGATTTGCCAACGTTTAAAAAAAGGACTTTGCCAGTACTTGTTTTACAAAGTTACAACTGCTTATAAATAACAACCACTGGCGAAACATCGGCTAAAAGTGATTTGCCAACGTTTTCAAAAGGTTTTTACCAGTACTTGTTTTACAAACTTTACGACCGTATATGGAAAAATATTACTGGGAAAAAATCTTTTAAACGTGCTCTGCCAGCTTTTATAGAAAGTGCTTTGTCAGTACTTATTTTACAAAATTTACGACCGTATATGAACAAATACTGCTGGCAAAACGTTTCGTTACGGCGCTTTACCAACACGTGCCAGAAAGGTTTTGCCAGTACATATTTTACAAAATTTAAGACTGTATATAAAAAAATACTACTGCCAAAAAATTGATTTAAAGTGCCCTATCAACGTTTGAAAAAAGTGCTTCACCAGCACTTGTTTCACTTAATTTAGTAAATAAATATAAGTAGAAAATATCCTGATAAATTTTAAACAAGCAAAAATTTGGTTGAAATTTGTACATTTGGACAATCCAGAATTCCAGGAAATTAATTCACTCCTAAACTTCTCAATTTAAACTAAAAAATACAAATTTCAGTTTCCTTTATTTTGGCAAAAAAAATGTTCATTACATTTCATATTTATAAATTTTAACTGAATTTATTTATATTTAACTGAATTTTCTAAATATCAAAATGAAAATCTAAAAATTTTATCAATTTAAATTCAAAATCATTTAATTTCTTAAAAAATGTCAGAAATGCAATTGCATTACAAAATTGCATTTTTTCAAATCCATTTGAAGCTATTGAAATACTTTGAATTTCAATTGAGTTACAATGTTAAATAATTTGAAGTCTTTTATATAAATGTCTTTATTTTATTTTAGTGGATATAGCGTAGGGATTTTATGAAAACGTTTAACTTTGTGATTAATGTTTTCAAAAAATATTATATTGGCTTGTCGATTTTTATCTGTTTTTTTTTTTTTTTTAATTGTACAAAAAATATCTTCTGTTCCACCAAGGACCTTTGCTGTTTTTCGAAATTTGAAAAACTAAAAACGCCAATCTCTAAGTGGGTCCATATAGTTTCTGAATGCAAAATTTAATTGAAATCGGAAAACCAGAGGTTAGATTTTGGCCGATTTTGCGTGGAATGTCTAATATATTTAATTATTTTTTTTTATTGTAGTTTTGTTGAAAATTTTAACTTCTTTGTAAAATTGTGTTTATATTTTATTAGCGGTATTCATTCTTGGTAGTAAATAACCCTTGTAGATCTGGTTTATGGTGTACGTATGATACATTTATCAGAATTTACCAGACCAACAACAAAATGCATTGCACTTAAATTTACTACGCTGTGCCGAAATACCACACAAAAAACTGTAGTAAACACGAGTGATAAATTTACCAGCAAAAAAAAAAACAGCTGACTGTTCTGCCGTCAAAAATGTATTTTATGGTAACTATCAAGATATATTGATATAGGTAGTCTTACTAGAACAACAACTACAACAAACAACTACAAACAATACAAAAACAACAGGGTTTTGACATTTCAAAATACTCAAGATACAGTCTTTGTACTGTCAAAACCATGTAAGATATGTCAAAACCAGGTAAGAGGAAGGTAAACAGCTGGGCTACTAAAACTACCTTATAAATATATCTTGGTAACTATTGAAAAAACTTAAAAATTAATAAAAATATTGAAAAACCCAGTTTAAAACGACATCATTTTGCACTAACAAATTTGTTATTTTTTCTGTAAATTTTGGCATCTTAAATTAAAATAATTTTTGATGCATATATGGCGAACAACAAAAATCAGCTGATTTATAAATTTGCCATACATTAAAAAAAACACTCACGCTTTGTTGTGAAAATATCGTAGTAAATATAACAATAACTAAATATAACACCAAGAATGAAAACCGCTATTATGTTTTAAGTGAAAAAGGAAAAACTTTCGACATATTTTTTGACTTTGTGGATTTGATAAAATCGATGAACTAATTTTTTTAACCGAGAAATATAGTTTCGTATTTTTTATATCAGCATAACGAGCAAAAATATAATAGTTTACGCTTTATTATATGTATGTGTAGAAAAACAAATAATAAGTTCTTCAACAAAATTGTTTATCGTTGCCTAATTTAGGCGATATGAGCCAAAATATTTTAGGGTGCATTTTGAAAACTAAAGCATATAAAAGAGAAGTTTTGGACAAAAAATATTTCTCTTATTAAGATATAACCACGCTCGAAAAAACTATTTTTTTCTGCTCCTATTTAAGAAGATATCGCTATTTTCGCTTATTGGAAAAATCGAAATTAGGCGAAAAAGTATCTAAACTTCAATTTATATTGTTCAAACTTTAACGCTTTGCTATTAATACTTAATATCTTCTTTCTGTAAAATTTTATAAAAATCCGTCTATTAGTTTATAAGTTAAGACGATGTCCTTTTTTTTTTAAAGAGAAATTCAGGAAATTCTTCCTATTTATTAATGTGTTGCTTTCTTTGGAAATTGGATAGTGGAGAGATTAAAGGTGGGAAAAGATGAAGGGCTTTAAACATGGGAACACTGTAATTGCGCGAGATGATAAGTCTTAGAACAGTTGTTGCTCGCCACCTGATGTAGAGTTGGCGAGCTTATTGAAGCTACATAAATCCTGATGAAATTCTGTGAGTCCATGGACCAAAGGACTTATTATTAAAGATAAAGCTTCAATCTTTCTTATATTTTATTATAAAGAGTTTTAAGATTTTTGAAAACTATTTTTTTTTTTAAATAATTAGTTTTTGAAATTTTACGAAATTTTGATTTTGAAGCTTTCTCGCTTCCAAACCGTGGACGGCACACGACAAATTTCTTCGCAAAATATTTAGAAAATTTAGTTCTCTATCGGAATATATTAATTTCTAAGTATAAAACGCGCATTTCACGCATTTGTGGTAAATTTTATGAAGACTGCTCTGAGGCAGCCTTACCCGTTAAAGGGTTAACTATATTTTGAAGTAGCAGCAACTGAAAAAATGCAAACATTGATCTTTTCAAACAATTATTTTGCAACTCTGCGTAAAAGAAAATTTTTTTATTTTTATTTATTGTATTTTTTTTTTTTTTTCAAACCACTCATGGATTGAAAATAGAACAGTTGGTCCATAATGAGTTAAATTACATCACTTGTCAAAACTATTGGAAATTATGAAGGATGAAACATAATTGGCTTATGTGACTTAAGTCAGGTGTTGATATGAAAACTAAATTCAGAAATACAATTGAAGGTCTTATTGTAAAAACTTGATAAGCCACATATTATTTTTAGTTTGATTTCGCTTTTTAACGGCTGAAAAAATGCAAAAAAATATGACTTTTGCAGGACTTTTTTCACTCTAGGTACTTGCAATAAGAGTTTGAGCAAGGCTTCTATCAAATATTAATCAATGGAAGTCTAGAAAACATCGAAAATATAAATGTGACTTATCACGTTTTTATAATAAGCCCTGCAAAAAAATCGTTTCGTACCAATACAACCCGAGTAAAAAAAAGTATATATAATTATATATATTTATATATAATTATATATAACCATATATAGCACCATATATAATTAGATAGAATTATATATGCGGACGATTATTCCAAAATTTCTTTATATGGTGCTTTATAAAATTATATATAATTATATATGGTCCAATATATACTTATATCTGCCTTATATAATTATACATAACTTTATATAATTAAATAAAATTCTATATACCCATTTTTCGGATATAATTGCATATAATTATATCTTTTTATATCAGATTTTATAGAATTATATATAATTATATCCATCAATTTCCGTATACAATTATATATAATTTGATATGGCTTACATAATTTTTTTCTATCAGGCAATTAAGCCTATAATGTTTCAGACTTTTAAATCGTAAAGAAGTTCATTTGTACTCACCCCAAAACTATTTAAACCTCCTTGAACTTGAGATATTGGATATAATCCATTCGCAAATGTATTTGTATTATCCGCAGAACATGTAGATTTCTCATTCAAAACAGATTGTAGATTTTCAGGAAAATCTAAAAAGTTTTTACCATAAACAGCATAATTTTGGGCAGCTTGATAATAATCAACAGAATCACTAGCCGGATGATCGGCGGTATCACCATAAATAGCTTTTTGTATCTCTTGCATGTACGCATTATTGGAACTACGACGAAAATTAGCTTCTAATTTTGTATGCCAATCATTTTTATCGGTAGCGGTTAATACATCAGCTTCAGCTGGTTCATCGGATTTATCTAATAAACTTAAAGATGATTGACGCCATTTGGGTTTAGCAATTGCAGTTGGTGTTTGTTGGTAAGTGAAATCTTTTTTGGAAACTTTAAAAGAAAAATAGAAGTAAAATTTAATTTAATTAAATTTTTTTTTTGATACTCCAGTACTCACCAATTTCTTTGGTATTCCATATTGGATATGGGTTTTTCCATACTTTAGCTATAATTGATTTTTGATCATTTTTGGTTTCAGTTAGTGCTTTCATCAATAGCTCACTATTTGTTTTATTGTTGGATTCAACAGTGTCTTCATGAAAAGTTTCATTTACCGTTTCTTCTTCTTCTTCTTTCGCTAGATGCTAAAATTTTCAAATTCAAATTATTAAAATTTTTTGTGATTCATTTTTTTTCTTTTTTAAAGAAAACTTTTAATAAATTTCCAATTTAAATGAATATAAAAAGAAAAAAAACTTAAAATTACAATTTAAAAACTCCAACATTTCTTTAATTAAATTTTCCGTCTGCTGTGTCTGCTGTTGATGATCCATTTTAAGTAAATCAGTCGTCGTGATTGTTGGTAACAATTAAATCAAATTGTTTCCTTTTATTCTTCTTCTTCTTTTTTTTATTTGTTGTAATTGTCAAATTTAAATAAATATCTTTAACGGTTTTCTTGGTTAGTTGTTTTTTTTTTTTTTAAATTTGTTATTGCTTTATTTGTATTTGATTTTTATGTTTTTCTTTTGCTTTTCTGTTATTCTAATAATTATTAAAAAAGAAAAAAAACCTGTGGCCTACTGAAATCTAATTTTTTTTTCTGTATATTTTGCTCTCAATGGTAAATTTTGAATTTAAAAATAAATTTTTGAATTTATTAAAAAGTTAAAAACTAAATCAGAAAAGTCCAATCTTATGTTCAGCTTTTTAGATTATTACACTCAAAATAATGAATTAGTCAATTAGAAAATATGTAAATAAAAAAAAATTTGTTGCGTTTAACATTTTTGTATTGGTTTTTTGGTCAAATTAGCTCAATTGTAAAATCATTACAAATTATACTATTTATAATCATATGCGGTTGATAAACTAAAAATTTACTAATATGGTGTTATATAAAACAAATTCTGATGTCCCGACTTTTGTCCCGTAGGGTCAAATTTTGAAAAAGCCCACTTTGATATTTCAGAAAGTAGGAGGAATCTCTCCAAGATTATGGGAGCTACTTCTTCGGAAGACGCGCTAGCGCTAGATTAATGCATAAATCATCATTCTAGGTGACCGTTAAGGGGTTAAAATTTAAGTTGAAAGAGAGCCTTTTTAAACGTGTTTTTAAAGCAAAATGTACAAATCTCGGGATAGAGATATTTCAGAAAGTAGGAGGAGTCTTTCCAAGATTAGGGTCTCTATTTCTTCTCCGGAACACGCTCTAGCAGATGCATGTATAAATTATATTCGATTGGGGTTGGATTCGATTGGGGCACTCTAAATGGGTCAAAGTGGAATTTTTCAAAATTTGACCCTACGGGTCAAAAGTCGGGACATCAGAATTCGTTTTATAGGTATGGTTCCTTCGGCAAAGTTTCTTATTTTGATCCCTAGAATACGATTTCCCTTGAACGTTGAGCGATTTTTTTTGCATCCATACAAATCGACCCGGCCTAGTTAACATCCAGTAACATGAACGTCATAGAAACATGAACACTGTTTTTTTGCATTGAATTCCAAAACGTGAATAAAGTGTAATACGAGGGCGGATCAATAAGTCCGTGACTTTTTAAATGAAACACAGTTTTTTTGCAAAAAAAAAAAAAAAAAATTCAACATAGTCTCCTTTTAGCTCAATACACTTAGTCCAACGTTTTTTCAACTTTTGTATCCCTTCCAAAAAATAGAATTTTTCTAGGTACATAAAATAGGCATTTGTTTGGTCATCGTTGGAGCTAAATTTCTTTCCACCGAGCCATTTCTTTTTTAATCCTCGTTAAATCGGTCCAATAAGTTGGCATAATATTTGCCGTTTATTGATTTTCACTTTTGAAGGTAATCGATGTGGATTAAGCCGCGTGCATCTCAAAAACCTGTTGTCATCACCTTATTGGCCGACAAACTTACCTTGGCCTTCTTCGCAGCCGGTTAACACGGAGAAACCCATTGTTTAGACTGCTGCTTGGTCTAAGGAGTTTTGTAATGGATCCATGTTTCATCCACAGTTACAAAACGCAAAAACTCATTCGAATTGCGGTTAAGCAACTCCAAACAATCCTTTAAAGTTGTCACACGATTACGTTTATGGTCAGTTGAGAGCAAACGCGACACCCATTTTGCAGACAGCTTTCTTTAACCCAACTGATCATTTAAAATCGAAACCACACTGCCATATGAAATGCCTATGGCATTAACAATGTCATGCACTTTTACTCTTCGATCGGAATTTTTCGACATTTTCGGGTGTATTGACCTCAATTGGCCGCCCAGAACATTCAGCGTCATTAGTACTTGTGCGACCACAACGTAAGTCTGTAAACCACTTTTTTACCATTAAAATCGATGGTGCAGAGTCCCCATAGTATTTATCAAGCTTTTCCTTGGTTTGATTTACGGCCTTTTTTCGCCAAAAATAATGTTTAATGAGTACTCGAAATTCACTTTTTTCTATTTCTAAAAAAAATCCACGAGGTTGTATGGTTTGAACAACTGTTAAACGCAAAGTAAATGACGGAACTTGCTCAAAATTTGACAGTAGTCTATTAACAGGTGGTACTTGATGGGAGCAGTGTTGTATTTCATATAACTACGAGGGAAGTTCGAAAAGTCACGGACTTATTGAGCCGCCCTCGTAGCTCATAAACGTGACCACATTTTTTTTATAAGAAATATTTCTTTTTCTTCAGAATTTTAGTAATTTGGGGAAGCCCCGAATAACAAGTTTACCACGTTCTTATAGTAAACACCATTTCTAACGTGAACAGAAAAACTCTTTTCCTGAGTTTCCGAATTTAAGAATTTTTTATATCAAAATTGTTTTAAAACGTTTACAATAACATTTAAATAGAATTAGCAGTTATTTTTATAGTAAATGTATTATAAATTAATAACTGTTAAATATCAGAAACGTATTAAAATTAATAATTTTGGTATGCAAAATTGTCTTAGATTGTGAATTTGGTCTATTAAAAAAAAGTCCCAGGATCAGAAAGTTTTCTAATAGGAAGAATTTCTTAAAATGTTACTATTTTTCTATAGGCAAGTGTCTGAATATTTAAAAATTTTGTCTAAAAATGTATGTTTGAATTAAAGAATTTTTCAGGAGAAAAATATTCAAAATCTTTTCATATTATATTATATTTTTTTTTTTTTTTTGTTAAATAATAAATAATAATGATTGGTTCTGAATTACTTGGCATAGAATTTATTCTAAGTGAATCAATTCTATAGTAAAAAAAAAATATTAAAAAAAATCCAATCACAAACGTCAACAAAATCAGAAATGCGAATACGCCTTGCAAAAATTAGTAAAAAAAAAAAAATTAAAAAAAATTCCAATCACAAACGTAAACAAAATCTGAAATGAGAACACCCTTTGCAAAAATTCGTTCACGTTTTTGAGAGTTCACTGTATACCCCTTTTTCGGTTAAATTTATATATATATCTCGTTATATCTGATTTTATAGAATTATATATAACTATTATTCTATCCACCAATTTTCGTATATAATTATATATAATTTGATATAGCTTACATCATTTTTTTAATCGGGATATGGTATATTTTTTTGAAAAACAAATGCAATTTTGAAATTACAATTGGTATTTCTGAATTACATCTGGTATTTCTGAAAATCAAATACAATTTTTAAATTACAATTATATTTTTTTAAATTGTTGTGTGATTTTCTGAATAACAAGTTTAAATAGTGTAGTTAAAGGATTATAAACGTTTATTCAAAATCTTGGGGAAAATAAATGGATAACAAAGACAAGGTGAAACAAATTCACATTTTTAAATGTTTCACTTTTTTATTCGGCTATGACTGCTCAAAATATGTTCTCAAAATTTTGCATAGTCTCAATTTAATTCGAAAATTGCTGAACACAATTGTATCTTCGTGGATAAAATTGGATTTAATATTGGAGTGGATCAAATTGTATACTTTTACTCGGGAATTCTCAATTTAATATGAAATTTTCTTATTAGAAAGTAGTCAATTCAAGATAAATTTATATAGGTAGTGCTAGTAGAACAACAACTACAACAATACATCATTTTGTTGTTGCCTACAGTACACCGAAATGTCAAAACCTAGACAAATTTTGACATATTGAAGACCAACATGCATAAAAAAGGTAAGAGGAAGATAAACAGCTGGGCTACTAGCACTACCTGATATAAATTTATCTTGATTCAATTCATTTAAAAATTTGACATTCATAACTACCCAGGCAGAAAAATACAATCGGCACAATGTTGGCAAAACGTAGACGACGGTTGGTCATGCGTTGGCAGGACATGGGATTGGATTAACAATCTTGACAATATTGTCCTGTTATCCGATTGATAACAGTGGCCAACCGTTGGTTTTAGCGAACCTGCCACCGTTGTTACAACGTTGGTAATTAAAAAAATGTGGTGTTTTAAAAAAGCTTAAATTCATTTTTTTTTTAAAGAATTACGTATAATAAAACCAGGGAAGGTAGACATTAACGCTAAACTATCGTTATCGGTTCAAAACTCTAACTGACTATCGTTATCCCTAAAATACGGTTACCGAAATACTTAAATTACAGTTATCCTTAAAATACCGCAACCAAAATAATCTGGCAAGATTTAAAAAAAATAATACGAGTAATTTTGTTAAAATCGTACTGAAGGCTTTCCTAAAATAGGAAAGAGTAAAAAAGTGACATATATCAGCAATTGGTTGTCAAAGGGTTAAAAAAATATCAAATTACAGTGTGAGAAAAAATGTCTTGAGTCTTGTTCATTGAGGGTTATAAATCGGATTTATATTAATTTAAAAGATAGCGATAAAGTAATAGAAATAGTACACTTATAAAAATTATGTAGGTAGAATCAACTGCAAATCGCAGTTACTACATTTGCAGTTGAAAAGTTATTACACTACATGTGGCTGATTAAGTACTAAATTTGGATTACAATCGGTTCCTTAGAAAAACGATTTTTAATGTCAACTGTGATCTTAGCACTAGGAATAATTACTGTGATATTTTATTTTTAATTAATTTGTTTGTGTTGTGTGTGATTTAACGTATAAAATCTGTGATATTTTTTAAAAATGATGTAACATTTATTTAAAAGACTATATATTTAATAAAAAAATCATCCTTGAGGAAGCTGGTAGAAAATTACCAGCGAAACGTTGGAGTGGAATTAAAAATGAAATAAAGAATAGTTTTATTTAGTATTTTATTTTTCAACTTCTATATCCTTGAAAGTTTGTATAAAAAACTTCAGATTTTTTTTAATATTACTCCAATATGTTTCTATAAAAAAATATTATAGAATTTTTTTAACCCTCTACCTGGCAAACGATGTTTTATGTACTATGTGCTCCACTCGAAAAACAAATAATAAGTTCTTCAACAAAATTGTTTATCATTGCCTAATTTAGGCGATATGAGCCAAAATATTTTAGGGTGCATTTTGAAAACTAAAGCATATAAAAAGAGAAGTTTTTAAGAAAAAATTTGTCTCTTACCAAGATATAACCACGCTCGAAAAACTATTTTTTTCTGCTCCTATTTAAGAAGATATAACGATTTTCGCTTTTCGAAAATGGATTGAAATTTGAATTTATATTGTTCAAACTTCAACGCTTTGCTATTAATACTTAATGTCTTCCTTCTGCTATATTTCATAAAAATCCGTCTATTAGTTTATAAGTTTAGATGATGTCCTTTAGAGGAATCCTGATAAAATCCTGTAAGTCCTTGGACTAAAGTAAGGACATATTATTAAACATAAAGCTTCAATTTTACTTATATGTTATTTTTTTTTTTTTTTATTAATTAATAATCATATAATTACAAATTATATACTATTACCCTAACCGAGAACTAGCTACTATGGCCTTCTGCGCGTTGTGGCGAAAACAGTCCAGTGCCTATGGTGGGAATCGAACCCACGACCCCCCGCACTGATAAGCCAGCACGCTACCAACTAGCCTACCGGGGCGCACACTTATATGTTATTATAAAGAGTTTTTAGTCAACTTAAATTGGTTTTTAGATTTTTGAAAATTATGTTTTTTCAAAAATAATTATTTTTTGAAATTTTACGAAATTTTGATTTTGAAGCTTTCTCGCTTTAGCAAATTTAGTTTTCTATCGGAATACATTAATTTCTAAGTATAACACGCTCATTTGACGCATTTGTGGTAAATTTTTTGAAGGCAGTCTTACCTGTTAGAGGGTTATTATATACATTTTTCATACTACACCATTCAATAACTTGAACAGTGTATTTCTCATATATTTCTAAAAATATGCAGACTTTAAGCAGCTTTTAAACGCGAACAACGAATTTTGAAAAAATAAAGAATAGTCACCTTTGTCCTGTGTTTCTCATTCCCATGAAAGTGAAATCAATACGACTCTTTTGGTGCTTTGTTTTTCACATACCCATTTTTATTTTCGATTTACTTTCCTGTAGAAATAAAACGAAATCACTTTTTTTCCTTACAGAAGTTTTTAAAAATCATAAGACTGCTTTGTAAGTTAAAATTTAGCATTTTGACCAAAAACATATGTTTTCGATAATTTTTCGACATTTTTCGATTATTATTTGGAATTTTATACATTTATGGGGATTAGATAGCACCAAATTTAAAATTTATGTGCTTTTACAATTTATTCGTATTCAAAAAGTAAGGAAACCTATGACATGGGCGAATGTTTTGTAATATTAATTAGAAGAATACAAATACCAAGTTCCATGCAAATCGGATGGAGTGGAGTTGATGCCTTTCAACGTTGCTTTTGGAACGAACCAAGTACTTCTTTTAAACCTTCCAAAGCATATTTACGCTTTTAAACGAAATATATAGGTAGCGATTCCTATTCTCACTTTCACCATTCACTCAGTTTTCGAACCTCATTTTCTCTCAACTAATACAAAATTATAAATTTTTTATTGTCCAATCTTCTTTACAATAAACAAATATTAAAAAATCAGAAACCAAAATGGGACATATAATTAACACACGGGAAATAATGAGATTCAAAAATTGAGGTGAATGGTGAAAGTGAGAATAGGAATCGCTACCATATATTTTTTTTTTTTGGCGTAGACACACACAGTTTTTAAGCATATTAATGGTTTTTAGTTTATCTTTATTTGTTAAAAGCTTTTAAGAATCATAAGTAATTTTTTTTTAATTATATGGGATGTGGGCGTGACTGATCTCCAATTCCGCCCATTTAACCAAAAGTGAATATTGGTTCAATAATATCATCGAACAAATTTTATATGTCTAGCTTTATTGTTTTCCAATCTAAATAATTTTGTCTTCCTGAAATGGTGAAATTTTACACTGTGCGATGTTTGGTATATTTTGTCCTATCTCCATTAGTTTCCAAAATATAGCCTATCTTATGATTATATAATAAAAATTTTGATAAAAAAAAAATAACGCCATCTACAAGTGGGACTGTTAGCGTAAACACAAAAATATAATGGTTTGAAACAATAGTGGTTTAAATAAACTGAAAATTTAGCAAATTAGTACATAAAAAATGATACTGGTTTAAACGTTAAAAAAGAAGAAGAAACTAGTTCAACTGAATTATAGCCGGGCTAATAGGTTTTTGTTGTAACTTGTTTTTATAAGTGCAGAAAGGCTTTAAGCTTCACTAAAAGAAAAAATCTGTAGAAATTTTGACAAAAACTACAAAAATTTTGTTTAAAATTACGTTGCACGAAAATCTGCTGAAATTAGCAGATTATTTTTGCCAAATATTAGGAAGATATGAACAGCAAAAAGAAACATGCATACCAAATTTCATGTTCCCCGCTTTTGCGGTTTGACCAGTCAGCCCAGACAAATCTTTTACTGCCAATTTGTCAACACTTTTTATCAAATTTGCACTCAGAACGGTTAAGTACTTAGTGTAGTCCATAATCTCATCAATTACACTCTAAGTATAAGAATAACTTTTATCATTTTAAAAATTTAAATTCAGCATTTAAAATGTCTGCATTAACAACTTTATTTGTGACTTGGAAAATAGTTCCTCTTACTTTTAACATAGCAAAGTGCTTTAAAAAATACAAATTGTTAAAAAAAAAAAAAAAAAAACCTTAAAAACAATAACAACATTTGGTACCAAGACAATAAATGGCACCAACAAATAAGTAGGTTCTTTAATATAATTAAACATAATAATATTAAGCTTAAGAAGTACTATCACAAATGGCAATACAGAAACCAGCACCACAGCCAGCAATTTTACAAGACGTAGGTAAATCCACTAGATTTGGTTTGCAACTGAAATTAACAAAAAAAAAACAAATTATTAAAAAGGAAATCATCAAATTAACCTAATTTTGTAAGGTCAAACGTTCAAATGTTTGACAATAAATACTTGGTTTTCTTTCAAAAATTGTAGTTTTTCGAATATATTTCGTAAAAATACAGTGAACGACATTTCTTTAAGAGTAACAATATTTTTAAAATTGACAACAACAAAAAGTGGAAAGTTAGAAAAAAGTATAAAATAGTGCTTTTTCTTTTAGTTATTTATCCAATATAACTTTATTTTTTAATCGATTATAACACTTGTGCTATAAATTAAACAAAATATCTAAAATTGGTGCGAGATTCACTTGGCCGCACTTGTCATATTTTTTATTGTTCTTGGAATTTGACCGAAAAATCTTTAATATCTAGTAATTTTTTTTTTCAACTTTGGCGTAATCTAAAAAAAAAAATATCTAAGTGGATAAATTTAACTGCAAAATAAAAGCCACCTGACGTTAAATTAAAGCTAGCAAGTTTGAAGCCCTCAAAAATTATGATTCTAAAATAACTTTACAAAAATATGGATTTCGGATCCATCCCACTTTTTTCGCACTCAAAAATGTATTAAATTTAAAATTGATTTTTATTTTTAAATAAAAAAAAATGAACATCCTGATTCATCCTGTTGTGGTATACAAAAACAAATTACATATGCATAAAATACAGTGTTTAAGTATTCGAGAAAACAAAAATGTCTATGTTATTGTCTATGTTATGGGCCAAGGGTTGCCACTTGTTTGAACTATTTTAAATATGGGCTAAAAAACCTCTTCGTTAAAAATCGTGTCAAAGCCAAACGATTACGAAAATTTACAAAAGCCCAGACACCCCACTCCCTCTATAAAATTAAATTAGCATTAAAATATGTTAATTTGAACTCTAGCCAATAACAACTTCCCACACAAATGTGGTATTCGAAGAAATGCTTTTTGAATAACAAAAAGGTTCGGACATGCACGGACATGTTTTGTGGATGCGTCTTTAATATACCCAGCCAGAAAAATCAAGCACTGGCAAAGCACTTTATTTTTATTACCATTGGCAGACTGCCAAAGTCCTTTTATAAAACGCTTTCGCAACGTTGTCAAAAAGTGATTTGTCAGTACCTAATTTAGGAAATACAACCGTCAAAAATATTTAAGAAATGTTAAAGCCATGATTTACAAGACTTTCCAAATAAGGCAAGCCAAATGTGCTTTGCCAGTAGGTGATTTATAAAATTTACAACTTTAAAAACAATTTAATACTGGCAAACAATACCTGTTTTATAACGTTTTCCTAATGTTTGCAAAAAGTGTTTTGTCAGAACTTTATAAATTTTTAAATGAATAAAGGCACCGAAAAGACACTTGGGGATAACGATTTTCCAACATTAACAAAAAAGTGCTTTGTGAGTACTTGATTAACTAAATTTTCAACCGTTGTTAAAATAAAATGCTTTAGCAATCACAAAGCTATTATTTAGAACGCTTCCAGCGTTAACAAAAGGTGCTTTCTTTACCAAATTTACAAACATTTATGATATAAAACATATTGTTTAGAATGATTTTGCCTTTTCAGAATAGAGATCTGACAGTACACAGAAAAACCGTAGCCTCCAATAATGGAAATTTTGTAAATTCAAACAAACACAGATTGCTTATTACAACAATTTGACGATGTTAATGATAAAACAATACTATCCAAAACTATCCTCTGGCTAGCTTCAGCATTAGACAGAGGTGGAGGCCTTAATGTCAGATAAGCATTTATAATGTTAATTTTGTGATAAACTGAAATGTTTTTAAATTTTAGATTTATTTGTGGAAATTGGTTTCTTAAGAGATTTTTCTTTAATATTACATAAGTACAATTTCAGATATTAATTTTTCAATGTTAAATTTTTAAAATTCCAAATTATAATTTTTGAAATGTATTTGAAAATGAAAATATAAAAAAAAAACCCTCTTTATAAGTTCTTAAATCTATAGCCCTGATTTTTAATAACCCGATTTATTTTTAGATTTATTTAATTCCGTTAAAAGTCCCATAATATATTTATCTAAATCTAACACTTATTCGCTAATAAAATGTGAAAGAAAAAATTAAACTAATACAGAACTGCAAATACAGGAATTAAATTAATCTAAATTCAAAAAGGATTTATTATTTTTTTAACCCACTACAGGTAAGGCTGCCTCAGGGCAGTCTTCATAAAATTTACCACAAATGCATCAAATGAGCGTTTTATACTTAGAAATTAATATATTTGGATAAAAAACTAAATTTGCTAAATATTTTGCGAAGAAATTTTTCGTGTGCCGTCAACGGTTTGGAAGCGAGAAAGCTTCAAAAATCAAAATTTCGTACAATTTCAAAAACAAATTACTTTAAAAAAAAAAAAAATAGTTTTCAAAAATCTAAAAACCCATTTAAGTTGTCTTTACAATAAAATATAAGTAAGATTGAAGCTTTATCTTTAATAATAACTCCTTAGTTTAGTCCAAGGACTCATAGGGTTTTATCAGGATTCCTCTAAAGGACATCGTCTTAACTTATAAACTAATATAGCAAAGCTTTGAAGTTTGAACAATATTAATTGAAGTTTCGATAAAATGCATCCTAAAATATTTTGGCTCATATCGCCTAAATTAGGCAACGATAAACAATTTTGTTGAAGAACTTATTATTTGTTTTTCGAGTAGAGCACATGGTATGAATTTCGTTTCAAAAATCCATTTTGAATTTAGTTTAATTTAATTGCAGTTGCTGAATTTTTGCAAAATTTTAAAGTTTTCAAATGTTTTACTTTTAAATTTTAAAAAATTGAAACCAGAAGTTTATTTTTCGATCTTTTATCATAAAGTTATTCAAGTTCAAGATCATTTTTTTTCCAATGTAGATCATTTTTTTTTTCAAATTAATAAACAAAATAGTAAATTTTAAATTTAAAAACGACTGAGCTACAAATGTTTAAATGCGAGTATATTGCAACTACTCAAACCTGCTTTGTAATAACTCAGCTAGATTTACAACCTACACTAGGTTATTTGAAAAGTGATTGCAATTTGGTTATATTTTAGCACCGAGTAATTAAAAAATATATATAAAATAAATGTATTTAAAGTACTGACATGTCACTGTAATTTTTGTATTCAAAGTTCTTTACTTTAAGGTTTGGTAAAATTCAGTCGGCCGAGTCCTGGCCGGCGTTTAAATTTTGGGGTTGGGCCAGCACTCAGTGTATTATTGAAAAAGCACTATCTTGCCAATAAAACAGGAAAAGCCAAGCTACGCCCGGTGTTATCATTTTGTGGCTTTCAAAGCACTTAAATCTTCAGAAATTCAACGCTTTGACAATGCTGGTACCAACGACGTAAGTGCTTAGCAAGTACTTTGCCGTCCGTATTTTTCTGGCTGGGTACTTTTCATTTGATATCCAAATTGCCTATATCGTCGGCTATCCTGCAAGTAGTGTCATGTATAATTTTGATATTTATTTCGTACTATAGAGAAGCTCTATTATTCATAAATATATTTACCAAGCGGTTTTGAAATATCTTAATGGGTTTAGAAGATAGCAAAAAAGGCTATGATTAACTCACATATAAAACAACTAAACTTTTTTCTCTGAACAAAAAGTGTTATGTGTACAAACTGTTATAATGTTGTTTTCAAACAAAACGAAACAAGTGTGAAAATAAAAAGGAGAATAAAAACAAGAAGCGTGTATTGCATATCTACCAAAGGTAGAGATTGAACATAACGAACAAGTTTTCAATTTATTTTTGATCAATGGTGATAATCTTTAACTTCGAGCTCATATATTAGTTCTCATTTAGTGGGAAATCTAGGTTTTATGAATGTTTGATGTTTTGCATGGGATTGTCACTTCTTTCAAAACGTGTTCTGATGATGGGAACCTACAAAATTCCCGAAATAGATCTATCTAGGAATGTGTTCTTAAAAGTGGTTAATTACTAAATTTGAAAACAAAAACTCTATAGAATATTTGTTAGAACAATATCCTAAAAAAGAAATATGGAGTAAGGCCTCGAACTTGAAGAATTTTCATTTGCATTGTACAATTAAAGGTCGAAAAACATAATTTTTTTTTTTATAAAAATTATATCAAATTTCAAATATAATCTCTAAAAAAAGTTATAATTTTTAAATATCTCGAAAACTGCGATTTTGAGTCAAAAATTTAATTTTTTGAAACTTCACAGAATTTAACAAAGATTTTTTAGAAAGCACAAAATTAGGAAGTAAATTTCCACGAAAAAGCCAAAAAAACAATGTGTGAAATTTTTCAAATTCAATTCAATCAAAAAATGTAATTTTGACTTTTTTAATTTTTAAACTTTAAACCGCCATATCTTGAGCAGAAAGTGATATAGGTGCCTTAATAACGGTTTATTATTGTGTAAAATTATATTAATGTGCCATAAAATTTAAAAATGCCATTTTTTAACCACAATTTGAAATATTTTTGAGCAAAGCTCATATACACTTTTTTCAATAAATTTTGTTAAGCCATGCGCTAATTCAGTTATAAAAATAGTTTTAATTTTCGTTGCTATTATTTTCTTCAAGCAAATGTTGACAAATATTTTATATTTTGCAATTCTAGTTAATTCATTGAAAATATTCGTAGAAAATTGTTTGTTTTTGAAAATAAAAAAATTCTTTTTATAACAACGACTTTATCAGACTATTGAAATACAATTAAATTAGCAAAAAAAAAAATAAAATATTATTTTAAACCAAATCTTTAATTAAACTTCTGGAAATATTTGAACGCATTGTCTTACAAAATATTTTCATGAAATATATTCTCTAAACTTACATATTATTTGTAGATTCACTACCACAATTGCCATGCTCATTCCAACCCCAAGTGAAAATATCACCATTCTTTCGATTTAAATAAACCATGTTCAGAACCAAAATGCAAATCTATAGGAATTATAGCGTTTGATAATTTCAATTCCATGGGAGTAGGATGACTTTCAGTATAGGTGCCCAAACCTAATTGGCCATAACAATTACGACCCCATAACATAATACGATAATCCTTTAACATCACAGCATTATGAGTCCAACCAGCAACAATAGTGATAATTTCTTCATCGAATTGAAATGAATTAGCTTGACCAAATTTATTATCACCCAATACCAAAATTCTTTTTAAGGGTGCATTATTCTCGGCTTGATCTTCGGCTGGAGCCAAATGCATCATTAAATGATTTTGTCCACTGACTATATTTTGTATACGCAATTCCCCACTTAAGCGTGGTATTAACTTTACCACCATAGAACTTTGACTAATTTTAACAATATTCAATTCATCTGGTAATGAATCAGAGAGTCTTAAACGTCCATAAACATATATTTTAGAATCATCTGTTAAAACTGCCGTGTGTCTCATGCCAAAGCTAATACGTATTGGTATATCATTGCGGGGTAATTGCATATGAAATGGTTTACGTATGGAGGTAAAACCACGTTGACATATACCCAATTGTTGGAAAGCATTTGAACCCCAGACATAAAGTATGCGAGACATGGTTATGCAGCCAGAAATATCCCAACCACAGGCAATTAAATCAACTGGATCATCCTGGAAAGAGTAAAGAATTGAACATTAAATCGCATACACACAAATTCCATAAAATCGAGACAAAAATTAGTGTGTTATGGAAAAGATCCAATGCAACGTCAATTTAGAAATATTTTTAGTCTTTTTATGTCTGTTCCCGTATTTTGCTGCAGTAATACAAACCAGACCAAAAGACTTCTAGAATATAAAATTGCGTGTAAATTTTTGTTTAGATTATTTCAGTTTTATGGGGTAATGTACGGGATTAGATACTTTATTTACCTGAAAAAATTTTGATGGTATTGCCTTAAATTCACTTATACAATCTCTAACTGAATCCAAACCCAACTGGCCTCGATTATTCCAACCACACGCATGTACACGACCACAAGCATCTAAAATTAAAACATGACCACCACCGCCTTTAATTGAACGCACACTCGATGGTGTGAAAGAGCATTTCCTCAATTGTTGAGGTGTAGTATGCATTTCCGATTCATGACCAAGGCCAAGTTGCCCATGTGAATTGGCGCCCTAAATATTCAAATAAAAAAGGAAAGAAAACAATAAAACAATTTAACAATTTAAAGGAAATCATATAAAGAAATTATGTAATCTAAAAGATTTTTACTACACCATTTTCAATTGAAATTGGGAACATTTAAATAAAATTGGGATTTTTTTTTTTTTTTGTAATTCTGAAAAATCCAAATGAAATTTACATAGACTTACTTATTGCAATTGAAAAAATTTTATATAAACTGAGCATATCTATTTGTAATTGAGAAAATTCTAAATGAAATTGATTTTTTTATTTTAAATTAAGAAAATTTCATATTTAAATGAGATTTTGTATATAAAATTAAGAAAAATCTAAATGCAATTGAGATTGTTCAATTGACATTGAGAAAATTGAAATTACAATTGAGACTTTTCATAAGAAACTTAGACTTTCCATTTGAAGTTGGGATATTATAAATGAAATGGAGATATTTATGTTAAAATTGAAAAAGTTGAGAAAATTTCAAACAAAATTGAGAAAATTCCAAAACTTGAGGTTTCTTCTTTTAATTATAGAAATCTTTATGAAATAGAAAAAATTGAACATAAAACGTATTCAGAGAATAACAAATGTAATTTCGGAATTGCATTTGATTTTCAAAAAATCACAAATGTAATTTCAAATTTGCAAATCAATTTAAGGAAGTTCTTTATGAAATTCAGAAAATAGCAATTGTAATTCAAAAAATACCAATTCCAAATATTATTAAAAAAATACCAATTGAAATTCAAAAAATTCAAATGCTATTCTAAAAATACCAAATGTATTTCAGAAAATATGAAACGTTGTTCAAACAATACCAAATGTTATAAAACGAAAAAAAAAGTAAAAACCAGATATGGAATTAAAATAATATCAGATGAAATGAAAAAAATACCAAGTGTTATTCAAAATCTAAAAAATTATATTCAAAAAATACCAAATCGGGAAATACCAATTGTAATTCGAAAAATAACAAATGTAATTCAGAAAATAACAAATGTTTTTCATAAAACACCAAATTTAATTCAGAAAACAACATAAGTAATTCAAAAAATATCAATAGAATTTCAACTGATATTTTTAAAATTACATTTGTTACCCTCTGAATTACTTTTGGTATTTTCTGAATTACATTTGGTATGTTTTGAATTGCATTTGGTATTTTTTGAATTACATTTGTTATCTTCTGAATTCCATTTGTTATTTTCTGATTTACATTTGGTATTTTTTGAGTTACATTTGGTATTTTTTGAATTTCAATTATGTACTAGTTTTTGAATTAGATTTCGAATTGTTTTGAATTTCAAATGGTATATTTTTAATTACATTTGGTATTTTCTGAATTACAATATAAGAAAAACAAATGCGATTTCATGAAAAAATTTTGATTTTTTGAATAACATATTGCTCATTACTGCATGACTGACATAACTCAAAAAACACGATTTTGAAGAAAACGAGTTTAAAGTTTTCTATCCATATCTGCCTCGACCCTTTCTCTATTTATTTGGTCACGTTATTTTATAAATAGGGAGTTTTTATGTATTTCTCTCTTAGTAAGAATTCGCTAATTATCGAGAGACCCGCGAGTTGCACAGTTTCTCTATGAAGTATATACTCTTTGCACCCACTTTAAAGAAAAAATAAAATATATCATCCTTTATCTCGCAAAATTATACATGCTATTAATATGAAATTTTTACACAATACAAAGCATGATGTAACTAATAAATCTGCATCATTCACTCAAAAATCGCATTTTTGACTTATGACAGTCTTGTAGTAAATGAGGGATATGTTATTTTCTGATTAACAGACGTTATTTCCTGAATAACATATGTTTTTTTTTGAATGACAAATGCAGTTTTGAAATTACAAAAATTGGTATTTCTGAACTACATTTGGTATTTCTGAAAATCAAATGCAATTTTTAAATTACAATTGGTATTTTTTTAAATTAATGTGTGATTTTCTGAATAACAAGTGGAAATGGTGTAGTCAAATGATTGAAAAACGTTTATTTTATTATGTGTATTCAAAAGCTTGGGAAAAATAAATGGATAACAAAGACAAGGTGAAACAAATTCACATTTTTAAACGTTTCAATTCTTTATTCGGATATGGCTGCTCAAAATATGTGCATCTCAAAATTTCGTGTATTCGTTTGCTAGTCTTAATTTAATCCGAAAAATGGTCAATACAATTGTATCTTCGTGGATCTAATTGGATTGATGTAGATCAAATTGTATATATTTGAATTGGAATTATGACCAGACATTATTGTACTTAATAATATCTTAATACATAAAATTTAATACAATTAGGTCCAATTTCGTATAAATGGTTTATTGAACTTTTTAAACCATTTATTTTTAAATAAAATAATGATAACACATTTGATTTTTAATTAATAAAGAATAATTAAATAATGCATGAATGTTAATTTAAAAGTTTGAAACCGTATCGAATAAATGTTTTTTCAAGAAGAATTCAATTGACACTTTGTGATTCATATTAAACGAGGTAAAATTTCTTTATAATTTTTTTTTAGTTTCCCACAAAGGCTTTAAAAATTATAACTATGTATTTGAAAAATTGTGAAATACTTTCATTTGATTTCTTAAAAACAAATTTTGCGTTTTCGGTTGAAAATTGTTTGCAGTTAAAAAAAAAAATATGGTAGAAATTTCAAAATTTTGGAAAGATCGAATTAAAAATGTGAAATTATAAGCAACCAACGAGCAAGTATATAGGCTAAAGAGAATTCAAAAGGAAAATATCTTCAAATTCATTCATTGTACCGTGAATTTCCTTCACGAAAGAGAAGATTAAAGAAAATGAAAAAATTTAAATACAGTATTTTTCTTAAATAAATCTGTACAAAAACCAACTAAAACAATTAAATTATTGAAAAGTGGGACCTGGTAGGCTAGTTGGTAGCGTGCTGGCTTATCAGTGCGGGGGTCGTGGGTTCGATTCCCACCAGAGGCACTGGTCTGTTTTCGCTACAACGCGCAAAAGGCCATAGTAGCTAGTGCTCGGTTAGGGTAATCTATATATATAAAAAGAAGTGTACATTTTGATTGTAACTCCATAACTCGAGAACGGCGGAAATATTAATATCTAATTAGATATAATTTAATGTCCCGGATATGAATAAAAAACTAATAAAACTGTAAAAAATATTACTTTATATAAGTAGAACATTTTTGTTCTTCAAAGTTTAGTAACGTCATGGTGCTTGTTAGGAAAAGAACCTAACCACGTGCTTGATTACTAAGAAGGTTTTTGTTAAAGTTCTGCCAATTATTAAGGCTCTAGCTTTTCTAAAACTTTGGGTTCTGATTAGATCTTTAGCCAGATCGAAATACTAGTACCAAACAAGCTAATATGTTTGATTTGCTTTATTTTTGTACCGAAAAAGGGGTCTGTGGATTTTAGACCTGAAACAGTAGAGGACCAATAACGGACCCCTGAGGACACCACTTATAACCGGCAAAACCTCATAACATTCTGCACCAGAAGAAACAAATTGGCCACGATCCGAGAGATACGAGCATATTAGTGCAGCTGCAGTCCCTGAAAAATTGTAAACTTCAATAAGTTTCTTTAAAAGTAACTTATGACATATTTTATCAAATGCTTTGGTAAGATCAAGTGAAAGCAGAACACACAAATGTTTATTATTCACATGGCTTCTTATAGTATCTGTAAGCCCCACCAAAAGTGAAGTAGTACTATGGTTCTTACGAAAACCAAACTGACTACTACTCAAAAGATTGTTACTATCCAAATATTCCGTTAGCTGATCCTTCATTAGCCTCTCCACAACCTTCGACAATACCGGTAACACAGAAATAGGTCTCAAATTATCCATATCATTGGACGAACCACGCTTCTTTATTGGTCTTATACGTGCTATTTTCCACTCGTTCGGAAATGTAGATGTAGTCAAAATTGTATTAACCAAGTGAACAATATGCCCACCATAATATGGTAAAATCAATTTTAGAAATTTCAACTGATACCCATCACACCCTGTAGCATTAGATTTAATACTATGAAACTGTTCAACTATTTCACTTATTGTAACACACCTAAATTAAAACCCGCCGTTGGATGACAAAAATTGATCAAACTCAAAAAGCACCCCCACATCGCTCTGATTAGACACAAACATCTCATTAAGAGATGTAGGGTCATTGTGATCCCCAAAAGACTCACTATCCACAACACCATTATCCTTCAAAAGTTTACACATATTTCTACTATCAATATTCTCAAAAAGTTTAGAATGTGCCTTACGTTTTTCCCTGCTTATTATCGATTTCGTCCTATTCCGCATTCTGCAATATTTCCTCCAATCTTCATCAGTTCTGGTACTCTTAAATGTTGCATATGCTAAATCCCTGACAGAAGTAGCATATATTATATCCCTCGACTGAAGTAAGAATCACTCCGAGGTTTAACTTTACGCCTGATAAAGGGTACCACCGAATGGGCTAGATCCAAATTGAAATACAAAACACTCAGCTGATCATTAACATCAGATGTGTTATAGATGGCTGAAAAGTCAGCAGACAACGCAACCCTCTCCAAAAGAGAAACGTCAACAGAATTGTAATCGTAATATTCAACTATTTTATCCACTCTTTTAACAGACGCATAAATATAAATATAAATAAGTGAATGATGGGAAATGTCTGGACACTGCAACTGACCAGATCTCCCAACCATGTCTGGATCAGTCACTAAAAAATAATCTAATAATGACGTTGTTCTGGTCCTCACATCAAAGTGTGTCGGCAGCGAATTATGAATGGGAAACAAATTCATAGTACCACAAACATAAGTAAACAAAAACAAATATTAAATTAAATTTTAATTGTCTATGGATTTAAAATGCAAAATATTAAAGAATTAACTATGGAAGAAATTAATAGTCAAAGTAAATTATCATATAAAAATTATAATTTTTCTGTTAATTTAGAGAAAAATTTGTCATGATCTAAAACCGAACAAATAAAATCTCACATTAAAAAACATTCTAAATTATTTCTGGTCGACAATTTCAATTAATTGGGTAGCAATTATTTTTTTCTATTTTTAATTGTTTGAAATATAGAAATTAAAAAGAAAACAAATTGTAAAATAAACTTTCCAGGTTTGGTAAAACATTTTTGACACTAATGTTATAAAAATACGATGTTTAGACTATATACAAATTCACATGAATCCTGCTATTATAAAATGTTTTTTGAAGTAAAAATATGCGACAGAAATTAAAGTGACTTTATATGAAAATTGTTTTTTTTTTTTTAACAAACTTCAAAGAAATAACGCAACACGCCACAGAAGTTTTTTATAATAGTTTCTCCTAAAAACTTTCGAACAATACTTAATTTTTAATTTATTTATTCATTTCAATAACCTAGCCTGAAGGCCATAATCGGTTACAAATTTCTACTAAATTATACAAAGTAAACAATAAAATTTGATATTCATAAATAAAATAATAAGAAAGAGATAATAATTAAAATACAATATTATTAAAAATAAACAAGAAATATAAAAAAAAGGAGTGATAATAGTTTATTTATTTATTAAGTCCCCAATGTTACGAAAAAAAAAAACATGAACAAGCCTTAGTTAAAAACAAAAACCCCCAAACCTAAAAAAATCAAGTGTCTCGTGAAAATAATAGAAAAATTTTCTTCCTATACGTATTAATAGAAAAATCGAACGATTTTAAAGTAAGTGGTAATTTGTTATACTCACGGGCAACTCTAACAAAAAAAGATCGCCCCCAAAAGTGGTGTAAGTTTTCTTAATAACCAATTGCCTATTCCTAGTAGATCTACCAAATTTAAAAAAATTATACAAAAATTTCGGGGTTTGCAATTTATATATTTTAAAAAAATGTAAAATACACCTAATTTGAACAAAATTATCGAACGAACATCCCAAAAATTTTAAAACATAAGACGAAATGTGATGACGCAATCTAAGAGAGTATAAATATCTCATGACACGATTAAAAGCCAATCTTAGCTTCTTCATCACATAACCTAAAGCTCCAGAGTACACTTCTAAGCAATATAAAAATATTGGCATAATCAACCCATGAACAACCTTAAGCTTGACATTAAATGGTAGTATAACATCCAAGCTATACAACTTTCTCAAAGTAAAATTAACTTTAGAAACAACCGCATTGACATGATCCTGAAAACTTAACTTGGAATCTATAGTCACACCAAGACATTTAAATTTTTCTACAAATTCAACTGCATTACCATCTAAATTAATAGTAAAGTTATAAATATCACTATCACCAAATAACAAAGCCTTAGATTTACTATAATTAACATAAAGATAATTCGAAGACATCCAACTGCCAAGTAAATTAGCAGTATAATCACTCATATTCTGCATTACATCAGGGAATTGCCTATCTCCCTTAAATAGAATCTGAACGTAATCTGCAAACGCAAAAGGAAAGCACATATTGTTAGACAAAATATCAAAAAGATCATTAATAAACATAATAAAAAGTAGAGGCCCAAGAACAGATCCTTGGGGAACACCACTAAAAACAGGAAGCATTCCAGAACAAGTGCCATTACTGAACACATATTGCATTCTATCTGATAGATAAGAAGAAATTAATTTGCATGCAGATCCAGAAAAATTAAAGAGCCTATTCAGCTTTTGAACCAAAAAAGAATGATTAACCTTATCAAAAGCTTTTGCCAAGTCCAACGACAATAAAACACAAACCCCATTATCCGCAACCTTCTGCCTAATGTTGTCTGTCAAACCAATAAGCAATGATGTAGTACTACGATTACATCTAAAGCCAGATTGACAATCATGCAACAAAAGTTGATTATTAACGTCAATTGATCCTTCATGAGGTATTCAACCCTTTTTGACAAAATGGGTAAAATAGAGATTGGTCGTAAATTATCAGTACCACCACTCCCACTATTTTTCCCTATAGGAACAATCTTAGCAATTTTCCACAACATCGGAAAAACCGATGTTGTCAAAATAGTATTAACAAGATGTAAAATGTAATCACATATAAACGGAATCAACAACTTGATGAACTTAAGCGCAAAGCCATCGTAACCAACAGCTTTTGACTTAATCATGTTAAAAGCTAAAATCATTTCAAACCTATCCACTGATCTAAAAGAAAAACCACAATTATCTACAAAAGGAGTATCCTCAACAATATTACTATTCACAGTTTGATTCATAGAAAATAAATTGTTCAAGTTATCAGGATGAACTGCTTCAAAATTGTCCTTATCGTTAACTGCTCCTTTCCTATTCAAAATTGACCATATCTCCTTATTAGTCTTATTTTGAAAAATTAGTTCATGAGCTTCCCTTTTCTTTTTACGAATCACGTTCTTTGCACGATTTCTGCACCGGCAAAAAACTCTCCAATTGTCATCGCTTCTATCATTTAAATAAGTGCTATATGCAAGATCCCTAAGTGATTGATAGTATTGTATCTCAGGGGCTTTGAACCAGCTGTCGCAACAATCACGAATTAAACGCCTCTTAAAAGGGACAATACTATGTAAAAATTGCATATTATTGTTCAAAATTAGCAACTGTTCATCTACATTATTAGTCAAAAACATATCACTAAAATTACACTCCATTACCGCAGCTTCCAAAGAGGAACTATTAACCGCATCATAATCAAAGAACTCATAAAATTGTCTAATAACCGGTTGCAAAATTTCAACTGATATAAAGATAAATGAGTGACGAGTAATGCCAGGACATTGAAATTGGTTAGAGCACTTAATTAACTCAGGACACGAAACCAAAAAAAAATCTAGCAGGGAAGTCGAACCACGAGCAATATGCGTGGGCATAGAGTTGTGAACAAGAGATACCTAGATTGAGTCTAATTTAATAAAAATGGAATGTACTTGATTTAGAATAGATTTAGAAAATTGTATATGGAACTGGCTTAAAATTGAATTTACAAATTCAAATTCCCAGCGAGAGATCTGATTAAAGATGGTAGCATAAGTAAAAATATACATTTAGATAATGGACAATATACAATTTGTTCGAAAAACAAAAATTATATCTTTTTATATATTGTGCAATACAAAGCAATATATAACGAGATATAGTTGTATTAAATAATACAACATAATATATAACTCTTTTTACTCAAGAATTCTCAATTTAATATGAAATTTTCTTAATTAAAATTCGAAAGTCTTAAATGAATTTAAAAATTTGACATCCTTTGCTATGGTTAAGCCCTAAACTTTGATTAATTTGGGATAAGTTAGCAGGTGATTGCAATTCCCATTGAAAATGGTGTAGTTCAACAACACTCCTTGCACCGTTTTTGTTTTTTTTTTGTATGACAAGTTCAAGTGTAAGGTTTGTGACATTATTTTTTTTTTTTTTTTTTCAATTAAAAAAGAAATTTGCAATGCAAATTTTAAACTCAAATGGTTAAAACTTACCCAGGCATAAACGGACATTATTTTTTGTGGTTTTTTTTTTTTTTATTACCAAATAAACTTCTTGGTGGTAATTGTTGTTTAATAAAGTTGGCGTGTTTTGATAGGAGTAAAATAAATTAACAAACAATTATTCACCCAAACACAAGTTGTGTGTCATTCCTCAAAAAAAAAAAGTATTTGTCGCAACCACTACTTGCTGAAGAGGTGTAAAGGAGTCGTGCCTTCTTATAAAATTTCTATTGTTTCCAAGTCGTGCTTTTTTGTGCTAATTTATTTAGCTTCCGTTTTTGTTATAATTTAGTTTTTCTGATAAAAAAAAAAAAACTTTTTACTTGCCAGAATTTTTCGTTCTAAAACACGTCCTTTTGATTTGACTTTCCAATTGCAACTGCACTGTTTCATTTGTTGTTTGCTGGTTTTTAAATTTTCTTTTAGGTTTTTCTTTTGCAATTGAATTGGGGTATTACTTTCTTGTTACTTTTGGTTTTATAACACGCAATATATTTGATTTTGAGCATTTTATTTAAAGTTTTAATTCTGCAGTCAGAATTTGTTAAATGATTAATTTTTTTTCTTTAACAGCTGTTCTGGGTAGTGTTGCCAGACATAGGGATTTGAAAGAATTATGCTGGAATTAACGTCAGGGATGGAAAATGGATTTTTAGATTTTGTACAAACCAGATTAAACCATTTTACTTTTTCGATACCAAATGTTTTATATCGTCTATTACATGAGAGAACGTTCAATAACTATTAATTTTTGACGTCACAACCTTTGATTTTATTTACATTTTGGAAAACGTATACTCCAAAATGTTTACTAACTACAGTTTTCATTTCCTAAAAATTTTCCGGTGTTTAGTTTTAAAATTAATTAAAACAACAAATATTTTTTAAACAAACAAAACAATTAAACCTCAGCTGAAATCAACGAATTTGTTAACAATTATTGAAGAACCATTGTATTATAATAATAACCAGCTAATAACAACCGATTTTGAAAGAAAATAATAAAAAAAATTCACATATCTATTTTTGTGTTGCTCTAATTTTTAAATATATTTTTCACGTTTATGTATTAATTTGTGGCATACGTTCTCCCACATACACACCTGTGTTGCAAGTAAAACGTGAGCACTGACAGCCCTTGATATTTGACGCATACATACACAGAGAAAAAACTAACTAAAGACAGTTAAATCAATTATTATTCTATATTAAAATAAATATCTTATTTTTTTCGGACATTTTTAAATTAAGTATGAATCTTATTAAAGTAAATATGATTCTAGTAAAAATAAATAAATAATTAAATCAAATGCAATGTGTAGTTATTTTTAACAGTTAAAAATGAACTGTCAAATGTAATAGAAACCGGGATCCGGTTCGAAATACTATCCAGTGACCCAATATCCACATTGGGGGAACTTATGGGCATAGGATAGAAGAGGTTGAGGAATTTCGTCCGTGCGACGGAGTTCCTGGGATAGGAAATAGACATGCGACCGATTTTTTAGAGAGCACAACAAGCCGACATTCTGGCTTAAGTGTAAGTCCTCAGGGACTTGAGTCGGATTAGGGAAGCATTTTCCCTTCTCCGAATCCTCTTTTCGACCTAACATAACCTAATAGAAACAACTACAAATGCAGTTAAAACAACATTACCAGCATTAAAAAAAAAATATTTGTGAAAAAAACATGTTCAAAAATGATTTATTTTTTGTATATCAAATACAAAAATAGTTTTATCGAACTTTATATATTTTCTACTTCTATTGTTCTACCTCAAGTCCAAAATCTAATATGATATTGTCATATTAGACTTTATTTGTTGCTTTTAAGAATTTTCATTTTCATCACCCTAATTTTCATCTGTCCGCAATAAGAAAACGATGATTGGCTTAACTCAACCCGAGGCATTAAATACAGCCGAAAAAGTTTACTCTATGAAAGTTATTTATTGTCTGCTTTAAGTTATTTGATTAGTTAATTATATAAACTAGTTTTCTCACTAAATGAGAACTAATATATGAGCTCGAAGTTAAAAATTATCATAATTGATCAAAAATATATCTTAATAAAGAAATATAAAGTATGGTTTCGAACTTGAATAATTTATTTTTGAGGAAATTATAACTAATTGAAAATTAAACACATGGATATTTATTACAAGGAAATATATTACCTGTACGAACCTTAAGCCACGTTCACACTAGATGGAAAAACATGTGTTATGCCAAAATTCGTATTCTTTATTCTATTCCAACCGCTATTTTTTCTTTTCCAATCTTATTGGCAGAACACGTGTTATGCAACATTCTTGTGTAAAAATCGAAATTTTTTCGCTGTTGTATATAAAATTCTGAGACCTCAGATGAAAAATTGTTAATTTGAACAGATTTTGTTTCAAGGCAAAAATAAAAACTTTATGAGAAATTAAAGTTTTTGGCGATTTTAACTTGAAAAATGGGGATATGAGCATACAAATTTCTGGCAGCTCTAGTTATTACGAAAGAGGGTGGTTGTCAAAAATTATGCTCAATGTAACAGGGTGGTTCATGAATATGTTTTATTATATACAGCCTGAAAGTATGCTTTAATTTTTTATGGTATACTTTTAAACGTGATTTTTTTTTAAAGATAATACATCTGTAATTACCCAATAAACATCGATTCAAGCCTTTGATAAAAAAAAAATTTTGTTATGGTGCAGTTACAAACATCACAGTTTCCAAGATTTTGGGTGGAGAATCAGAATCTTTCAAGGCTGCATTAAACAGTCCGAAAAATTGAGGGTATTTAAAATGTTAATACCTACATTGATGTGTTTCACTAATAGACGTTTTATATCGCGGGTTCTTCACTCAAATATTTTATTTTATATTTGTTGGAAGACATCTTTCATATTTCTATTGTTTTTGTTTATTTTTGAAAGAAAAATCTTGTTACGCAAATCATTCTCAAGGCTTATTTTCAAATATATTTCTAGTTAAAAACGGATTTGATAAGAACTTTAATTATATTTTATTTTACTGTAGTCAAAAATCATATTAGAAATAAAAAAAAACTATCTACTGCGAGTCGAAAACGATAAAATATCGATGTCGAGAAATAGGAGACGTATTAAACAATTAGGATTTTTTTAAAAATATTTTTCAATTTGAATTCATGAATTATTTTATTTACAATGATTTGAAAAATGCATTTGGTATCAAATGAAATTCTCAATATTTCTCAAAGGCAAGAATCAGTGTTTGTTGGGTTGGATCATATGAGGAACTTTAAAACTTTACGACAATTTGAAGTAAAGTATGTTCAATAAATTTTTTAGTATGAGATGAATAATCTTTTGTGGGTATGTTAGCCGATGTTTAAGCATGCTAAGTCCATCGCATTAATCATTTAATCATTTAACATTGTTGGTTTTACAAAAATTAATATAAATTTGAAATTTGTTTTAACAATACAATTCGTCAAAAGTTAACAAAAATTTTGTGTTGATTTCACTTACGACTTTTGGTTCAGTGTATATGTATACACCATTTACATAAGAAAAATTCACCGTTACGTGCGGTTTACACACTGGAGGCATCATCGGATTGCTACCGCACCATGATCCATGATTTTTTTTTTTGAAAAATATGGATGACATGATCCGGGCTGGATGTTGTTTTCATAGAATGGCGCTACGTGCCATACGGCAACCGCAACCGTCGACTTATTGAATTCAAAATTCGGCAATGAGTTGATTTTGAGAAATGTACATGTCAATTCGCCTCCAAGGTCGTGCGATTTGACATCTCTCGATTATTTAATGTGGAGCTACTTGAAGTCACAGGTTTATGCTGACAAAGCAGCAACAATTGACGCATTGAAGGCCAATATTGTTAGTGTTATTTATGAGCAATAACAATGCTCGAAAAAGTGGCCCAAAACAGAATGCGCTTCGTCAAGAACAGCAGCGCTGGCCATATGCCCGAAATCATTTTCAAATGTTAATGCCATGTATTGATCTTTAGAATGAAAAATTTTTTTTTTATTAAAATTGATGTTTTTGTGTTATTTTTTACAATATCAAGTTCTATCGGGTTTAAAAAACCAGACTTGGGTGACGTCTATTAAATTTCAAAATCGTTCCCTTGTGGAATTTTTCTGTATCATTTTGGACTTACAATCACACTTGTGGGCTTAAACGCTTCCTTGCATAATTTTTAATTTTGTCTACACCAGACATGGGACATAAAACCAAAATTTGTGTATTTAATTAGAGGCCAGTTACATTTTACGTATAATTACATGTAATTGGGTGTAATTGAGTAATTGCCCTATAATTAAATACCCAGATGTTGTTACTAATGTTACACATGTTTGGCATTACAAATTTTACAAATTTTCAAATGAAACGTTTAAGCTCACAAGTGTGAGCGTAGGTCTGAAATTATTAATGATATACAAAATTTCACAAGTGACTGATTTTAAAATGTAATTGATGTCGCCCATGTCTAAAAAAAAACTCTATTTCCCAGTAAAATAGTAAAATCCAAAAAACCGGTTGCAGAAAAGCTTATACTGCATTATAACAGGTTCTAATTTCTGTTCTGCAACTGGTTTGTACTATTTGCAATAGGATCTTTACCTCCAAACAAGAACAGGTTGCTTTAGAACCGGTTCTAGAACCAGTTATAGAACTGGTTCTGGGTCAGCGGCACCTTACATTTCGACTCCCAGGAACCTATTCTACACTCAAAAAAATAAGTTAGTAGAAAAGTTAGTAAAACATCTTGTAAATCAGGTATACTATTTTCCAGCAAATTTTTTGCTAAAATTATGCTTTAAACTAAAATTTTAGTTGTACTTATTCAGCACTTAACTGTTTGAACTAATGTTTTACTTATATTTTACTAAATTATTTTGCTAAAAAAAATTGTGTTGATTAGCACATCAATAGTGTGAACGTCAACCAGACTGAAATATATACTCAGAATGAATTAGATGTCGCGGCCTATCACGATGTAGTAGTGATGAGGAAAATTATACTAAAAAGTACAACTCTAGTAAGACATAATATAAAACAATCAACCATGGAAGATTTTTGTATCTGTTTTTCATACATAAAACAAAATTGTGGATTAAAACAACTTAAATTTTGCATCGTACCAGCTTAAATAAAAGACAAAATAAAATATTTAAATTTAATAAAGATTAAATGTGTATTTGTAAACTAAATGTTTATGTATATTAATAATCTTGTGTGGTCAAATTGCAAACAATATATTTTTGCAAACAAAAAGGGTTGTATATGTTATATTTTGTTATTTTTTCGTTTCGTTTCTATAATTCTCTGCGGCATTTGCCTTCCTTTAAAAGATAGCATCATTTAGACAATACTTGATGCAAGTAGTTCAAAGATAATTTCGTTTATGTTATATAGAATTATTTCTATTGTTTACACTAATTAAATCAGCTTGCTGATTTCCAGCAAAAGATTTTGCTGACATTAGCAATTTTTTTGCAAGCACCCTCCTAACTAAAATTTTGTTGACTCAGCAAATTTTTTTTTGCTGACTTACTAACTTTTTTATTTGAGTGTTGAACCGGTTCCACGTGGTAAAAGAAGTTGTTCTAGAACAGGTTCAGAGGTAATCTGTTCTAAAAAATTTTGCTGGGTTAGATCGAAAAAGCTAGTGCATAAATTATCTTTCAAATGTTTGTGCAATCAGTAACCGAATTTAAAATTAAAACTTCAGTATATTATAAACCTGAGCATAAATTCATAATTCCCAATAAAATATTAACATTTCATATTAATATCTTTAATAAAAAGGTATTACTATCTTTTAATATCAAGTTAGTTGTCATAATTAAATTATTATTAATAAATATATTGTGATTATAATGAAGGTTCTTTTATTGTTTTGGTTTGTGTAATTTTATCTTGACTACTGCCATAATAAACTTCAGGTGGACTCTCAACATGCCATCAGTTTTGTTTTTAAAACATTTTTGTAAACGACATTCATGTAAAGTCTCCTTCTTAAGCACTTGACAGTGAAATATTATACACATGTAAACACTCATTCATTACATATTTGTTACATGTCTTGATTATGATTGTTTTACATTATTTTTCTGCTTCCATCCTTGGCTTTTAACGACGATTTTAATATGTAGTCAACAACAACAGCAACAACTACAACAGCAGCAAAAACAACAAAAATGTTGCAGCAGTTGCAATAGTATTAATTAGTTGACATTTTAGTTACACCCATATTGAGTTAATACGTTTAGGTATAAGATTACAATTTAGACTTTCTTTTTCTTAAAGAGGATTATTTATAAAATAAAAATTTCTGTTCTCAGAGTTCTACTTAGTGTTGCCAGGTTTTTTTTTAGCATAAAATCGTCCAATTTAAAAAAAAAAAAAATCGTCAAAATTGTCATTATATTTTTAAAAATCGTCAGAACAAAATATATTTGTTATAAATGGGATAGAGTTTTAATAAAAATACAAAGAACAATAATGATTTCAGTAAAGCTTTTGATAAAGTTAACCATAATCTTTTACTAAAAAAACTAGATATGGTGGGTTTCGCTGGAAATTGTTTAAGCTGGATAAAGTCATACTTAAAAGACAGAAATCAGAATGTTAATTTTAATAACACAACGTCGAAAAATATTATTGTAACATCTGGGGTTCCTCAAGGTAGCCATCTTGGACCAATTTTATTTTCTCTTTTTATTAATGATTTACCATCGGTGATAAATTTTTCAAACGTTCTTATGTATGCTGATGACGTTAAAATGTTTCGTGGCTTTAATAAAAATTCCGATCAGATTTATCTACAGCAGGATTTAAATAGTTTTACGAATGGTGCTGCTCTAATTTTATGGCAATAAATTTGAAAAAATGGAAACATATGCGCTTCTCTAGAAGGACAGAATCTTTAGGTCTTTACTCTTTGGGTGGTTTTCAATTGGAATTAGTAGATAATATTCTACATTTGGGCACCTTAGCTTTTATAAAACGATGGGCTAAGGAATTTACAGATTTCAATATAACAAAACAATTATATACATCGCTCGTGAGACTAATTTTGGAATATGGCTCTGTGATTTGGGATGCATTATTCATTGTTCAAATTGAAAAAAATTGAATCAGTGCAAAAGCAATTTTTGCAGTTCTGTTTACGAAGCACCTACCCTAATACCATTAATAATCTACCTTCATATACAACCAGACTAAACCTCGTTAAGCTTCCCACTCTGAAATGTAGAAGGACAATGCTAAACGTTACATTTTTATTGATTAATGGTGATATATGCTCCGATTTCCTGTTAGAAAATTTTGTACTTTTCGTTCCTCCAAGATCAACACGTAATTATACTCCATTATATACTCCATTCTATCGTCAAATGTATGCTGATGCTGATCCGTTTATAAGAATGTGTAATGATTTTAATAATATTTATAATTTGTTAGATTTTTCTTCAAATGTTAATATTATTAAACGCAACATCATTTTGTTTTTAAATTCTTCTATTTGAAAAAAAAAAAATAAATATTGTACTTATATTAATTTATAGTTTTGTAATTATTATGTTAATAGTCTGTAAGGATTTATTCCGTAGACTTAAATAAATAAATAAAAAAAAAAAAAAAAAATCGTCAAATCGTTATTTAGTTATTTTGGGTACTAAAAATCATCAATATGACGATAAATCGTCAAACCTGGCAACACTGGTCCTACTACAACAACAAATTAAACATTTGTCAAAAAATTATCATTTTGGAAGCAAAAATCGATAAATCGTCATTTAGTTATTTTGGGTACTAAAAATCGTCAATATGACGATAAATCGTCAAACCTGACAACACTGGCCCTACTACTATACATTTTAAAATTTAAGAATATTTCTCACGAAAAATCTTTGCTTATTTAGCAACTCGGTTTTAAAAAAATAGTAAAATATTTTAAGTTTGATAGAATTTTTATTAAAAATAAAAATAATGTTTTTTAGACCTTTAATTGTGCAATGAAATTGAAAATTATTCAAGTTCGAGGCCATACTCTGTATTTTTTGTTTCCAAATTTATTAATTGACCACTTTCAGGAATGTGTTGATAGATCTATATCGGGAATTTTCTAGGTTCCCATCATCAGAACACGTTTTCAAAGAAGTAACAATCCCATGCAAAACATCAACATTCATATAAACTAGTTTTCTCACTACATGAGAACTAATTAATATATGAATTCGAAGTTAAACGTGTTCTGCTGATGGGAACCTAGAAAATTCCCGAAGTAGATCTATCAACACATTCCTGAAAGTGTTCAATTAATAAATTTGAAAACAAAAACTCTATAGATTATTTGTTAGGACAATATCCTAATAAAGAAACTTAGAGTATGGCCTCGAACTTGAATAATTTTCATTTTCATTTTAAAATATTTTACTAAACATTTTTTGTATGGAAATAATAGATACTTTTTTATTTATTTATGTTTTTTTAATCGAAAAAATTAGATGGCACTCGCATCACAAAAGAAACAAAATTAAATTTTATATAAAAATGTTAAGTATTCGATTGATGCATGTTCGAAAAATTTTCAAGGGCGAGAACAATTTAGACAATGCATCTAAAAATTGCATTTGCATCAAAAATGCATTTATTTAAGTGTTTTTTTTTTTTTAGAGAAATCCGATAACAGCTTTCGGATATATGGCTCTTTTAAGTTATTTATTGAATTTTCTAAAAATGAAAAATCGTGATTTTTTAAAAATTTGAAAAACTAAATATGGATATGTGTTTGAGGATTCATAGAGAATATATGTTTTTAATATGTATAAAGAAAATCAAAAGACATGAATTGAAGAAATGGAAATTTCTCAAGATCGTTAAGAGAACAAATTATATAACTTCTAAACTACTGATCCGATTGGTGTGAATCAAATTGGAATTTGTAAAGAAGGTGTTAATCTCTCGTAATATTCATCCTTTCATCGTGTTCTATAGTATAGGGTGCGCTGCACGTATAAGCTGTGAAAGATGAATAACTCGTGCATAAAAAATTTTATGGAGCTTGTAACTTTTGTAATGTGAAAAAAGCAGTACAATTAAGAAAAAAAGTACACAAAGTATCTGTTTCACCAGTAATTGAGAAGATTGTGTTTGATCAATTGCCTGACTATTTAGTTAGAAACAAAATATTATTTGAAAAACAGTTTGGTTTTTGTTATGGTTCTGGAACGGAGGAGGCTATTGGTAATGTCGTGGAATATATTTGTGACGGTCTTGATGTTGGTTTCAATGGTGTTGCTGCGGTATTTTTTGATCTATCTAAAGCTTTTGATTTAGTGGATCATGATATTTTGATTAAAAAACTGGGAATAATTGGAGTATCAAGCTCCAATTATTTTGAATACTGGTAAAACTAAATTCATCAGATTTAGACCGTATATTTTAGAAAGAGATCAGTCTATGACTGTGCATATTGATGGTGTTCCAATAGAAGAGTCGGAGTCGGTAACCTATCTAGGAATACACTTTTGCAGAAACTTACATTGAGACAATCACATCGAAGCAATTAAAAGTAAAATATCTTCTGTTATTGGCATTCTATACAAATTCAAGCGGAAATTGAATACTATTTCATACACTTGATCTGTTTAGACGTTATGCAAACAATATTCTACCCAAAAATGGCTTGTATAAAATGCAGTTATTAAAATTCATATTTAAATCCGTAAAAGGTCTGGGAAATTCTTCAATTCAGTTTTTTCAAAATGCGCAGGTCACAAATCGAAGTACAAGACAGGGTCAAAATTTGTCTGTAACAAGATGTCCTCTGGAACTGACAAAACAACGTTCTAATGAATTTAATGATTTGCCCATTTTTTTTTTAAATATTGTAGTTTTTTCAACGTTTAAGAAACAGCTTAAGTTATTTTTATTAAATAATCTGGGAACACTTCTTACGTAAATTAAAAGTTTTTTTTTTTTTAAATACTTTTTTTATATGTAAATAATTTTCAATATGTAAATATGTAGTGTAAATACAATGTAAATATAACAAGTTGCCTACTAGCCTCTTAAATACCAATTTTGGTGCTGAGGCGCGTTCATTATATGTATTATTATATTTTTTTCAAATAAAATTATTATTAAAAAAAAAAATAAAAAAAAAAAATGTTGCTGACTTTACAGAAGTTTTTTTTTTTTGAGTGTACATGCAATACACATTTGTCTTTTAAAAATCAAATATATAACAAATTTCAGAATCAATGACGGCATATTGGTTTCGCCATTTGAATTTTTTGAGTTCTGATATCGATTTAAGTTCAAAAACCTTCAAACTATTTAAAGTATCCACTTTTGTAACTATACCTCTAGGCTTTAGCTGAAAATTAGGGCAACTGGATGCCATTTTCAGTTCATGTTCGAACAGTTTATGAACGGTAGCAAAAATCTAGATAAATGACATCATTGGGAATACATTGACATTTAAATTATATAAATATCTCTTTAAACATTTTGGAGTTTTTTTTTGAAAATTTAGGATTTTCAAAAATATGCACTTTTTTTATAATTTTGTAACATTTGTCACAAGTTTTAAAGCTAATTTTTTTTTTTTTTTTGAGAACTAGTTCCAGTTTTATGATTTGAGATAGATTTTGGAACGACTTATCATTAATAAATAATTTATTTTATTGAATTTAAAAAAAATAAAATAAAAAATTTCACAAAAATATGATATTATTACTTTGCCTTTGCGGCAAGAATAAGCGGTCAACCACAATATTTCAATATTTTGCTCACTAAATATTCAAGATTTCTATATATTAATTATAACATATTTGCCCTTTACCTAAATTGAACTTTTTGCCAATAAATCAATATCTTGGCCCACTGTGCATTGCTTAGTTTTCTTGTAAGATCAAATCTACTTTTTAACAGTACGAATTTTTACACCTTAACAAAGAGATTCAAGTGCTTGCAATCAATTCTTAAATTTTTAAAAATCAAATTTTAAAATATTTTTGTATTTAATTACAATCCTACAAACTATAAAAAATGAACTGTGATGACTTTCACCATAACAACAGGCTTATAAAGTTGCATATTTACCAAAACACACCAGACAAAAGACCCTTTTTTATGATCATCATAATGATCACATACATACATACATGACACAAAACTCAGGAGGGAATCCTTGTTGTTTTTTTTTTCTTTCCATATTTTGAATCTCAAGTTAAAGGCTACATTCAATATATCCCCCCACAAGCGATACGTCATCATAATGTCGAAATTAATTAGTTGCGGTTGAAGATCATCATTTATGTACTGTGTAGAGTGTATGTTGGACTTTTTCTTTATTTTTTTTTTTAACAACAAACAGCATGATTTTGCATGATTTTCAGTCATAATGAAACAATCATATTTGATGATGCGTAGGTGGCATGCCTAAGGGTTATCATTTAGTCACATAATGCATATATGCATGCATTTCTGTAGATGTATGTATGTATGCAGATTTTGTTTTATACTCTGTTTACATATTAAGTGAACAATCATAATTCCGAAGTCAGGCGACAAATGCGATTTTTTTATTCGAACTGATTTACAAAAAAATGTTGCACTAGATCAATCAATATTACCCCCTTTTTTATAAAGCAAATGAAAAATTTCCTCCAGAGAAATTTTGTTACAATAACAAAATATATACAATCCACTAGCGGAATTATTTTTTTTGCTTTATAAAAACGGGAAGTTACTTATAGTTCACAATTATAATGACAGAGGTTTTTATCTTTCAATTTTTTAACTTTGCATTTACACCTGTTTTAAAAAAGTATTAAACGAAACTTTTTACTATATTTTGTATACCAATGGATACGTCATATAAATACCTTTCATTTGATACCAATTTGTTGAATTTGTTTGTTTGAAGCTTAAAAAACGCAAAAAACGCAAATAGCGGAAAATTGGGTTTGTTTTTGACCCCAAATTTTAACGCTTAAACGTGAAATTGGGCACTATTATTTATGTAGTCCCCTTTATCAGACATCCAAATTGTATGGAAATCAGAGGGAGGCCATCTGCATTCACTAACTGTAAGTGACCTTTTTAGGAAGCATTGATTTTATTTTGAAAATTACATTTGAAGAGCTTATTGTAAAAACTTGATGAGTCACTTTGACTATTTCCTAGTTTTCACTGTTTTCTAAACATCCATTAACAATTATTTTTAAAGAAGTCTAGCTTAAACACTTAAGACACGTACCTAGAGTATACAAGTCCTGCTATATTCATATTTCAATAAGTTTTTAACTTTAAAAGGCAAAAATAGACCAAAAAAAAAAATGTGGCTTATCAAGTTTTTTACAATAAGCCCTTCATTTAACATTTAAAATTTTTGAAAAAAGAAGATATGGTTGGACAGTAGTGTGCCCCAAAATCGTATGGGAATCTCAAAGTAAATCGTACAATCTAAGGTACCTAAGATTATGAAAGAGTGTTAATAAATAATATATTGTCAAAATTTAAACATCCTACGACTACTGGAAGGCGTTGCGCTGCGATCATTTGTGTTGGCGATTTCAACCAACATCTTAAATTTTTTTCATTCCTTTCGAATTGATATATATATATAAATATATATATATATATATATATATATATATATATATATATATATATATATATATATATATCAAATTAAAGCTTTTTTCAATACCTTTTCAATATGACACAAATTTATTGAACTAAAAAATAATGTTCGCGATTTTTAATAAATTACAATAAAAAAAAAAAATATTTTTTTTCATATAAAAAGATCCTTACAGTGAATTTGCCTTATAATTGAAATCTGGCTTAAATCGGATTTTGTTGACAATCTGGTTATGAAACGTAATTTAAAACCAGATTTTCCATACAAATTCATATTTAGATTGTCGGACAATTTTTTTCGTAATTACTCTCGAAATTAGGTCGTAGCGATGCAACTCTGTGTTTTCCCCTATTTTGTGAGAGAAGTTTTCAAAATGTGGCAGCACCTTGTGGAGAAAAACGTAAACAAATAAAAAAAGTTAATTTAATTTCGTAAAACTAAATAAAACGAGTGTTAAACCCAATAAAATGGATTTTTTTATTGAAAGACAAATTCCAAATTCCAGTTACTTATTTTTGTCTCCGCCTAAGACAATTTGTGCAAACAACATTGATATGGTGACCAAGGGCACAAAAAGAAATATCGAGCTTCCTAAAAGTCATCCCCAATAAAAAACACTTTTTATTTAGCAAAATTAACATTGTTTCTTTAATTATAGTTGCACATTTTGTCTTCCGCCTGTAAATTAATAACTTCTTAAAAAAATTTGCAACTTGAGTTAATTTCATTTATTGTTGTCAATCCAAGATCCAGTTTTCCTGCCAACTTTTTTAATGTAAACGAGTTTAATTTGAAACTTTATTTAACTTGATTATAAAGCAGATTTCGTGGAAGTGTGAATTCAATATTAATATCAAAAATCAGGAAACTTTGATCATATTTAGATGATATGCTTTCTTCATGCCACCACTACATATAAAAAAAATTCTGCAATTTTAAGATTTTTGTTGAAATAGTCAACACAAATGATCGCGGTGTACCGCCTTCGTAGGATGTTGTAATCGTAGGATGTTGAAATTTTATAATATATTGTGAGAGACACATTTTTTCATAATTTGAGGTACCTTTTGGCGTAGCTCCACAAAAGTGTTTTTGGGACAACCTATTGGCCCTATGTTCCAACTAGGAATCCCAGGAATCTATATATATATATTGGACAGGTGTGGTTAACATATAAATTTATTATTCTTACTCTATCGCCTGTCGTTTCAATTATGTCTTACCTCTTATATGTATGTTGGTATTATGTATGTAAATTTTCATATTTTTGTTGGGTATTTATGCATTTTAATTTCTGACTTTATGAGATGCTTTAAATTAATTACACCCATATTCATGTTAACATTACTGTTATGCATCTTAAGGAATTTTAAAAATCTCAGATAATGACACCGATATATCAAATTAATTTATTTCAAGTCCTTGAAATTTTGTGTTGAATTCATACAATGCGGTCAAGTAGTGAAAGTTTGTTAATTGAATTTATTGTTGAATTGTAAAGATATCAGAAGAATTTGTTAACTAATTTTTGTAAAAAAGATTTAAGATACTTAGGAGTTTGTTTGTAAATTTACGGAAATTCACTAGAAGAAAAAAAAAATGTAGGTACAATTTTCGGTCAGAATTTTTTTTTTTTATGTAAAGAAAATATAAATCGGGCACATATTTCTTGAAATTTAAATTCTTACATGAAAGGTCTGCGGAGTGGTTCACTTCGGTGAAATTTGGAGTCACGCTGCCTAAACTAGCCCCTGGGATACGAAAAATAATCTGCTTTCCACATGTACACAACCCGAACTTCTACAAAAGACACAAATGAGAATCCAATCCAATTAGTTTTATGTTAGCTTTCAACAGATCAAGTGCATAACACACTGTTTCATAAAATAGGTACACACATAGAAAAATTTTGGCATTTGACTGAAATCTTGTGAAAACCAATATTTAGTTGGAAAAATTCAGTTAATACAACTGAATTTTAGTTGCAACACCCTAAATAAATATAAATCACATTCAAACATTCGTGGCTATTCTTATTTTCATTTTCGTCTCAAATATAATACCCTAGTGATGAGAACAAAACATGTGTTTTGTGGTGATTAAAGATACATTCTGTAATACGCTTTTAAGAGCGTTTGATGAAAAAATTATTGGTTTTTAAATTAATATATGAAAATTCTTTTAATTTTTAACAATTTTTCGATTATTTAGTTAATTTAAACAATAAAAGTGCAAAAAAAAAAAAATCAACTCGACAGAATAACAAAAAAACATTTTGTAACATTAAAGTTTTATATCTGTATCTGAAAAGATTCTTGCACTGAGAAAATAATATTTTTTTAGAGATGGTAAATAATTTGATAGCTTTAACCGATAATTCTTCACGCGTATTTAAGAATGTATCGAATCATGGGTTTTAAAAGTGAAGATTCGATACTGACAAAGTGAATCGCGTATTGCCGAATCGACATAATTCTATCACTAACAGAATTTATTGGTTGTAGCATCAAAAATACACTTTTCAATTCTGTTGGCACTTTATTTTTCTGTTGTACACTGATAAAAGTTTACAACAACCAAAGATATTTTTTGTAGGTACTCATATTTTGTTTTTAAATAAAACTTTTGGTTTTATTATTATTATAACGCATAGATTTTTTCAGTGCAATTGCACTAATACATTCTTATTCTTATTTTAAATCACCAGTACATTCTCATTTCTCTTTTTGGGCAGACCTGCAGTGAAAAATAATCTTTTTCAACTTTGAGTAGTTATGATAAAATAAAACAATAAAAGGTACAGAAGTAGAAAAGTTTAGATTTTAAACATTTTATGTCCAAAAATTAGCGTTGTTATTACCAAAAACACAATTTCCACGAAAACCGCAAAATAAAATCGCTGCTTTAGCCAAGTGTATCGGCGGATATTTTTTAATTTTTATTCTCCAATATGTATTTAACAGTTTCACAAAGTTCAAATCTCAATTTTTTTACTTTTGTAAAATTTGAAATTGGAGATTGGGAAAATATCCAAAACATATTGTCCGATTTTGACATCACCTTAGAACAGGTTAACGCCATTGTATTTGGCACATTAGTGGTCTGTTTTCTTTTTAATTTTAATATCTTTTTACTTATTATTAAAATGATGAAATAACATCTATAATGCTGAAATATTAATTTAAATACGAAAAATTTGATTTTAACTAGAATCATATTATTTTTAATAAGATTTTAAATCAATTTAAAAATCTTCATAAAAAATAATATGTTCATTTTAATATGGCGTTAAAATTAATATAATTACGATTTTTTTCTCTGCATAATTTAATTTATAAGTAATTATCGTAAATTTAAGACACATCTATATGAGTTATGGCATAATTGAGCATACATAAAAAGACTTATAAAATTAATTTAATAAGCTAAAAGGTTAATTTGGTTAATTTTCATATGGGCAATTCCAGGTCAAACCGCACAGCATTCGGATTTGTTATCTCCGATTTTAATGAAATTCGCCACAAATTTTATAAATGGGTAGTGTTTATCAAATCAGTAACCTTTCGACCCAAATCCTTTCGGTTTTCGAAATATGACGTCATGAAAATTATCAAAAAAGTTAAAATTTCAAAAAGGTGTCCATATATATGTGGCACCCTAATATAAGTATTGGTTTGGTACCAAGTATTTTAGTTTGGTACTCAGTACCTAATGGTGTTAACAAAAGTTAACATCTCGAAGAACAAAACGAATTTTCTTTCTTGTTCTACCGACTGCTAACAAACACACAAGTATAAAAAGTTAAGTCCTTTAATTTGACAATTTAATTCAACAGATTTAAATAAAACTTTGAATTTTAAATAAATCAAATAAAATAATTTGGAAAGTTAATTTTATTAAAGTTAAACCAAATTCGTATATTTTATTTTTATTGGTAAAACAATTTACCAAATATACATATATATACAAACTTCAAACTTCTAAACCATACAATCTACAATTTTCCTATTAGTACCATTTTAAAGGTGAAAACAGTACCTTTAAAACTGCGTCCTTATTTTTTTATATTAAAACGTCAAAGGTAATTTTTTTAAGTTTAATGTTCAAAGACCCATATCTCAAAATCCAATCTTTTTAAAATTCTGAAAAAAATATATGTTGAAAACTAAGGCCTCCTGTGTCAACATTTTGAGATGGAGACTCATTTGGTTCCGAAATTATATAGGAAAACGTGGTCGTAAGCAAATTTTCGTCGACGAGTTCATTGCGAGGAACAATGGACAGGGTTAGGTTGACTATACTTAAACTCTATGACATGCAAAGTTTCACTCAGAATAGTCTTCAAACTAAAGAATAAATTGCTATTTAAAAGTTGAAATATGAAAATGAGACTTAAAACTTAAAAGAGGTTTTTCATTATCTTTTTTTGCTCATACACCCAAAAAAACAGAAGTTTGTAAAGTCAGCAACATTTTTGCTGGCAGGATCATTGCAGAAAAATTGCTAATATCAGAAAAAAATTTGAAGAATACATATAAAAAATAACTTACAAATTTTTTAGTAATTTAAACGGACTAAAAGTTCATGCAAATCACAGACCGGAAAACGATTTATTTTTGATTTTTAACAAAAATAAATATAGACTTGTTGTTGTTAATTTAATAAACAATAACAACACAGTGTATTATGACTAAAGATTCTCGCCTGCATACGAACAATGTTTATTAATTAAAAATGTTTTATTTTTGAGTTAGTTCAATTCTTCTAATTTTGTTTTTTACTTCTCATCGGGTAAATAAAATAATACGGGTAAAGCATTGATCTTTTTCCTTCAAACCCCTTCTACATTGGTCCTCTGAAGATTTTCGGTGACGCGGAATGAAACATGTAAGGACCCATCAGTAGATAAAGTCTGCTTTAAATTAGCGGATGAGGAAAATTAATAAATAAACATTGCACTGTTTTTGTTTAACAAAAAACAAATGATCTTGAACTGGAATTATTCAAATTCAAAATGTTTTTTCGAACTGTACAAACAACAAAATATGTATTTTTATTTTCAACTATAAAAGAATTTAATAACGAAAAACGTACAAAAAACTTATTGTTAAATAACAAAGTTGAAAATAAAAAGATGAAAGTTTTAACTATAGTATTAAGATCAACAAATTTCAAATATGTCTACAAATAAAATGGAAAGAAATTCGTCGGTGTTAATAAATTTGCATGATTTGCGGTATCAACAAAACCGCTAAGTTGTGTTGCAAAGCAAAGTATCACAAGAAACGGCACAGTGTCTAGATTATAATCATTTAAAAACATTATTTAAAAAACTGCATTATAATTTCGTTTTGCTAAAACTAAATTATGGTGTAATAAATTAATTATTAAACGCATCCGCGTATTACATTTTTAATTTGCAAATTTTTCATACATACGTTTTTGAATCAAAATTGCCGAGTTCAAAACCGGTAGTAATATTTATGGTTCAAATTTTATTCAAAAGTTCGCTATTTGTCAAATATTCTATATGGCACGTATTTACACATTACACTAAAAATTGGATTATGGGGTCATCTTGGGAAGTTATGATGATTATAAAGAATTGTTAACAAATCGCAAATTCTTTATAGGGGGTGCCATATAAAATAACTTTACTAATTTTTTATTTGACCTATTACATTTGTTTAGGTACTTAGTTAATTTAGCTATAAAGTTTGAAAAAAAACCGCAAAAGATAACGCGAGAAATAGCGGAACAGTTTTATGTTTTTGAAATCAATTTGTACTAAAATATTACTTTAGGTATAGTCCTGTGTAATTTTAATTTGTTTAGTTACAGGATGTCAACCGTGGATACGTTTTATAGCAAATTTGTTATACCATAACGCGTTTTTTTTCGTATTACGCCATTATTTAGCAGTTTTCAATTATTAACAATCTAGGGTATGTAAATCTTATGCCACACGGGTTTGTCGCAATGTACATCGTATAATGATTTACCGCTCTGTGTATTAATGTTTTCATGCAAGTTTTTTCATTAACACTTACGAAATTCCTACCGTCTACATTTGTAGAAATATTATACATTTTTTTAACTTAAAAAAAGGTGAAAAAAGATAAGAACTTTATGTTGTACTTTTTTAAATTTTTTTATTTTCTATTATTTTCTAAAAAAAAATTATTTGAAAAATTTATTTTTGTTTGAGGAAACAAACAAAAACGTTCCTTTTACAATGTTTAAAATCGGGTGTCTGATGCAAATGCATGTTTTTTCAATTCTGGTTTGTAAAAATTTTTTTTTAGATTTTTTTTCTCATTTTTTTTTAGATATTTAAAAATAGTATCCCAAAATGATTTTTCGAAATTAGACATAATACTAAAATACATAAACGCGTTTTTCTCGAAACCAGGTTTCTGAAACAGATACACAGGGTTTCTCTAGTTCTACTGAACCGATTTTGATTATATATTGCTTAAGCGACGCAGAACTAACGTGACTATCGTTGCATGCTCAATCATTTTTTTTTTGCTATTTGTTATTTTAACTAGTCTGCAGTGGTCAAATATCAATTTTTCATTTTTTTAACGCGCATGGGACGATAAAGGCATTCATACTAACCAATTTCCTGTTTTCCGTTTTACTTTCACATAACGTTGAGTCTCGTAAAGCTGTGTAAACACAACAACCCTTTTTTTTGGTAGACCCTATTTGGAGGCCGAGAACTTATTGCATGCTCAATCATTTTTTTTTTTACTATTTGTTATTTTAACTAGTCTGCAGTGGTCAAATATCAATTTTTAATTTTTTTAACGCGCATGGGACGATAAAGGCATTCATACTAACCAATTTCCTGTTTTCCGTTTTACTTTCACATAACGGTGAGTCTCGTAAAGCTATGTAAACACAACAACCTTTTTTTTTGGTAGACCCTATTTGGAGGCCGAGAACTTATTGACAAACTGTTAATTTTGTATTTTTCTAGACAAATTGTGAAACGAAATACAAAAAAACAGAATTAAAAAATCTTTTGCAGTTTTCTTTCCACAAGTTTTTAAAAAACAGCTTAAATTCTGACGTCTAAACAAAAAAGGCCACTTTAAGTCTGAGAACAGGGTAAACAAAATATCTTTGCGAATCAAAGAATTTGTGTTAAAATTACCTCGATTTGTTAGTTTGCATATTTTTGCATATTGTGCTATAAATATATATTTTGCTTTAAAGGCATATTTTGATTGCATATTTTTGCTTATTTTGCTTAAAATGCATATATTTATTGCATATTTCTTAGTTTAAACATTGACAAATAAAAAGTTTTTAAGTAATTTTAATCAAACACTATCCACCAAACTTTTCTAAAATCCAGAAGTATGATTTTATAGTTTTGAAGCAAATTAACAAAAAAACGCGAAAAAGGAGATACTTTAAATCATTTCTTTTTCATAAAAATTCTAAAATTTCATCCAACCGAATCGATTCGGTTGCTGCAACCCCACAAAATCAGTTGTCACAACCCCCAATTCGATTACAACAACCGAACTCAGTTGTGACAACAGAATTTACGAGGTTGCAGCAACCGAATCGATTCTGTTCACAAAACCGAATTTTTTAAGTGAGTAAGCAATTTTAATAAAAGTCTAAAGTTAATTTGTATTATTTAACATATTCTCGGCATTCGATTTGCACAATAAACACAAATTTTAAATTATTTATATTAAAAAAAAAAAAATTTTAAGTGCATATTTTTTAATTTTTAGTGCATATTTTAAGATTTTTCGTGCATATTAAAACATAAGTTTTTATTGTATGAAATTCCTGTCCCTGGTAATTACCTTGGTCGAAATTTTAACTGAATTTTCAGTCGTTTTAACTATTATTTTAAGTAGATTCTATTGTCAAATTTTTTTGAGTGTATATATGACGAAAACATGTATACATATTTTAACAGCTTCCAAAAATGGAAAATAGTTCTTTAATAAAAAAAAAAAAATGATTAATACCAAACTATTAAATAACAACAAAAAATAAATTTCAAATTTGTTCTATCTTCATTCCTCTTCAATGTCTTTATTATAAAACCCAACAACTTTATTACCACCAAAAAAATTACATGGCATATAAATTTATACGCATTTTATACCTATAATTACATTTTTCGTAAATTCACCTGAACAAGTCAATCTAATTATTTTCAAATAACATAGAGTTTTTGTTTAAAGTTTTACTTTTGAAAACTAGACAACCGCACATTACTTTAAAAAGCATTTTTCTTAAATAACCACGATTTTGATGTTTCCCTGACTGGTTTCATAGTCAGCTCAACAAATAAGCAAACCAACCAGCCAAATAACTGACTGAAATAGTATCTAACGTTAACAGTCGAAAATAGAAACAAGTCTGTTTAAAACTGAAGACTAAATTACACATGATTGAAATGAAATGGTAGAATGAAATATAAAATTAACTACAATAACATAATAAGCTCTTGAAATTAGGAAGATGGTTAACAAAAATGAAATTTTGTGGTTTCTTCTATTTTGCTGCGAATGAAATGAAAAATTTGTTAAAATTATTTTAACCACAAATCACGTTTCAAGTTACTTTTGACTAATTTCTTAAAAATTTATGTAAGACATTGAAATAAAATCATTACACTTGATCTGCTGAGATTTGATGATAATGTGATTATAAAGGAATTTGATGATCTTATTTCTAAAGGCAAGTGAAATTTTTATAAATTTTATCCCGGTTTAAAATTTTAATATGGAGTTTAATAAAATTATATCTCATTTGATAAGTTCCCATATAAGTATAAGCACATACAAATTGATCCGAAAAATGGGTCATCTATCTACATGTATCTAATTATATCAATTTAGATATAATTTAATTCATTCTTTTTTCGAGATTTGTACATATCCGTGGCATTAAATCATATGTAATATGAAATAGATATATTTGATTTTATAAAATTTTAGCTGATCGTAGGTATGCTTTTAGTAAGTTGAAGTTATGCTTTAAAGTATTTAAGTTTGAAATTAAAATTTCTAGAAATTTTAAATGAAACAACGAAATGATTTAAAATTATCAAATACTAATTTAATTTATAATTACGTGCCCGATGAAAAACGGTCCGATATGAGTATATAAAGGGTCCGCCATCTAACGTTGTTTTTTCCAACTAGTGCTTATTTCGTGAATGGTAACACTTAGCTCATGTCTGATTTGACAGATAATTAGTTTTATCCTTTCGCTGAACGAATATGGTCCGTATGTTCGTTATCTTGTGAAAAAAGTGAAAGAAACAGTGCGTACACCCGAGAATATTGCTGCTGTGGCACAAAGTGTGCGTGAAGCGCCATCAACATCAATTCACCGTCGTTCTCAACAATTGAACATTTCGGAGACATCAGTGAGACGAATTTTGCATAAAGACCTTGGTATGACGCCATACAAAGAGTTAAAAAAAAAAAGTTAGTAGGGCAGGTCGATTTGTAGGGAGGCAAAAAAATCGTTCAACGTACAAAAAAAATCGTATTCTACGTATCAAAATAAGAAACTTTGCCGAAGGAACCATACTTCTAAAACGAATTCTGATGTCCCGACTTCTGACCCGTACGGTCAAATTTTGAAAAAGCCCACTTTGATATTTCAGAAAGTAGGAGGAATCTCTCCAAGATTATGGGAGATACTTCTTCTCCGGGAGACGCGCTAGCAGATTAAAATTTAAGTTGAAAGATTGTCTTTTTATCCGTGTTTTTATAGCAAAATGTACAAATCTCGGGATAGAGATATTTCAGAAAGTAGGAGGAGTTTTTCCAAGATTAGGGTCTCTATTTCTTCTCCGAAAGACGCTCTAGCAGATGAATGTATATATTATATTCGATTGGGTTGGATTGTATTCGATTGGGGCACTCTAAATGGGTCAAAGTGGGATTTTTCAAAATTTGACCCTACGTGTGAAAAGTCGGGACATCAGAACTCGTTTTAGAGGTATGGTTTCTTTGGCAAAGTTTCTTATTTTGATCCTTAGAATACAATTTTCCTTGTACGTTGAGCGATTTTTAAATCGACCCGCCCTAATATATAGTCCTAATTTATGTGATCCCATGGGATCAGATCTGATCTAATTTGATCCGAAAAATGGGTATATCTAATTTGCTCAAGTTGTATATAATATTATACAATTTGATGTAAATTCATAAAATCTTTTAAAATTAAAATACACACTAATATTCTGCTTCACATTTTGAATAATAATGAAAATTGAAATATAAATCAAATGATTTTAAAATTAGATGTGATTTTTATTTGACTAATATGTGATACCATATACAATTATATGTAAAATTAATCGATTATTTTTTCTTGTTTCTATCGTATATGTTTATATTTAATTATCAGAAAATATAAATTAAATTTTTTTCTTTTCTTTGCTTTTTACTTTTTTTGGATTTTCCGAAGATTCTAAAGATTTTGGGGTTATAATTGGTTTTTTACGATTTTCTGACTTAAAATGATTATTTTACTCATAAATATTATTTAATCTATTAACTTTGCTTTAAGAGAAGCTTTTCTAAGTTTTTACTTTTGCTTTTTTTCACAATAGTTTTTTCCTTTAAATACATTGAATTTTCCATTTTTTTGTATTTTCTGATAATTATAATTAAAAAAAACGTTTTTTTTTGTCGTTAATTTTTACCACATTTGTTTATATATTTTTGCTAAAATTGTTTGATATATACCTATATATTATTATACATTAAAGTATATATGATCACACATTAAGCTATATAAAGTTATATGAAGAGATAAAAATATCAACTTATATGTAACATAAGATATAATGATATATTAAAATTTTTCGTTAAAATAAATATGAGATGTAAATTTATATCGTTACATATGGCCACATATATAATTATATATAATTATATCAAACAATATATAAGCTTTTTCATCGGGTGGTATTGTCTTATAAAATTTACACATTTCTTTATTTGAAATTATATAAAATAAATCACTTAAAAAATAATTTTGTAAAAAAACTGAACTTGCGTATAACTTAATTTGATATTGAACTTTACCAAAATATGTATGGGATTATATAAAATTATAAGGAAAATATTTTCAGTATGGCGTGACATACAGTTTAATAAGACTTAGCATAGGACCATATATAATCATATCGATCAAGACATATATTTCGATTATTATTATGTGGCTTATGTAGTTATACATTTAGCAAGATTTGTAGCCATATAATAATATCCAGTACAATATAAAAAAAATCTCAATAAACATGATAAGATGTATTTGTATATAATGATATTAGCCGTAATGTGACTTCATTCCAAGTCAGATATGACTTAATATAATTATGACTAGATATAATTATTTTTACACGGGATTTTATCATTTCAATGATGATGGTTCAATTATGATGAGATTATATTTACTATTCTATACTATCTATACTACAATCGAACAAATTTGATAGTTACTAAATGACTATTACAGTTATTTATTCACTCATAGAAATAAACCTGTAAGAAGACAGCTAAAATAAGCAGATTTTTCGTTTGCTAAATATTAAGAAAAGAAGAACAGCAAAAACAAAACTGTTAAATTTACAAAATTTTAGTTAAATTCGATTTTTAACAATTTACTCTGCTAAAATTAGCAAAACCTTTTACTAAATATTTGTAGACTAAAAACAGCTGACAAAACCTGTAATAGACTCATTTAATATAAAACCATCAAAAATTCTGCAATAAAAATTCATAGTGTTATACAATTGTTGCAAAAATAATTATAATAATTGCGTTGGATCAAAGAAAGATATGATTAAAGGATAGTGATTTCTGAAAAATGTAAACAGATATACTAGTTTCTTTTCATTTACTCATTACAGCTTATTCACTCTGTTCAAGTAACTTTACGAGATCTTGAAAAAAGCAAGTGGCATAAGGGCTGCAACAAGAGCTAATGATACGCCAAGTATTTAATATTTCGGAACTATACCTATGGGGAATGAGCCACAGGATCGGCTCTTTAGTGCCAGAGACCGGTCCTCTGCTAAACAACTGGCAACTTTAACATTGGCTTGTCATAGGAGTTGGTCATTTGTCCTGCTTTAAACCACATAGTGGCATGCCACAGGACTAACCAAAGATGGGCATACCACAAGACTGTCGCAAGAGGGCCATGTCGTATAAAATAAACGAAAACTAAACAGCTTTCAATATGTAAAATTCTGGCCAACTGGCTTTTTCTTGTTAATAAGCATTCTGCTTAAGTTGTATGTTCTCCCTTTACCAGTTACTGGATTGGTAATTTTAGGACAGTTGACACTGCTTAACCCACTTCAGTATTAAATTATACCAGTCCTGTGATAAGTCCTTCTTTAACCAGACACTTTAAGGTCAATTGACTCCTCATTCCCCATAGGGATGTTACTACATAAGAAACATTAAATAATATATGGCCAAGCATGGCACCATGTTTAATCACATATTATAATATTTTTTTTTTACTCGTGTAATATAATTATTTCTTTAAATGAAATCTTAAAAAAACTGGAAAATAAAAAATATCCCGATTTTTAAAACATTTATTTAATATTCTCCAATTTTTAAAGAAACAAAAGTGTTGAGCTTAAAATACCTTCCTTGTCAGTTCAGTAGTAATTTTAAAATTTTAATTTGTAAAATTAAATATTTGTACTTTAACTGATTTTGAAAATCGAACAAACAATTTACTTAAAATAATAATGAGAAATCACCCACATTTACAAAAACAATAAAATTTCAAAATTACATGGTAGACAAATCCACACAAATAATAAAAACCAAACTTCCTACTTTTGCACCTGAATTCAATGAGCAACCAACCTGTCGTTGAGGTAGATAGATGGTGAAACAACAAATAATCTCCAAAAATTAAAAATGAACAAAAACAAAAAAAAACGATAATGTAATGTTATCGCCATTTGTGTTGTGAAAACAAATGTCCAAAATGTTCAAATGAATTTAAATAAATCCACTAAACTAGAAAAAGAAAGACTACCAAAAACGACTTTAAAACACACTATATTTTTGCCTTCACATGTAATCAAACCGTCGCAAATTAAGAAATATCTCGGGAACGAAATAAGAAAACCCATACGTGTAAGCATGTTTCTGTTGGTCTCTATTAGCAGACTACAAATAAGTTAATTTTATAAAAATAAGAAACACAAAAATGGAGAACGTTCAAAATTTTTTATACAAAAAGTAATCCATTTTTTGGGGCCATGTTATTGATGCACAGTGGCGCCTTTTGACCTTTTTCGTTGCAAAAATCATAACTTTTAAAGTAATAAAGATATTTTAAAAATTTAAAAAGCATTTGAAAGAAGACTCCCCTAGCTTCAAAATACATGACCCGCAAGGTGATAGGCCATCCTCGGCACTATGCACAGTGTTGTCTTTTGACGTTTTTCGTTGTAATCATTATAACTTTTAAAGTAATAAAGATATTATTAAAATTTATAAAGTATTTGAAAGATAATCCCTTTAGCTTAAGAATAATTAACCGGCATGGCCGGCACAGTGCATCGTTTTGACTTTTTTCGTTGCAAAAATCATAACTGTTGAAATTATCAGGACATATTTAATGTTTAAAACGCACTTGAATTTTATCTCGTTTGGCTTCAAGAAAACCGCACCCGCATTGTAAAAGGCCCACTGCGGCACTGTGCACAGTGAAACATTTTGACCTATTTTGTTGCAAAAATCCTGTCTTTTGAAGTAAAGAGATTTGTGAATCTAAAAATCATTTAAAATATAACTTCTTGTGCCTCAAATTAAGTGAATCCGCATTCTGATATTTTGGTTAAGCGCTGTCAGCTTTTCGATTAGACCTAGCGCTTCAATAATCACAATGCATATTAAAAGTCTAGAAAAAATAACCCTCTAATAAAAAAAAAAAATTATAAAATTTTACTAATTTTTTTTCAATATAATGTTAAATTTTTTATTTTTATTATAGTTACACAATTTTGAAAATTTTAAATACTACAATATTAATGCTATACATATTAAGTTAAGTATAAAAAAAAAAAATTCAACTCTAATAAAAAAAAATTATAAAATTTTACAAAGGTTTTTTTTTTCAATGTAATGTTAAATTTTTTATTTTTATTATAGTTACATATTTTTGAAATTTTTAAGTACTACAATATTAATGCTATACATATTAAGTCTAATGAAAAATTTTGTGTATTTTTTTAAGGTAGTATAAGATTTTTATTAGTTAGTTCTCTTCAAAAAAGTCATTAACATTGGGAGCTATATCTAGTAGACTTAACATATCGGAGTTCCAAATCCTTTCGAGATCTTACGTATCGTCGTGATGAAATAAGTGGGTCTGAAGAAGCCGCTAACATATTGAATAGGTCTTCATTCTGTCTAATCCGTGAAATCTTGCAAGTATTAGTGTTTCTAAACTTTTTGTAGTCTTTGTTTTTGCATTCCTGGGCTTCTTCAGACAACTCTCCAATTGGTAAGCACTGATACTCAATTAAATTTTTACCATGAGCCATGAGCAATTTTAACAGCTCATTCACTATGGTTCAAAAAGTTAATACTTTTTAAATTAAAAACTTACTAAAAATAAATTTAGATAATTTTTTTTTGTACAAAAACCTTTGTCCGTTTAAAAAATTCTTAAAAATCCCAACATGACACATATACTTGTACTTAAGTATTTTTGTTGCAATTCATATGTTTTACATTTTTTTTATTTAAAATCCCAAATTTAAACTTCTAAAATATCTTAATTCGTTCAGGAGATAGAGCTCATCAAAGTGGTAACTTTTCCGAAATTTTTTTCCGCTAGGGGGCGTTGTAAGCGAATGAAAAAGCATAAAAAAACTAAATAATAAATTAAAGACCAATACATCTACTAAGTTTGGTATACAATTACAGTGGATCTCAGTGCTGCCCAAAATCTGTTTGAATATTTTGAAAATATATCTTTTTGTAGTAAAAGTTCTTGCAGTTTTATTGTTTTTTCGTGTACACGGGCAAGTACGGGTTCCCAATTTCAAGAAAATAAGTTAGAGTATTAAATACTTAACAACCTCTGTTTAATAGTTCCCGTCACAAACCGTCACTTTTTTTGTTCTATTCTATTAAGTGTGAAAAAAGACCCAAATATCATGTGTTTGCAAAATTGCGCCTAAAAAAAAATATTGGACCGAATAACCCTTTTTTACATCGTCTCATTGGAATTAACATACCTTTCATCCGACACCAAAAAATTAATGATCGGTTGCATAGTTTGCCTGAAATTCAATTGAAAAGATGATATTTTTTTTTTTATTTAAACATTTTTTGTAAGTCCGAAAAATTGTCAACTTTGATTGACTCTAGAATTCATAATTTTTATCCGATTTCAAAATTTTGGATTCTTAATCAGTGAGAAGTTCTCTATCATGTAATCATTCATTTTATCAAATTCTTCTGTCAAATTTTTGATTTTTGCAACGCATTTAGGGAAAAGGCGCCACAGTGCGACGTCAAAACTTAAATTTGGATATGTGATAAAGAAAGAAAAAAAAAAAACAACGGACGCTTAGGTTTTTTAGCAGCCCAATCTCACGTTTAAGCATTAAAAGCCAAAGTTAATACTAAATATGTATTAAGGAAACATGTCTGATACTGATGATATTAAAAATTATGTTACCAATATTAAATATGTAGTGTGGTATGGTTGTCATTTATTTAAAATATTTAAAATATAGGTTAAATAGTTCTTTGGAAAAAATCGCATAAAAGCCGAACCATTACGAATATCGGAAAAAGCTCAGATACCCCCTCGATTAAATTAAATAGGCATAAGTATACATAACTTTTGGCTTAATGAAACTATAATTCTTTAACAACACGCAAGTTTTTATATTATTTAAAACACATTTTTTTTGCATAGCAAAAATACTTGAAAGTTATTGGACATGTTTCGTGTGACAGTTAACGTGTCTTCAAAAGCTCTTTTATTTGGTACCCCATTTTTCAAAAACAATTCGAAATTAACCGAAAAATGTAAAATGAGGCCATTTTAAACCTACTTTTTTACCCATAAACATGAGATTAGATCGCTAAAAAAATACTCATCCCTTGCTTTTTTCTATCTTATATCCAAATTTTATTAAGATTGTAGAGAACCCATCTGGAGACTCCCCTGCACGTAAGAACTGGCCGAATTATTTCCAAAAAAAAAAATTGTGTTTTATCCCATTGTTCTGTGCAGACTTAAAGGAGGACCGATTTTCTATCGATGTTTTTGTTTTGTAGATTACTAAAAAAAAGTCCCTGACTAAAAGATATTTTTGCCTAGTTTTTTTTGTCGAAAATTAGAAAACGGGTGTCTTTTTAATTTTAGAGTTTTACCATTTTAATGCAAATCAAAAATTTAAAAATCCGGCTACCTCAAAGACTAAAGAATTTATTCGTAATAAAATAATAAAATAATAAAAATTAAAAATGTTATTCTAAGATTAAGATATTCAGATTATGCCTTAAAAACTTATCAATAATGAAATGGAAACCACCATTGGTTGTCCGCATTTAAATTATACTTTTTGGAATAATATTTTATAATGCGTCTTTCTATCACAAACATAAGTTTTAAATAAACTAGATCTTTACTTTTTTATAATTGTTTGAATATTGTTGTTTATATTGATTTTTAAAGAGTAAACCCCATAATCGAAATATTATATTAGAGAGTGGTGTAGGGCACTTCTTTGGCTCCGAAAACTAACTAAATCAGCCCCAACATGATAATGTATATAACAACATCTTTAACAAAATTGTTGTTGAAATGGAAACACTGAAGGCAGAACCAAATTTGCTTAAGTAAGCGAAAATCCAATGAATCCAACGACTTAGCGTACAAGGATACTGGATTAGCGGAGAAAAAATATGACTGAACATGATTGTGGACACAAAGTTATCATATTATGATCCTAATTATCATATACATTATTCTGGCTAAACATATTATGATTAAAGAGTACGATTTTATTTTCACTTAGAATAATAATATTTTTGCTACGATCATATTATGATTAAACTATTATAATATGATCCTCTTTTTTCTGGGTGTATGGCGTACAACATATTCAACAATATTATTTGCTGGATCTTTAAGATTAAGAGACTTTAAATTGTAATCGGTATGAAATAATTATTACACCCAGGGAAAACTTTTGATCGTGTTGATGAAGTTTTCATAAAAATTTATATCAAATGCTTTATAAAGCTTCATCATTTCATAAAAAAGTTCCATAAACTGTGTGAACATATTTTTTTTCTTTTCCTATCAATAAAAATTCACAATTTCCAGTTGAAATTTAGAAATCTTAAACAGAAATTAAGAGTTATCGTTCGAAATTAAGAAAATGTTATTTGTAATTTAAATATTTTATTTAAAATTCAGAAACTATTATAAAATCAATTGAAGGTCAGCAATTCTAATCATTTGATGTGCTCTGAATTTTGCATGGAATTTTGTGAATATAAACTTAATTATTATAAATTTCAGTGGAAATGGTTAACCTCAATTAATGTTTTTAAATTCCAAATGATATTTCTTAACTTAATTTATTTTTTCTGAATTTTAACAAAAATTAATATCAAATTAAAATCTGAGTTTTAATAGATACATTCTGAACTACAGGTGCAAAAATACTGGGTTTCAATAATAATGTACTAAAAATAAATTTTCGTCTTTGGGTGTAGCCTATATTATGTTTGTACACTACCAAGGAAGTTTTCTTTTTCATAAAAAATTATGCTTCATCATATTTATAAGGCGTCTTATAGCATTTATGAAACATTTCCAGAAAACCTACGAAACTTCCTTTTATTTACGAAACATTTCATAAATAGGATAAAGCTTGTCACCAAATTGAACTTTCATGGAACAATAGGATGAAATATGATGAATACTTATGAAGTGTTACATTCGAAAATCAGTGAAATTATTCATCATATACCTATCTGAAGTTTTTTATAAACGAAACTTTTTCTTTGATTGTATGAATATTTAGATGACTATTTTTTTCTATGTGGCTTAAGTTATTTAAGCTAATTTTATTTCAGCCTTAAAAAAGTTCATTTTTTTTTGTTGTTTTTTTTTTTTTTTTTTGAAATCTTTACTACAATTGCCTTGTCATTGTAATTATCCAATTGTTATTGCAAGTTGCAATGCGTTGTTGCAAACCAACCAAATAAAATACCAAGTAAACCACCTTCAACAACTAACAGACAACAGGAACTGCTAAAAAATTTCTCATGATAAGGAAATTGTAAATAGCGAAAGCTATTTTAAGCTAGAAGAAGTAACACAGAAAAAATGGATTATTAGGTTTATTAGATTAAAAAAATCGTGAAACTTTTTAGTGGGAGATTTGAAAAAAGCAACTATAGTTGCTGCTATCTTTCATATAATGGACTTTTAAAATTTGTTTGAAAATTACATTCTTTACATTCAAACAGACATACTGCCTGCAACTGCCAGAGTAAAATAACGACAGGTTGGTAATTGTTACATGTACTTGAATTAAGTACATGCAACAGTGATATTAAGAGTCTGAAAAATAAATCTAGTATAAAGCGAATTAACTAGTTGTGGTTTACAAAATAATTACTTTAGCGTCTTAAGTTCATATTTAGTGGGTAAAATGGATTTCAAAATATTTAGATCTACACCCGACAGTGGGGGATTGAGAAAACTGGAAATAGTTCAACAATTTTTACTGGGTAGTTCGATTGCAATAAAAACATGGTATTAACGAGCTTAAGTTTTTGAGATGGACCCTCTGGAGTGTCGCCAAAGGGCCCTGAAGTAAGGCACATCGTGTATAGGAAATTACCGAATTTGAGTCGTAGTAACCGAATTTCAGTTGGCAAATGGCTAAATTTTTCTTTGGAATTTGATTTTCAAGATTGTAACATATTATTGTTCTACACTCAGGAAACAAAGATTTATCATATTGAACTTGTTTAATAAATCGTTTGGCATCAATTACACAGGCCGACAAAATTTGATTACATTTTCTAACCAATAATCAGACTATACTCTCTCGACCCTCTGGAGTGTTGCCAAAGGGCCCTGAAGTAAGGCACATCGTGTATAGGAAATTACCGAATTTGAGTCGTAGTAACCGAATTTCAGTTGGCAAATGGCTAAATTTTTTTTTGTGTGTATAAATGGAATTCGATTTTCAAGATTGTAACATATGATTGTTCTTCACTCAGGAAACAAAGTTTCATCATATTGAACTTGACAAAATTTGATTACATTTTCTAACCAATAATCAGACTATACTCTCTAGAAGGCCTTAGATGTGCTGAATCCGAATCTGACCTCAGAATAGCCATATCGCTTCAGGTTTTCGAGATATTCCAACGTAAAAGTGCAAAAACACGTTTTTTGGGTACATTTGATTTTCTGTAACTTACAGAAAAAAATTTTTCAAAAAGATCGTTACGGTATCTAAAAGGGCTACTCCTCCCCTACAAAATCCATTTTGAATTTTTAAATAGTCTTCATTTTTCACTCAGAAGCGTCTATACTCGTCTTGCACATGCATAAGTGTGCTAACTCAGTAAGTTCAACTGACGACTTCTCAGTGACAAATAAAGATTTTTCAATAATTGAAAATTAATTTTTTGTAGAAAAAATTCTGGAAGTTACAGGACCTCAAATGTGCCCAAAAATGTGTTTTTTGCAATTCTGGAATAGAATATCCTGACGTGATAGGGCTATTCTGAGTTCAGATTTGGATTCAGCACGTCTAAAACCTTCAGGAAAGTATAGTCTGATTATTGGTTAGAAAACTTTGCGGGCCTTTGTTATTCATCATATTTATGAAGTGAAAAGTTTAAAACAAATGTATTCCAAATGTTTCATAGACCTTCATCATTTCACAAAAAAGTTTCATAAACTTTGTGAAAATAAATTTTTCCTTTTTGAGGAAAAATAGTGATACATACATATTTTGAAACCGTAAATTAAAATTTTTGTTTTTCATTTGAAACGTGGAAAATATTAATTGCAATTAAATTTTTTAAAAACTCAAAAATCACCAGAAATTATTAAACATTTTTAAACATAAATATAATAATATTGTAGGTGTTCATAATTTTAAATATAATTTAATATTTAAGAATTTTGATGATTTTTAAATATAAAATTATATTTTTTATATTTTTAGTTCAAAAGAAACAACATTTTCATTACCCACAAAGTGGCGACTACTACTGATTTTTCTAATCTAATGCTGGACTTTTAGATCAGTTCCTAAACTTAGCATATAATGTCATTATATACAAGGCTAACTAGTAGAAATGTCATGAATGTTCGGTTACAATTCGGTATTTGACATACTCGAATGGAACCGGGAGTTTGTGTCTTTTAACAACTATTTTTTATCTAGATGTCGCTTTGAATTAGTGTTTTCTGACTTTTAAATTTGAAAAACAATGATTACAAAATATCAGACTTAACAATAGTTTTCTTCCTTTTCAGTTGAACGAAAAATTATTATTTCGCTTTGTTTTTAAAGCTGGACAGCTGTTTAAAAGTTTTTTTTTTAATTATAACCGTTTAAATACTATAAACAACCACAACAATAACATTTCGTGTCACTTAACGCGATACGAACAAAAAAATAATAATAAATACAACATACAGTGATTTAAATAAAGATACAAAACAATAAACAATGCAAAATACAACAATAACAACACTTATTACTTATACATGGGGCTGTTAAAAACAGTCAGCTTATACATATAATCTATTGAAAAAATATTTTCATAACATCTAGCTTTTATATATATAGAACTTTTTAACACGTTTACACACTACAAACTTTTCTAACACTAATCTGTATAAAAATTAAATAGAAATAAAATAAAAACGTTCATATAAAAATAAAAACTTCTTTCAAAGAAAAAAAAAAAAAAACAATTAAACCACTAGTTTTGCAATGGAATGCTTAAATGAAAAATGTGCTGTTACTAGTAATGAACGTATGGTATCTTGTTGGCTATGTATTGGATACTATCATTTAAAATGTACTGCAGGTCTTAAGGCACGTGACGCCGACGTCCTTGCAGAAAGAGGAAAATTTTTGCAGTGGAGTTCTCTCTATTCCTTTATCGATCATTTTTAATTTATCTATTAAATACGGTTATTTTCCCAAATACTGGAAAGATTCTTATATTATTCCTTTATTTAAATCAGGAAATAAATCTCTTGTAACTAATTATAGAGGTATTGCCAAACTTAGTTCAATACCCAAACTGTTTGTAAAGTGTTTTACTGATCATTTTTGTTATACAATATCATCGATATTATCACCTTCTCAACATGGTTTCCGTAAAGGATGCTCTACAACCACAAATCTACTAAATCTCACAACAATAGTTAACCGGGGATTTACAAACGGTCAACTTACACAGACTTTAGCAAAGCCTTTGACAAAGTTAATCATAATCTTCTTTTAAAAAAATTATATTTGATGGGATTTACTAAAAATTGTATAAACTGGATAGGATCTTACTTGAGTGGCAGAAAACAACGTGTGTTATTTAACGATTCCAAATCAAAAAATATCGATGTAAAATCTGGAGTACCGCAAGGAAGCCACCTTGGGCCAATTTTATTCTCCCTCTTCATAAATGACTTACCACTTTCGATTAAATTTTCCAACGTCCTAATGTATGCTGACGACGTTAAAATTTTCTTAAGTTTTGATAAAATTTCTTATCATACACATCTTCAACAAGATTTAAATAACCTCTACGTATGGTGCAATGCAAACTTAATGGAATTAAACTTGAAAAAATGCAAACATATGCGCTTCTCCAGAAAAAACTTCGTTCCTTCTTACTACTCTTTGGGTGGAGACCAATTAGAGTTAGTGAATTCATTTTATGACCTTGGTGTTTTATTAGACCCCAAACAAAGTTTTTCACAACACATTACTCTGGTCGTTAATAAAGCTCGTGGAGTTCTTTCTTTTATTAAACGATGGGCTAAAGAATTTACTGATCCTAATATAACTAAACATCTTTATACTTCCCTAGTACGGCCAATCTTGGAATATGGTTCCGTAATTTGGGATCCTCAACATAATGTTCGTATTTAAATGATTGAATCAGTTCAAAAACAGTTTTTACTTTTCTGTTTACGAAATTTCTACTTGGGATCTATTGTTATTCTCCCATCATACTCTATTAGACTTGCTCGTATAAAACTACCAACCTTGGAAAGCCGAAGAAAAATGCTAAATGTTACTTTTGTAGTCAAGCTGATTAATGGTGACTTATGCTCTGAATTTCTAATCAATAACCTGTCATTTAATATTCCTTAACGCTCAACGAGAAACTTCAATTTGTTATATGTTCCATTTTTTCGTCAAAATTATGCTGATGCTGATCCTCTTATTAGAATGTGTAATGATTTTAATGAATTTTATAGTTTTATTGATTTTTATATTAATGTTAGGATTAATAAACGCAAATAACAAATTAAGTCCTATGAAAAAGGACACCCAAAAATACAATCTTTCATTACCTTACACATAGTACTTTTAATAAAGTGAAGTTTGAGGAATTTGCACTACCTCCGTCCTATGACAACCCCCTTTTAAAATCATGCGTGTTTCACCTCAATTTGAACTACATCTGAATCCGTATATATGATGATTTTTCTACATCTTTTTCCATTCTTTTTTCGCTGGGTATTAATGTATAACAATTATACACATATACACATTTTAATTTCATTGCAAAAAAAAAAAAATGCAGAACATTACATGGTTTGGTCTCTATTTTTGTAAATTTAGAATTGTTAGTATTTACATGAAATAGCTAGCTATATTGACAATAGATGACTAAAATATATATTGTCAATAGATGACTAAGTATATTCCTCTTGATCCCTCAAAAAATGTAAACCTGGCTAGGAATTCTGTAGGGCGATCGACGATAATCGTCCACTTTTCGAATCTAAATTACGACATTATTACATATGAATTTTAAATAATGTTAACAATTTTGGTAAAAAATAACAATTTTCCATTGTTTAGTTCAACATTTTCGTAAGAAACATCGTCAAAATGATAGTAAATTAGGTATCGTTTTGAACGAAACTATTTCGATTTTCTTAGAGAATTTGTCCCCTATTTTGAAGGCTTCAAAAGAGTTTCACATTTTGAAGCAAATGAAAATTAACAATATAAAATACATAAATTGACACATAAAATACATAAATTGACACATACAATTGACACATAAATTAACCACTGACGAGTTCCAGGAGGGGGACGAAACTGCGGCAGTCTGTTGTATCCATTGTGTCCGTAAAATTTTTCAATAAAAATGTTTTCTTCTTCTTCTTCCTGTAAAGAGACTAACTAAAGAAATATTCTACAGTAATTAAAATAAAAATTAATTACGATTGTCATTATCTGACGGTTGCAAAACACTTTCTAACATGAAATTTGAAGAAATTGCTTAACGGCGACTCAATCTCTAACCTACACTTGGTATCCAACTATTGTATGTGAATAAAGCGCATCATAAAACGTGATAATTACTTGTGAAAAAGAGATAGGATTAAGAAGAAAAAGCATTTTAGTTGAGAAATGAATTGTGCATTCGTATTAGTTAATTCTGTCTCTTCTGATCGAAACAATACTTGTGTGTACGTAGTGTGACCAAACTCCACTTTAGCCACAGTCATCGCTGTGTCGACCGTGGCTCAACTCGTTAAGAGGTGAGATTACGATGCATAGCTTGATGCTAAGGCAGTGAGTTCAAATACCAGTACGACACCAAAAAATAAAAAGTTTTTCATATAGAGCAAATTAACAATATAAAATACTTTGTTCAATTAACACATAAATTAACCACTGACGAGTCCCAGGAGGGGGACGAAACTGCGGCAGTCTGGTGTATCCCTTGTGTCCGTAAAATTTTTCAATAGAAATGTTTTCTTCTTCTTCTTCCTGTAAAGATACTAACTAAAGTAATATTCTACAGTAATTAGTATAAAAATTAATTACGATTGTCATTATCTGACGGTTGCAAAACACTTTCTAACAAGAAAAAAATTTTAGTTTAGTTTAGACTTGGGCAATCCAGGTCTTTCGAGTAAGCGCTCTTTCCAGTTCAATTGATTTCAATGAACTAGGTCGCTCTTCTAGTTCAATCGATATTTGACAATTTCGTCCAATCGATAGTTAGATCGTTTGTTTGATAATTTTAAGTGAATTATTCTTATCAGACACTTGCTTTTACATTAAAAAATTGTGCTGGCAAAATTGAAACAAAATACTAAATTAAACTCAAAAGCAACATAAACAAAAGAAATTTAACTCAAATGACAACAAGGAACGAAATGAGCGAAAGACCTAAAAGAGCTGAAGATTGCGAACTAGCTCAAAGTAAAGATTACGCTGATAGAATTTTCCTTCATATTATTAATGAATCGATTTCATTGACGAATTTATTAAATCTATTAGAATTTTAGAGTGAAACTGTTAAACCCGACGTCAATACGAAATTTTTATTAACAAAACTCTTTAGAATTAAATATAATTTTGGATTTAAAAATTATAAAATATAAAAATATAAAAAAACTTATTTTATTAAAAAGCGATTTAATACCGGTACTATACCGGTTTGTAGGAAACTGGTTGTGATCTATCGGTATTTTTCAAACCAATATTTTTGGTTTGCAATGAGAGAATTATCTGCATGATATCAATGAATTTTTGCATTAGATCTATGAAATGTCACTGGAATTCTTTCGTTGAAACTTTTTCCTTAACTTAAAGCAGTTTTTCCTACAATTGTAGTAACATTTCATTTCATTTACTAATAATTTCATATTCCTAATGAAGGAGTTTCATTAAAAATAGTTTCAAAAAACTTATGAAGCTTTTTCATAAATCTTAAGAAATTTTTCCTTCACTTTGTGAAGAAAAGTTTATTAGTTTAGTGAAAAATTTCATTAAAACGCGTCCGGAAAAATTCTCTGTGTGGTATTGGTAACAAATATCAATTTGAAATGGTTTTAAAATAAATAACGATATTAAACAGGTGTAGATTGCCAACCTTGGTTTTATTTTTCAAAATTCAGATTTAAAAACATATTACATTTTCGAGATAGTCTTTTGATCTGTGGCATCTCCTAGTCATTCCGATGTGACGGTTTTGACATCACCAGTCATCGCAATACATTCGATTTCTACTAAAGCATCCATAGGTAAACGGGCAACTTGGAAACAACTGCGAGCGGGGAAATTTTTGGTGAATACTATAAAAAAAAAAAACGAGGGGCATTAGAGTTTAATACAAATAAGAATTCGAATTGAAAAATCATAAAAAATAGATTGTGAGAGTAATTTGATTGATAAACCTAAAAGTTATTTAAACATATAAAAATATAAACACAAGGGGTATAACTTTTGTTTTGAGTGCAAATTCCCAAGGCAAACCCTTTTGAGAAATTTTGTACTGATAATAAAAATTGTTTTTTCAAACGATTTCTAAAATGGTAGCAATTTTTATATTCTTTATATCCCAGTGTAGGAACGGCAGAACCTGTCATTACTTTTCTTACTACCAGTAAGGATGCCAGCTTACTCCCTGCATTACTTTAATACAAATAATACGGATTTACTACTAACTAGGTAATCTTTGCATTATGTCAATACAAATAATAATTCGTTACCCATAAGTATTTAATTTTATCATTATTTTGAAAATTTTTTAAAAATCTATTTTTAGTCTCATTATATAATCACTTCCAGATTTTTTTGTAAGCTGAAAAATGATGGCAGTTTGACCAAGCAAGTCATTTATGTTTTTATGTATCAAGTATAAAATGTCGAGATAGCTGAGATGGTGAAGCGATTGACTACAACCTGAAGGAAACCAGTGTGGGCATATTTTATTAAAAAAATAAAAAAAATTTCAGTAAAAAAAAAATATTTTTTTATTAAATTTAGTTTTTTTCTTAAATTATTTCTGGACGGACTATTATTATCCATACTGGTAAGCACATAGGTAACCACATATTTTTCTATTTTTTGTAAGGTGTTTAGTAATGATATGTCAGTATTTTGCGCGACTTCTTCATATAAAAGTAATGAGATTTGTTAAGACAACTATAAGTACTTATCATTACCAAATATGTACTTATATAACCACTTATATGGGGGGTGGGGAATTTCCCCCCGCTTAAAACCACGCCTGGCTAAATAATGCAATAATATTGCGATTCGTTTAAACTTTTGTATCAAAATGGTAGGAATAGAGTAATGCTACATGCTGGTGCAGGAAAAGTCAAAAAACATGCACTTTAAAAATCAAGTTATTATTCGACAGCGTTGCTCTGTGGTTGGTGCCATTGGCCAAAAATAAAAAACTGCTCTGTATTGAAATAATGCAAAATGTGTAATAAAGTGAAAGCTATTAATATTATTTTAAAGTGTATTTGATATCTTCAGCCTGTTACACAGAAAAAATTATCAACCTAAACTATCCAATTAAAGATTTGATTTGAATTAAATTTATTTCTAAACGATAGATATTATTTAAAGCTTTTAAGAATTAAGCTAAGAATTAATTACTTAGGAATGTTTTTTCGTAATGAAATTTGAGTAAAATTATATTCATTTTACAAAATTTGAATTAAAGAATTAATCCTTTTCAACCTTTTCCAATATGCTTTACTTCAGTTAATATGAACCCCGCAAATCCCAAATTAATTTTGTTGGTACTCGTACCTCGGAGTTTTTCTTAACCGGGTTTTATTGTATGTATATTTTTAACAGGGAATTATTACAATTTTATAAATGGTTAATTTTCTTCCTTTATAAAACTAAACTTGATGTGAATTAAATACAAATTGGGTAAAATTTAAAAAAATAATTGAATAAACTTCAGATCGATTCTTCATAGACGATTTTTAGAAGTCATTTATTTTATATCCTTAACAAAAAGTATCAAAACTATAATTATCTTTAATTTGAGATAGATTTCATAACATAACATAATTTACTTTTAAAAATCAGCCAGAAGGAATCGATCTGAAATTTAGTCAGTTATTTTTCAAATATATTTTTTTTCAAATTCGTTAAAAGCTATGGGCTGTAGACAAATTCGTTTAAAAAGCTTCAATTTTCCCCACTGTGCATGAGGTGGTAGGGGTGGGGATGGATGTAGCAACCACGCCCATTTAACTATCAAATAATTCTCTCATAGTTATAAAGCCGTAAACAAAGTTTTACGTAACTATAAGTATTTTTGGCCACGAACTAAATATAAGTCAGACCAGTGTGCATTGGTTTAAAAATGAAATCCAATATAAATGAAAACTAGATGATGTCTTGAGGGCTACAAAATGCATTCTTTTGTTTATTTTAAATAAAATCTTAATTTTAATTTTTACAAAATATGCAAAAATATAAATTTAAATTGAAAATATGCAAAATATTCAACAAAAAATGGCAATATATGCATTCAAATATGCATTTATAACAAAATATGCAAAAAATGCATTTGTTGCAAAATATGCAGAAATACATTTATAACAAAATATGTAAAAATATGCAAAACCAAATCGCTGCCATTTTGTTATAAATTCGTTGATTCGGAAAGGAGTTGGGTCAACATTTATTTTGGGCTGCAGACTAAAAACATGCAATCTCATGAAAGTCACTGCGCTGGTAATAACACATTTCATAGCAGTTTTTTACGCCCTACCCGAATACGCCTCTCGGGAAATTTATATTTTCAAAAAATGCTAAAAATTATGGCTGAATTTCAGTTTATGGGGGACACCCCTAGAGAAAAAATCTGAATATGCCATCCCCTTCAGAATATTCCCAGGAGTACGAAAATCATAATGAATAAGGGGGCTCACGCCCCCTATGGGCGTGGCAGTCGAAAAACGACCCGGCCCACCTACGTAGACAATATGGGTATCAAATGAAAGCTAATGTCTTCACGATTCCAAAAATAGCCATAGTTGCCAGATCGGGCGGTTTTTGCAGCCGATACGGCCATTTTTGTTAAACAGGGGCGGGGGTGAAAAACGACCCATGCCACCTACTTAGGCAATATTGGTAGCAAATGAAAGGAAATGTCTTCACGATTCCAAAAATACCCGTAGTTGCCAGATCGTCCAGAATTTGAGGAAGATATGTTAATTTTTATAAAATGGGGAAGGACTTTTTTTTGTTTATTTCTTTTTAGCTCAGCCCGAAATCCCCGCCGTCTAGAATTAAGACATACTGGAGTTAAAAACCCCTAAGCCCGGCCGTAGGCCGGTCACGCAGAAAAACTTTACTAAGCGAAGCCAGTATAACAAATTTTCATTAACCAATCAGAAGCTTGGCAAAATTTCAGTTTATAGTAATCTTTTCGCACAAAATGCTCATTTTTGTTTGATTTTAACAAAATATAAGCAAAAAAAAAGGAAAAAAAAAATTCCCCCCACCCCAAATTTTGCCAAAATGGCCATATCGGCTACAAAAATCGCCCTAACTGGCAACTACGGCTATTTTTGGAATCGTGAAGACATTAGCTTTCATTTGATACCCATATTGTCTACGTAGGTGGGCCGGGTCGTTTTTCGACTGCCACGCCCATAAGGGGCGTGAGCCCCCTTATTCATTATGATTTTCGCACTCCTGGGGTCATTTAAGGGGGCGTGGCATTTTTTTTTCCAGGGGTGTCCCCCATAAACTGAAATTTTGCCAAAATTATATCCCTAATAAACGCCTGATTAAAGTCGACAAGAAAAAGAAACAAGTGATAAGAGCATTTGGTAGCAATATATGAACATTAAATTATCAAATTGATAATGGTTAGAAATTAGTTATCAAATGATTAGAAGTTAATTATGAAATTAATAATAAACTTCCCAGTGTAGAAAAACTTTCCCATATAAGTGGTTATATAAGTATATATTTAGTAATGTCAAGTACTTACAATTGTCATTTCAAATCTCATTACTTTAATATAGGGATGTCGCGCAAAATAATGACATATCATTACTAAACACTTTATAAAAAATAAAAAAATATGTGGTTACCCATATGCTTACCAGTATGGATAATAATAGTGAGTCTAGAAAAAGTTTAAAAAAAAACTAAATTTAACAAAAAAATATTTTTTTAGTGAATTTTTTTTATTAAAATGTGCCCACATGGGTTTCGAACCCGGTCCTTCAGGTTGTCAGGCAACCGCTTTACCATCTGAGCTATCCCGACATGTTATACTTGATAGATAAAAACATAAATGACTTACTTTGACAAAATGTCATTATTTTTCAGCTTACAAAAAAAATCAAAAATTAGTAGAAGTGAAAAAATATTGAGTCTATGATTAGATTTTGAAAATTTTTTTTAGATCATTACTTTATATTTAAAATAATGGTATAAATAAGTACTTATGAGTAACGCAATATTTTTTGTATTGACATAATGGAAAAATTAACTAGTTATTAGTAAGTCCTTATTATTTGAGTTAAAGTAATGCAGAGAGTAAGCTGGTTACATTACTGGTAGTGAGAAAAGTAATGCCAAGTCAATAGCGTTTATACACTTTGTTATTAAATTTCTGTGTTAAGTAACTCTTACCCTTTTTGTAAACCTCATTAACAGCACCGAAATCATTTAGATCATTTAAAAAGATGGTATTTTTTATTACTTTATCAATGTCCGAATCAGCGGCTTTAAGTACAGCTTCTAGATTTTTCAAGGCCATTTCAGTTTGTGCGACAGCACCACCCGACACCAATTGCATGGTTGCCTTGTCCAAACCCAAACAACCAGAAACATACACAGTACGATCTGCTACAACAGCTTGACTTCAATGGAGGGGGGGACACCATATTAAGGAACACAGCAGCATAATAAAAAATATGACAAAACACCATGAAAAGAGACAAGATAAAACATTAGTTTGCTAATAAATGATAGCTTGTTTGGTTTTAAGGTATAATTTTTTATTACAAATCATAAAGTTACAATATGGCAATTTATATATCGTAAGTCCCTCCTTTTCCCTCTTCCCATCTTTGGCTGTACTTACTTATATGGCGCTACTGGCTTGGCAGCATTGCTAGTGCTAATCAATTTTCTGATCAAAGTAGACATTATTATGTTGCTGTAGGTCTTCCTTTTCAACAAAAGTTGTTGCTGTAATTCCGGGCTCTTTGCTTTAGTCCAAAAGAAAAGAGTTCTGCACTTGTCAAATGTTGCCGCTCAACTGGGTGTTGAGTTGTTTCTGTTTAGTAGCTTTGTTTCTGTTTAGCGGCTTGTTTTACTATTCTCTAAGGCAGCGCTTCCCACCAACTTTTGCTTCAAGGACCCCCTAAAGTATTATTATTTTTCATATCGCTGTTTTATATTCAAACGAAGCTATCTACATTTTTTTAGAAAATGATGTTTTGATCATTCTAACACTGTATATTTTTGCCAAATTATATTGAGCTATCTACAATATTGTTAATTTTTGATTTTGGAATTTTTTGTCTCGATTTCGCGTCTTTAAAACACTGTTTCTTATCATGCATTGTAAAAATTTCAATCAAATTTAAAAAAAATCGCGAAAAAATGTATTTTTGGGGGGGAAAAAAATTGCTATATAATGTAAGTATGTGAATATTCAATAGAGTGAGGTTGAATAAATTACTTAAACTGCAAAAAATATCGTATTTATTAAACTTTAAAATTAAGCTTTTGAAAACGGCTTGCACCATCGCAATAAGCATACTCGATTTAACAATAATTATGTTTTCCCAGATGCACAGCTTTTTTTTTTTTTTTATAATTTAACCAATACTCAGGGGATGCCCCCTACTCATGCAGTGCATTGTATTGATCAGGAAAATAAGGTATGGGAAGGAGGAAAGAGGGAGTAGTGTTTGTGGATATTTGATTTAAATTTTTCTAAATTGTAAGTAACAGGGAAGACTTCTGCGGGAAGTTTGTTCCACATACGAATCGTTCGACTAAAAAACGAATTTTCTCTGTAATGCGTTGTGCGAAACACAGGACAATCAACTACAAACGGATGTGCTCTACTACATAAGCGAGTATTACGAATAAAAACTCGGGCTCGTGGAATAAGTTCACTTATCTCAGATGAGCATCTCCCATGGTAATATCGATAGAAAAGTGTCACACAACCCACATTCCGACGATGCTCCAATGAATCAATAGAGTTGGATACACTACTGTCATTGATAAGCTTCACCGCCCTCCCCTGAACACGGTCCAGAAGCTTCAGAATAGACAATGGAGCCCCTGCCCATATATGAGAGTTGTATTCCATTTTTGGCCGGATATAGCTGGTATAAATAGTAAGGAGTTCGGATGGAGTGAAGTAAGTCTTGCACCGTTTTAGAAAACCGAGACACTTGAATGCCTCTTTCGACACTTGAAATACGTGCTTATTCCAACGGACATCACACTGTATTCTCATGCCCAGAACATCAAGAGTATCCGATTCCTCAATACCTATATCATCCATAGTTACAGATGACAATGTCAATTCCACAGCCCGTCTGTGGGTTAACATACAACATTGGGTCTTGCGTGCATTAAAATCGACCTTATTCGCGCGATCCCACTCGGAGATTGTAGAAAGGTCTTGATTGAGTGTGTCATTCATGTTCTGCCGCATGCCCTCTATCTCCAAAGAGCTTGGCCTGTGATCGAATGAAAATGAATGACAAATGTTGCTGTCATCTGCAAAAGAGTAGATAGGGTTGATGGTCTGACCAAGAAGGTCATTAATAAAAATAAGAAAAAGGGTAGGAGAAAGAACAGAACCTTGCGGTACCCCTGAATTTAGCTGAAACTCGTTTGATGAGACCCCATCTAAAACAACACGTATAGTGCGGTCTCTGAGAAAACTCGTTATAAATCGAGAGAAGACATTACCGACACCAAAAGCAACTAATTTAGTCACGAGTGCTCCGTGCCACACACGATCGAACGCCTTAGAAATATCTAGAGCAACCACTTTACTCTCACCAAAGCGGTGGATTGACCGGCTCCAACGTTCCGATAGAAACGCCAACAGGTCTCCCGTAGATCGACCACTACGGAAGCCATACTGTCGATCATTTAAAAGTGAATTGGTTTCTAAATATTTCACAAGATGGTGGTTAACCATGGTCTCCATCAATTTGGAGAGCGCAGAGCAAATTGCGATTGGGCGGTAATTTTCAGGGTTGTTAGCCGCACCCTTTTTAGGGATAGGCTGGACATTGGCCACCTTCCAGCATGAGGGAAAATTCCCGCACGGTACGAAGAGCTGAAAAGTTTTGCCAATGGACGTGCCAACGTTAAAGAGCACTGTTTCAGCACCAGTGCTGATATGCCATCCGGCCCCGGTGACTTATTTACGTTGAGATCCGCAAGAACCCTTTTGACTGCCCGGGCCCGAAAGAAATTCGAAGGCATACCCTTTCGAGAACGGGCAGTGGTTGATCGCTTTCCGGCAAGAAAGAATTTCTTGCAAAAAGTTCAGCGAAAAGGTTGGCCTTATCAACCGGGTCAGTGAATGATTGATCGTCCTTTAAAAGAGTTGGAATAGAAGAACTAGCATTATCCCTTACTCTTTTAACAAACGACCAAAAGGTCTTACTGCCCCGAGGAGCAGAAAGAACTTTGGCACGTAAACGCTGTTCGTATAAAACCTTTTCGCGTCTAAGTACCTTGGCACACTCGGTTCTCGGTAATTCAAAAAAAAAATACACGGAGAGAATTCTCTGCATATTATCAATGAATTTTTGAATTGGATCTCTGAAATGTCACTAGAACTCGCGCATCGAAACTTTTCATTAAAATAATGCAGTTTTTCATTTGAATAAAAAAACTTCATTTAATTTATTAAAAATTTTATATATGATATGCAAAAGTTTCATTAAAAATATTTTCATTTAAACTGTGTGGCTTTTTCATAAAGTTTAAGAAGTTTTTCATTTACATTGTGAAGAAAACTTCATAATTTTAGTGAAAAAGTTTCATTAAAACTAGTCTAAGGAACTCTCTCTGTGTGCAGATTTATTATTAAAAATATTTTCAGTTTGATCAAATTAAACAGTTTTTTCTATTCTCCTGAACACTTGTATATATGTAGATAGTTCCCTTTGAATATAAGACAACGATATCGAGCACTAACCGCCAAAAGGACATAAGCACCAAAGTAACAGGAGATGCTTCTTTATATATTTGTTAAAATTTTTATTTGGTTTATTATTATTTTATTTATATGTTTAAGTTCCAATTGGATAAACCAAAAAAAAAATTAAAAAAATATAAGTGAAAAAGCATCTTTAGTTAAATTATGATTTTGCTGCTTACATCTTTTTGGCGGTTAAGGCTCGATATATTAGAAATTAAGAAACAACATCACAAAAATCCAATACAATAAAACTTAATTAAAATGAAATCCGAGGGACCAAGCAAGATACATTTAAGGAAGAATTTTTGTGTAATCAGGTTAAAGTTTATTAAAATTCAAAGAAATTTTATGAAAATTTTCCAATTATAAATTTATATGATTTTTTTTTTTGTTGGAATGTCAAAAACAGAGTCCTCTACGAAGAATCATCAAAAACACAAAACGTTGAACCACATTTGTATATGTTTTAAAAATTTTTTCAGGAGTTTTTTGAATAAAAAAAAACAATTTTTGATGAACTGCTTTCATAGTTACAAAAGTTTTAATTTTTAGAAATATGATGTTTTTAAAAATCCTTTTATCGGAACTCTTTGGGGACCACCTGGAATACTTCTACGGCCCCTGGTGGTCCGCGGACGCCCATTTGGGAACTGCTACTCTAAGGTTCTGTTTTTGTACTTGTACTTTAGAAGAAGTATTTCAATTGTTGTTACAGTATCTGATTATAGAATTATAACCGACAAAGGTTCATTAAGTTTTTTGCTTCTTACAACGGAGGTATCCCGAAACGAACCCGCAGATTTTAATGAACTTTGAATATATTGTTAGGAGCAAAAAAGGACACATATTTTTTTGTATGAAACCATGTCTGAAATTTACGAAAATTAGATTTATTTGTAAACAGGGTTACTTAAGAAAAAAACAATTTGATAACAATATTTCACATATCGTGGATCCAGAGTGGACACATTTTAGAATTATTTGAAAAATAGGGGAAGAAGCTCTTCTGTAAAAGTCTTATCAAAACCGAAGGAAATTTTTCATAAAATTCCTTGAAAAACAAAATTAGTTTAATGAAAAATTTCAATGGACGTATTCTTGTGATTTCAACTACAATTACTTAATTATGCTCCAGAAACCAATGTCAAAACAACGAAAACTTTTGTAAAATTAACTAAATTTCGTTTATATTACAAAAGTTTTTGTTATTTCGACAATTTTTCGTATTTTTATGCATGGATTATTATGAGTGTAGACATATTTATTTTATATACCACACTTGGAATATTATGTAGGCAAAAACCACTTTTATGCATTGGAGATACAATAAAATTTACTAATTATTATTTGCAAACTGTGAATATATCAATAATAAGAAATATTATCTAAACGAAAATTTTTAAAAATCGACCGTTTACTGCAAAATATCTGTTTTGGTAGTTGTTTATTAAAATAATAAAATAACTACTCAAGACAACTGTTACACTAGTACAGTATTTTTGGCAAGTTATTTTTTGAAATGACTGTCTAAATTACTAAATAAAAAAAAAAATGCAATCATTTTTGGCCTCACTTATGTTAGTAACCCCTGAACATGGTATTGATCTGCTAAAAAGCAAGTAAGTGTTACTTAAATTTTAACTCTCTACAACATACAATGGTGTTCAAAATATTTGCAACATACAGTGGTGTTCAAAACATTTGCATTTAGGTTATTATAATTTTTTTGATCAAAAGATTTGCGGTAAAAGTTTTTTTTGTTTTTATTAAATTCAGTTATAGCATATTATTTTACAAATACAAAAAAAATATTCATAACTTCTCAAAAATAAAAAAAGTAATTTTAACAAAATAAATCGATAGTGCATATTATTCATAATTTCTCAAAAATAGTGCAGTGTTCAAAACATTTGCAACTCTTAAAGTAATTAACAGGAAATACAAACAATATTTTTAACGCTCAGTTTTTTGCAGCGTAGCCATTATTTTTTATAACTTCTGAACACCTCTTAAGCATTGAGGCAATGAGCTTTTTAATATAATCGTCAGAAATTCCATTCTACTGCTTCTCCAACTCGACGAAAAGTTCATCACCATTTCGGAATACTTTATTACCGATATTCCTTTTTACAATCATCCACATGTTCTCAATCGGGTTGAGATAGAGAGATTGAGCCGGCCACGACATGATGTTAATTTTATTTTCCTGCAGCCAAACTTTTACAACATCCTCCGTATATTTTGGATCGTTGTCGTGCTGGAAGGTTCATGAGAGTGGCATTTCCCATTCAGCATACGGAAGCATAACTGAACTCAAAATATCTCTATAGATTGCGGCCGTAACTGTGCTAGTAATGCGGTGAATTGGGCCAATCCCATTTCCTGAAAAACACTCCCACACCATAATGTTTCCACCGCTGTGCTTTATTGTGGCGGTTGTGTATCTGGGATTAAACTTCTATCTGATCCCCGGAGGTTGAATTTACACTCATCTGACCACAATACATTTTTCCATTGCTGTTGAGTCCAGTTCAAATGGGTGCGTGCAAAGTCAAGCCGAGCTTTTCGGTTTTTTTTCCGACACAACAGTTTTTTTGTACATCTATTACTTCTAAGACCATATTCTTGCGCTCTTCTTTTAATGGTGGGAAGACTGGCATCTATTAAAAGTTCAGTTTTAGCTTCTCTGGGAACTGCTTTGGGATATTTCGTAAAAAATTCTTGATTTTCCGATCTTCTCTTGGATGTTACCACTATTAACAATGCGACAAATCGTTGATTTTGAAACTGAGTACTTTATAGAAATTTCTTTTAGGGAAAGTCCATTTTGAAAATCATTTAAAACTTTTGATTTAATATTAGAATTGTATTTATTTCCTGCCAGTTTTTACAAAAATTATTCTTACTTATTACAACTATTAAAGAACAATAATTATAATAAATTTGTTTAAAAAATGTAACTGCCTGAATCTCATATTAAAAAGGAATGCGATTACCGTTATATCCTAGCATTTGTTAGTATAAATTGTTTCGTTAAGAGTAAGAATAATGAGAGTTGCAAATGTTTTGAACACCTGCATTTTGAATACATCTATTATTATTAATTTTTTTGTTGTTTTAATTTAACGGAATTAATTTTTTTATTTGTTTAACATATTTGTTTAACATAAAAAATAAATTTTAATAACTAAGTGTGATTTGAAGAAAATAAATCAATGAAAACAACAAATGCGATCTCAGTTCCAAATGTTTTGACCACTACTGTATATAAACTAACTAGTAAGTTTGATATGTATAATACCGCAGTATACATGGCTTTTTTTTAATTTTGATTGCTTTCAATTTGATTTTGAAGATCAGCGCATTCAAATATTTGCAATCACGATTACCTGCATTTTCGAAAAATTAAATTAGCCTGATTGCAAACTGCAAATTAAAAACCGAATTTTATGATATCTGTAACAGAAACTTATGAATTTAAATCACTCTTAATTCGAGGACATGTACTGTTAAAAGTTTTTATTAATGAGTCTCTGCTTATCAGTTTGTTTTTTATTCATATCATCTCTCTTTTTAGTTTTCATTTGCCCCGCTCCTTTAGTTGAAAATACAGCAGTGGTGAATACACTGTTTTATTTTCAACTAAAGTGCTTTTAATATGTATTATCAGCTAGGGGGTCACTTTTATCTTCTCCTCAAAAAAAAGTGCAACAACACTAACAAAGAGTAAATTTTTTAGATTATCAATAATACCTTTCAGATGTAGAAATATTTAATATCAATTCACTTGTTTGTTTAGTTATTTAACAGAAGCGTCTGTTAGAGCGTGGATTAAAGGGGGGGCTTCCATTAGAAACATATACTCAAAAAAAAAGTTAGTAAAGTCAGCAAAAAATTTGCTGAGTCTGCAAAATTTTAGTCAGGAGGGTGCTTGGAAAAAAATTGCTAATGGCAGCAAAATCTTTTGCTGAAAATTAGCTAGCATAAGTTTTGCTATCACTTAGTTGCTTAAAAACTAAAAAATCCTTGCTAAAAGTTAATAAAATTTTTGCTGAATATTAGTAGACTGAAAAAAACTCAAAAAAGTTGAGAATTATTATATTTTAGTTAATTTATTTACTGAAAATCTAAAACAATTTTGGTGACTCTTTTAAAAATAATTTACAATACGTTAAAAAATATAAAAATGTTGACAACATTAATTAATTTAATATCTGAAAATATATAGAAATTATCTTGAACTTGAATAATCTTGCTCACAACATAATTTATAATATAAGATCGAAAAATAAACTTTTGGTTTTAACTTTTTAAAATTTAAAAGTAAAACGTACTTATATAGAAATAATTATATATAACATAAACAAAATTATAATTAAAATTATTCAACTACTTACATCAATGTATGTCTAAATATACAACCCTTTTTGCAATAAGAATATAGTCTGTCTACCTAAATGTATATTTTGTTTGCAATTTGACCACACTACATTAATAATCACCTAAAAGATTACATTTACTTAATTCTGCGTATATCTTCCAATCTGGTTGTCATCCATACTATTAATATGCTTATCAGCACATTTTTTTTATAGCAAAATAGGTTAGCAAAATATTAGTTCAAAACAGTTAAGTGCTGCATAAGTATAACTAAAGTTTTAGCTAAATTCAATACCGGGTGCCTATGTGTACACACAGAGTTTCGTTGCTCCAACCGAATTTTTTGCCAACCGAATTTTTGTAGTTACATGAACTATCTCCAAATTAGATTTAAAATTCGATTGTTGTGCCCAACTTTCGTTTTGAATAATCGAATCATTTTATTGTCCAAAACGAATTTGAAAATGGGTTAGTTGATTCAATTGAATTTATTTGGTGGGGCTTATCGAATTGCTTTAAATAATACACTGTTTCCAAGTAATTTTTTAAAATATTTTTAATCTTTTTTGTATGAAGAATGATACATAAATTTTGGAAACAAATGATTTAACTCAATTAGCAAAATTTCTGATAAAATATGAGCATTTCGCTATACATACCCATCATATTCTTAAGCTTTTTCTTGAAAAATTTACATAACTTTAATTTTCGAATAAAGAATCCGAGAGTTTGATGTATTGAAAAGAGGTTTTTAACCGAACACCGGTTTAGAATTTGAGGAATTTATATAAATAAAAATACTTTAAATTCGCAGTATTTTCTAGAAAACAACTTTTTTTTTATAAATTAAAATTTTGCAGAATCTGATTGTGAATAATAGTTTTGTTTTTTAAAGAAAAATCTTCAGACTCGTTTTTGGGATATGAATCAAATTCTGGGACATTTTTCATTAAAATAGCTTTAGGCAACTTTCCTGGAAAATCGTTAAATTTGAATGCATTTTGTACATAAGAAATGTATTATTTTATAAAAACATTATTTTTATTCTGATGGATTTCTTCAGTTTTAGAATAGCGGTATTGGTTTATCATATCAAAACTGAAACCAATATGAACATTTTAAAAGAAGGATACTATAGAGCAATTCCATATGAAAGCGATCACCTTTTGGACGACCCCTCTCCGATTTTAAAATAAATAGTCTCAATCGATTGCCCAGCAAAAAATAATGTACCTACATTTTTTTTTTTTTATAGTGACTGGTTTAGTGGTGGTGTGCACCACTGTCATGTGACAAAATTGAAGAATTCTTCATAAGGGACCTCATTGGAAGTTGTTGTAAAAAAAAAACTACTAAAGCGATCGTAACGAGTGATAGCTCGTTGGAAAGGTATTGAATCAGGCTTTAATTGAAAAATAAAATTTTCGTAATTTTTCTTGTTAAATAATTAAAAATAATTCAATTATAAAAAATATAAAAACAATGAGAACAAGGTGGTCTCTTAAATGCTCTTCTCCTGTCCAAACAAGGAGTCGGTGCCCATTTTTTCATTGCTGATTCTTAAAGCAAAAATTATGAGGAATCCAAAAAAAAATAAAATTAGCCGGAAAATTTAGGAGCTTCTGTGGAAAATCGGAAAATTTAATTTTCATGGGAAAACTTAATTTTAATGGGAAAAAAGGTAAATTTCTGAGAAAAGGTAAATTTTCAATTAAAGCCTGATTCAATAACTTTCCAACGAGCTATCACTTGTTGCGATCGCTTTAGCAGTTTTTTTTTAAACAACTTTCAATGAGGTCCCTTATGAAGAATTCTTCAATTTTGTCACATGACAGTGGTGCACACCACCACTAAACCAGTCACTATAAAAAAAAAAAAAATATGTAGGTACATTATTTTTTGCTGGGCAATCGATTGAGACTATTTATTTTAAAATCGGAGAGGGGTCGTCCAAAAATTTGCCAATTTTGATCGTTTTCATATGGAATTGCTCTATAGGTGTATTTGTCCAAATATTTTACCGTGTTAAGTTTTCTAGTTTTGCAGCTCAAACCCTATACATATTCCCTACACTGGATAACTGCAGTGTTTTGGCTCTTTAACGGATTCATGAAAGTGCGTTGGATGACCTGTATAAAAGTTTCAGAATAGTTAATGCATCTTCGAATAGTATTTATTTTATACAAACTACCTTTGTGAAAATTCTGTTTCCAAATGGAATTGGCATGTCTACATGGAATTTTTCTTGAAGTGCCCACAATATGTTTTATATTTAGAATTTAATTGTTTGTTTTTTTATAATTTTCTTTTTTTAGTTTTGTATGTACATATATTTTTTGTAAAATTTTTTAATTTTTTCAACGTTTAAATTTTTTATATTTAATTTTGACAATTGCTATGCTACTTTGTTCATTTATCATTTGAAACAAACTACTTATAGTTGAGAGTGTCGAAATCGTTTAATCGAACATTTTAACACTATTTGACCAACAGTCGGTAGTAAATCCTTAATAAAATAATATGAATGATTTAAAATTCAATTTTGATTGGAACTATTAGATTTTATTTTTCATAGCCAATTTGTCGGTCGAAATGTTAATTTTTTTGTTTTTAATATGATCGTTGCTATGGTATTCTTGTGACAAGATTTTTTTTTGATCAATTTGGTTGGAAATACCTCCTTGATTTTTAAATTGAAACTTAATTAGTTGTAACAGTAAAATGTATGTCATTAAAGCAAAAAATTGGTTGTAATCGTAATAATTATATGCTGGGAAATAAAATTGAGTTGATGGAGAAGAATCTTGGGGGTCATGATAATATTCCAACGAATTTATTCTCTGTGTGTATCCTTAACGAACTGACCGATCGTTTTTTTTGTTTGTTTTGTATAGTAGTTACTGCAAATTTAAGTCCCTAACGTAAATACATTTTTACAATTTTGCCTAGTATTTTTTTTAAATAAAAAAACTACGATTTTTTGGTGTTTTCTAGTTTTTGAGTTTACGCTCTTACGATTTTAATGCAAATAACAACTCTGTCTACGTCAGGAACTAAAGAATTTAGTCATATAAAGGGTCCGCCATCTAACGTTTTTTTTTCAACTAGTGCTTATTTTTTCAACTAGTGCTTATTTAGCTCATGTCTGATTTGACAGATAATTAGTTTTATCCTTCCGCTGAACGAATATGGTTGTGTATACGCTTGAACAACGCTGGGAAATATTGCGACATTACTTTGAAAATCATGGTAATGTTGCAGAATGTGTGAAGGAGTGGCCGTTACAGTCAATGGCGATCGTTATCGGGCTATGTTGAACGAATTTTTGTTCACAAAAATTGAAGAGTAGAATATTGGCAACATTTGGTTTCAACAGGACGGCGCTACGTGCCACACAGCCGAAGCTCCACTCGATGTTTTGCGGCCTGTTTTTGAAGATCGCATTATCAGCCGCAGAGCTGATGTCGTTTGGCCACCTCGGAGCTGCGATTTGACACCGTTGGACTATTATTTGTGGGGTGCCGTCAACGATAAGTGTTACGCCAACAAGCCAGAGACAATTGACACTTTAAAGGACAATATTCGTGAAGCCATTGGTGAAATACAGCTGCACACAATCGATAATGTGCTTAAAAATTGGACCGATCGTGTAGGCTACTGCATGGCCAGCCGAGGCAGCCATTTGAATGAAATTATTTTCTATTATTAACCGGAAGGATTGTACTTTCAATTAAAAAAAGAAATTTGAGAAAATATTCAGTAGTTTTTTTTATAGCATTTTCAAAAAAAAAAAGTTATTTGGCGGACCCTTTATAACAAATAATTCATAATTGTATTCTCAGATGATTTCCCATGGCTCCGATTTATCTTGAAATGAAATGGTATATAATGGAATGATCACCAGTAGTAGTCCGAATTTTAAATTATAATTTTTATAATATTATATGTTGCGGTGTTCTATCGCAACAACATAGTTAATAAAATATTTTTATTTTTTTAAATTACTTAAATATTGTTATTTAATTTAATTCTAAGGAGTGTAAATTCCTTAAATACTATTTTTTTCTCAACTTGATATTATAATGCCAAATGATAATTTTTGGTGGAAAAGAAGTTTTACGTGATTATCTCATAATGCATAGAGATATCAGATTTCAACCAAACTTGGAATAGATGTTGCAAGTCATATGACTACGGAGTGAAAACCCTTCAACACGGCTTCATCATCTCCGATTTCAACAAAAATCACCATAACTGTTGTACTCGACAATAAATCGACAAACCAAAACTTTAAAATGTTTTTTTTTTTTTTCAAAAATACTGACTTTTCTCCAAATCCGCCAAAATTAAATCGGTGAACACACAAATTCTATTTATAATTTTAATATTTGCAATCTTACAATTTTGTTTAAGTTTTTATTTTATTAATTTTTATGAAATATGTCCTATTTGAAAATCGGGACAATTTTCAAAGTCTGGTAGCAACCTCTATTTTTTTTTGGAAATTTTCAAAAAATTAGAAAATTTTATTTTATTAATTTAAATCTAGTTCAGGGTTGTCTCGTCCAAAACTCGTAAATATGTTTTTTTAGAAACAGGAAAAAACAATACTTAGGATCATATTTTTGGCTATAACTCTGAGACCAATCGAGATACCAACCTCACTCAAATGTAGAGAAGGTTTGAATAATAAGCATATATATGTTAAGAATTAGAAAAAACGTATATTGAAATGATTGCATTGGAATTGAAGTCGCTTAAAAATTACCTTTGACCTTTCCATGAAAAAAATCAAAATACATATCGTTTTAAGGAGTATATTTTAAAATAAAAAATAAGGTCAACACGTATTTTGTAACTTGTACAGTTTAAAAGTTATAGTCAATTTTGTAACGATCAAATATGATAGATTTTTGGAATTTTCATGACGTCATATTTTGGAAATCGAAAGGACCCGGAATCTAAAATTTATTTTTCGTTATTTTCTTGTCGCGTATTAGTGTTATGGTGAATTTTATTGAAATCGTAGATGGTCGATCCGAAAATGCCATATTTTTAAATTAGTTGACATGTTTTCAGTTTATAAAAAATTTTAAATTTTATTTGAGTTGAATTTTAGTTTATTGAAATCAACAAAAACTTTTGCTAAATTTTTGTAGATAAAAAACAGCGAACAAAAAAAGTAAAATTTTTGATATATCTACAGTTAGTTTAGCTGAATGCAAATGACAGTAGATATATCTGGTACCGTGAAATAACTCTCAAATGAAATAACTCCCCAAAAAAAAAATTAAATAACTCCCAAAAATTTCCCATATAAATTGGGATTTATTTCACTATTAAATAACTCCCAATGCGTTTGGAGTTTTTTCACAATCTTCTGTTAGAAATTATTTCGTTATGAAATAACTCCCAAATGAAATAATTCCCAACCATGTTTTGTTGGGAGTTATTTCACTTGTTTTCTGTCATTGGGAGTTATTTCACATTTGTTGGGACTTATTTCATTTTCATTTTTAAATGTAATTTTATCGTTGGGAGTTATTTCATTTTTGTTGGGTTTTATTTCATTTGCATTAAAATAACATTTCGATAAATTTTATGCATTTGTAACGGTTCTTAAAATTGTCGAAAGTAAATAATCGCAATACAATGAGTTATTTTACCAAAAGGAACGCAGTTCTTGCTAGAATTTTGGTAAGTAAAGATCGGTATTAAAGTGATTAAAAATAATGGCAAATCTTGAATTTGAAATAATGAGTGGCAAAAGAAAAAATAGTTAAGTGTTGTACGTAAAAGTCGAAAATTAAATTTATTTAAAAAATTCGGAAGCTAGAGGAAGAAAATATTATATGTGTTACGAAGAAAACGTGTTACGACATAAGGTCCATGAACATTATACTCCAGTGTGGAAACAGATCAGTAATTTTGAAGTTTCTTTTGTAGAAAAAACTTTATTTCGCGAAGTCGCCTGCCGCGTTCTACGGAGGAAAAAACCCCTAAGAGCGGCCGAAAGCCGCCACCCAGAAGAACTTGTTTTTCAAATCAGATGTCGAATCCGTTGAAATCTTATATTTTTAAGACATCAAGTAATTTGTAAAAACTAATTTTTCTGTGTGGCGGCCTTCGGCCGCTCTTAGGAGTTGTTTTCCTCCGTAGAACGCGGCAGGCGGCTTCGCGAAATAAAGTTTTTTCTGCTTGCGATTATACGATTTATAAATTAAGTTTTATTTTGTGATATACTACTAAAGAATGTTTAAAAAATTTTTATTGATATACTAAATATTATTAATCTTTTTATTTTAAAAAGTCTGGACGCTATGCCACATTTAAAAGTGACATAATATCCAAAAAAATAATGTCGTAATGTAAACTAATTTATTTTAACTTTTAAAACAAAGACTATTCCAGGTTTTTCTATAAATATATTTTTAATATGTATTCTCTATTAATTTTGTTGATTATTTTTGTATATTTATGTATACATTAAATTCTATCTTTATAATATGTTTAATATTATGTACATTTTTACATGTATTTATGAAATAAATAGAATTCGATGTTTTTGAATTGGGAATTAATTCATTTTTTCGGGACTTTTTTCATTGGGAGTTGTTTCATTCTTTGTTGGGAGTTATTTTATTACTATGAAATAACTCCCAAATGTTGGGGCTTATTTAATTTTTTCTTTGGAGGTTATTTCATTTATTAAAATTGGGACTCATTTAATTTTTTTGGGACTTATTTAATTGGGAGTTATTTCATTGGGACTTATTTCATTTGGGAGTTATTTCACGGTACCGATATATCTTGGTAAAATTAAAAAAATAAATATTAGCTAAAAAGTTGTTATTGCTAATTTATGGAGCGCTGATTTTTTTTTTCGTTTAAAACAATCTAAAAAAAATCTTTGAAATTTTCTAATTTTTTTGTGATTTTTGGTCTACTAATAATTAGGAATTGTGTGAATTAACTAAAATTTAGCTCAAATATAAATAAACTTTTGTAGTTTTAACAGATTTATTTTTGCTATTCTTATCTTACTAATATCTAGCAAAAAAAAAAAAAAAACTGCTTATTTTGGCGGATTTTTCTGCAATATTTATTTTGAACAGCATTAAATATTTTTAATAATTTTTTTCTATTAGTATAGATATCAGAGTTCCATTTCTGATTCTCGATGTTCCCAGTATGATTTTTCAATCAAAATTATTTTTAAATCTATGAATAAATTCAATAATTTCAATAATACAGTAAAGACAATTTTTTTTAGTTTCTCTAAACATCTTAAATTATTATTATTTTTCAATTTAACCTGATCTTCATAATTCATTCAAAATAATGAATAGACGTTGTAATTTCGCATGTAAATTCAAAGACAAGTTGTTGTATATTTTGTCATTACACATTTATTACAATGCCAAAATACTTGCAATCCTGTAATAAAAAATGGCAACATGTTATTTTATGCTTAAGCATTTTATGCAAATTTCTATTATGTCTCTGCAGTAAAACAATTCAAAATACAGATAGATATATTTGCATATATGAGTTTATAATTGTCCATACTTCCTTCGGATATTTGAATAGCATTCATTGTTGAATATGTTTTCCTCAGCGCATTTCTTACACAACTGGCATGCAGTAAGTAAGCATGTACAATAGAGTGGGCTAAAATTACAAAAAATATGAAACTCGGTTAAAAATCAACATATATGCATTTATTTATGAACATGTATGAACTCATTAATGCTCATATAAGAAGTCATTCGAGGTCATATATGTCCATATACTCCCATATAGGATTCATATATGCTCATATGAGTCCATATGTGATCATATATGTATGTATGTAAATATTACCTCAATTTCTGTTAATGTAAACATACACTCACACGAACTTTTCCGTATAAGTTCAACATTTATTTAAAAATTTGATCGGTAAAGTTGTTTCAATGGAATATACAGTTAAATTACTAAAGAAATATATTTTTTAACTTTCTGTCTGATACTCAATAAACCAAATAAAAAAAAAAAAAAAAACGGACTTTCGGTAATAGTTAAAATATTCAGTTATAATTTTCTATTTAAAACAAAAAGTTGTTATATTATATTAAGTATTGAAATAAACGAAAACAATCTATTGTTTTTATCGATTTTGTCAATTAAATTTTGCAACAGTTGAAAATGAACTAAAAAATACAATTGTTTTAAACGAAAAGGAAGTAATCCTTTTTTAATTGATTTTCAATTAGTTTAATTTGTATATTTAGTAGTATTTACGGCAAAAATATTGTGAGTGTATGACCATGTATGGACATGTATGATTATATATGTAAATATTACCCTCAATTTTTTTTTTTTTTTGCTCAAATTTTCAGAATATAGTGCTTGTAGTTTGTTTCATAAAACTCTGAATAGCATTAATTGTTACTTGTTAAAAGTAGATAAATTTTACCTTATGATCGAATTTTCTGCAAAAAAAAACGTTTTCTCCTCGAAATCCGCCGAATTTAAATAGCTGCCCTAACTAAATTAAAAGTGGGATATGCGTAATTTTTTTTATTTTTATTTTAAATTTTATACTTAATGAGACCTTAGTGTGCAAAACTATTTTTTTTAATTTTGTTCAACAAAATTTTTTAAAATTTTAAATTGGAGATTTGTAAAAATATTGTTGGTTTCGACGTCACCTTAGGACAGGATACCGACATCCTAAAAATTAAATATTTCATATCTAACAGTTAATGGGTCCAGTAAGTAAAAAAATATATTTTGGTATTTAATTTCGAAAACGTTTAGGATGAGGGCTAGAAATGTTTGATCAAGTGGTATTTGGCACATTAGTGGTCTGGGGTATTTTTTTTAATCGGGTAATTCTCAACCGATTTAGGATTTTATATCTTTTTGAAAACACTTTTTTGTCATCATCTCGATTAATTTATAATATGGAATAAAAACTGTTTCAATATTAACAATTTTTTGAAAAAACCCCAAAAAAAACCATTTTTTCCCCCATACAGAACACACTTTCAATTTTCAATCGATTTCCGCCTCGTGTTTTCTTTATCCAATCGGCACCAAGCTTCATATTAAATGTTTTTACATACAAAGGAAAAAAATTAGCCCATATCTTGACTTTAGAACTCATTTTGAAAAACGGCCATACAAAGTTGAGCCCCTCTAATGCTTATGTATTAATGCGGGTCGATTTAAAAATCGCTCAACGTTCAAGGAAAATCGTATTCTAGGGATCAAAAACTTTGCCGAAGGAACCATGCCTCTAAAACGAATTCTGATGTTCCGACTTTTGAAAAAGCCCACTTTGATATTTCAGAAAGTAGGAGGAATCTCTGTAAGATTATGGGAGTTACTTCTTCTCCGGGAGACGCGCTAGCAGATTAATGTATAAATCATTATTCTAGGTGACCGTTAAGGGGTTAAAATTTAAGTTGATAGAGGGCCTTTTTAGACATGTTTTTATAGCAAAATGTACAAGTCTCGGGATAGAGATATTTCGGAAAGTAGGAGGAGTCTTTCCAAGATTAGGGTCTCTATTTCTTCTCCAGAAGACGCTCTAGCAGATGAATGTATAAATTATATTCTATTGTGTTGGATTCTATTGTGGCACTCTAAATGGTTCAAAGTGGGATTTTTCAAAAGTTGACCCTACGGGTCAAAAGTCAGGACATCAGAATTCGTTTTAGAGGTATGGTTCCTTCTGCAAAGTTTCTTATTTTGATTCCTAGAATACGATTTTCCTTGAACGTTGAGCGATTTTTTTGCCTCCATACAAATCGACCCGGCCTATTATGTATGGATCTATATACATATGTCGGTTTTTGTTAATAAAACATTCCTTAACACTAATAAAAAGGTTTATACACTCAGGGAAAAAATTTCATCATATTTATGAAACAGTTTCATTGGACGAAAATCTATGATACATATGTATGTATATGTATATGTGTTAATTTATATATATATAAATTTTTCATAAATATGATGAAACTTTTCATTAATATTTATGAAATAGAAAAAAATCATCAATATTTGTTATGATAATGGCCCATATCTTGAAAACCGAAATCGAAAGGGCATATTGTTTAGTCTAGAAGAGTACAAATACGCTTCGGTAAGATAATTGAGCCAACTTCGTGTGAAATTCTGAAACGCATCACCTTAACAAAATTTTTATGAACAGCTTTATAAATGTTATGCAACTTTACCTTTAAGTGTAGTTTTTATGAATTTAACTTTTATAATAAATATTTTCCATGTTTGAAACTTTAAATTAGTTTCGATGCATTTTTCAGGATTTTAAATTCAGCAGCTTTTTGGCACTACTAAGCTTTAAGAATATATATTTTATTAAATTTCGGACCACTGTATTACACCAGTATAATGTAAAAGTTTAAGTTATCAGCAACAATAAAAGCCATAAACAATATAACACAAAAACAAATGTTTAATTTGATGTAACAAGTAGTTAGTCAATAAAAAAAATATAAGCAAAATTGTAAAAGGAGAAGAAAACATTGTCATTGGACACCCTATTTATGTAAGTTATGAATTTATAAATGTATATTATTTTGGATAAGAAGTTAATCTTTTAAGGAAAATTAAACACAATGCAGTAGAGTTGGTTTCTAAATACTTAGACCACGATGACATTATTCCCATTTCCGATTTAGGGATTATGGATTAACTTGTTTCTACCACAACCCGCATCCCAAAATGGGAACTATGCCTAACATGACTATGCTAACAATCCCCTATAAAAAATACACAGATTCTTCATGGGCATTAATACATTTTACACTGCCGTTGCTTTAAAGCAACACCTACTTTAAAGGCCCGATAGTTTTGCATGGGTATGTGATATAATAACACAGTAAAAAGTATGTGACAGTCTGATATTTTGACTATACAAATAATATAAAACAATAAATTTTGCTATACCGTTACCATTTAATTAATCAAAAAATAAAATTTTTGGTATTTTTTTATAGCACTAAGTATTTTGAAAAATTATTAATTTATAGAAAGAAGACCTGATTTGGTTAGGGACGTATGGAAAATATTTTGAGTGAGAAAAGTATGCAGTATGTACTTTTCATGTAAAATTAAAAGATCCGATCAAGAATTTTTGAACTTGCAAAACTTTACTAAGCTATATTACAATTTTGAAAAATAGACTAAAAACACCAATATTTAAAAAAAACTCTCAAAAAACGTGAAAATCCGGTAGTGGCACATAGAAAGGGCCAACATTTGAATTTAAGCTTGAGCTTGGAAATTCAAATTTGATTTGAAGGTTCCGCCTCCAGCGTAGACACGATTTTTGGAAACACGATTTTTTAAATAATTAAAATGTGCGCAAAAAGAGGTTTTGCTTAAACCTGTGAAATTTTAAATACACTTAGAAAATAGATTCGGTCGTAGTAATCGTATTTGTAGCCAGTCAAATGGTGTGGCAGTAGCTATTAAATTTTTTGGTAGTTATCACGAAATTTCTGTTGAAGCAGTCGAAATTTAGATCAATTCCAATCGAATGATTTTTATCACTACAGAACCATTCGATTGGCAACAAATACGAAAGCCACGACCAATTATGTTTTCCGGATGTAGGTTAATGGTCTAATGCATTAAATATGTATAATTGTAGGAATTTTCCATAAAAATTTAATAAAAATGTGGTACAAATAAAAAAGTGTCCCATTAATCACCCAGCTCAAACCGCTGAAGCTAGGAACTTGAAATTTGGCATGTTGGTTTCTCCGTCAGCATAGACGATTTTTGTTAGACGGTGGAGCAAAAAAGATAAAATATCTTCCCCTCATCTTTCTGCTTAATTCTCTTCCGCTAGACATTTGTAATTTTAAGTGTACTTTTATGCTTTTTAAAATTTTCACTAAAAACTAAATGAAAATGTGGTTCTAAGAAAAAAATTTCCCCTTAATCAACCTGAACGAGTCGCTGGAACTTATAACTTGAAATTTGGCATGTATGTTCCTATCATCCCCAAACATCAGATTTGATTTTTAGAAATTATTACGGGCAAAAGTCTCCTTTTGTCCAAAACCCTTCAGATAATTCACTAAAGAAAACTTTTTGAAATTTAATATAAAAACGTGGTAAAACGGGGCTCAAAAGGGATAAATGACCATTAATCACAAAGCTCAAACCACTGGAGCTAGGAACTTGAAATTTGGCATGTAGGTTTCTTATCCGATACACTTACGGGTGGGGGAAAAAAGTGAAAAATTTACCTTTTAATGTTTAACTATTAAAAGAGAAAATCTGAATGTTTTCCGATATTAAAAACTACTAGTGACGGTGTCTCGGACTTTAAAACTAGAAGAGTCATTAAATTATAAAACATTTTATATATTCAGAAGTTAATAATATAAAAAGAAGCAAAAGTTGGTACATGGTAACCTTTACAACTTTTAAAGAAATTTACAACTTGTACGTTCCTGCTGCGGCAAAATTATTTACTCTTTTAAACAAATGAAAACAAAAGCACGAAATTTGTAACCTACTAAATATAGTTGGTCATGGAGGACCAATGAATACAAAAGCACGAAAATTGGAATAGTTGGTCCCAGACGATTTTTATCTTCCGATTTTAAATCAGTTTAAAAAATTTTTCACGTTTTAATTTTAAGGGGACATCCTGATTATAAGTCTTCAAGATATCGATTTTTTTTTTTTTTGAGTAAATCGGTAGTAGAAACTTTTGCACAAAACATATTCAACTAAAATTTCAGAACGAAATTCCATGTATTTCCAAAATAATGCACTTAAAATAAAACACGTACTAAAAACTATTAAATGTGTTTTGAATCGATTTGACTATTTCTTAACCATTTTTTTGTTTAAACACATAGGTTCAAGTTACACTTAACAAAATACTAATTATTTATAACTATTTTTTTAAAAATTGTTTGTTAAATTTTTCACCATTTATTGTTAAAATGTGCTAATACCTGGTATATGGCGCCATCAGCGTATCCGAAGTTTTGAAATCGATATTTTATCCTTTTCTGCATGTAGACCTATAGTTTGAAAACTGACAAAGTTAGAGCAAAATGGACGAACATTTTTATTACTGATATCTTCCCATACCCCAGTGATAATGTCCCCCCTATCCAAAATTGGACCTTGGTGGAAGCCAGGACACTCGGACTTTTTTCTAAATATATTCTATTTTATAAAACGGACAACATGTTCGTTTCCACAAATGTTCTAAATAGATATGGATCAGGTCTGGGGAAGTTGTAGAACAGATATTAGAACCTCTTGTAATACAGTACAAGTAATTATGTAAACTGTTATTTGGGTTTTACTATTTTACCGGGTGCGTACGTAAACTAAAAACATATCTTTAAAAGTCATTCTATTTATTTTTTATAAGACAATCGAATTGAAAATTTAACAAATTTCTGTAAAAAATTGTTTGTTAAAAAATATATATATATTTTTTTTAGATATTTCGCAGACCACGTAGAAGAGAGTGTTGTGAAGAATAATATAATTTTTGTATTTCTTTTTCAATTTGGATTAAAATTGGTTGGGGAAAAATAATATTTGAGAAAAATCCAATGAAATTTAAACTGTTTTGATTTCCTAAAGGCATGTCATTTAATTAATTTAAGAGAACGTTTTTAACGTAAGTGGACTTAACACACCTTCTGTGATGTTTTTACATTTTATCTACTAACTGCAAGAAAGAACTAAAATTCCAGTTCGAATTAACACTGTTTAAGGCAGGCTGTTTCTGAAAACGTTCTATACACATCCTTTTCGAGTTCCTAATAGGCCCTGCCTCAGTGGGAATTTCCAATATTCAAATTTCAAATAATGGAGCAGACTGTAAGAGGCATTGTAAACCCCTGTATTACCCCGTTCTAATAAAATTTTTTAGAAACTAAATTTTTACTTATTTTTCCATTTTGGAAACATCTTACGTTTTCAGATTTAGATTTTTAGCTTAACATTTTGATTAAGATGTGTACTTTAAACTATTTTAAATACATAAAGGGATCAAGTTTCCAGTGGAAATTTTAATAAGTGCATTTACCAAGTGGACTCTTTTCTATATTTTCCATTAATATATTAAAGAACCCATTTTAGTGGTTTTTGGAAAAAACTCATCCCTGTCACATAACAAGATAATTAATATAACATCATAGTTTGTATATGAATTTTCCAAATTTTCACGAACTTCCAGTTATATATATAATGTTATATAAATAACATTATAGTTGGTACATGAATTCTCCAAATTCTTCCATTTTTTCAAAATTAGTTATTATATTCGTTTCATCGCTGTTGAAATAAAATTATGAATATGAAAATTATTTAAAAAAAGTTACTTGTTTTGGAATATGTTCTTTTTCAAAAGGAATTTTCTTTGTGAAAAGGTATTTTTTTTTGGAAAAAGTACTTTGATTTTGAACTTTTTAGAATAGCATGTATTTTATTTGGAAGAAGCTTTTTTTTTTTGTGGAAAAATGTACATTTCTTTGGAACAAGTAAAAAGTACTTTTTTTTTTTTTTTTAAAGTACATTTTTGTAATAGTTATAATAAATAAAATAATTTTTAAGGGTTTTGTATGTAAATTTAAATTAATTTTTCATAATATTTAAAATAAATTTTAATTCAAATTCGATAAAATATTATTTATGAGAAAATGTATACCTGGGTAATAATATACACTGAGAAAAATTTAGCCTATTCACCAACTGAAATTTGGTTACTACTACTCAATTCGGTTGTTACGATTTTCAGACGGTTTAGCACAACTTAGCATTAGTTTTCATACCAAATTTCGGTTATTTAAACCGAATTTAGTTGTTACACCAAAAATATTCTGAAAGTCTAATGTAAATATCGTTGCACAAACTGAATTTATAAGTTGTATTTATAAGTTATATACACTTTTCAATTCGGTTGGCACATTATTTCTCTGTGTGTAGTTATATCTAGTCATGTATAATATGATTAAGTCATATCTGCCTTTGAAGGAAGGCACATTACGGCTAATATCATTATATACAAATACATCTGATCATTTTTATTGAGAGAATTTTTTATATGGTACTTGATGTTATTATATGTCTCCAAATCTTACTCCAAATATAACTATATAAGCCATACAATCATAATTGAAATATATGTAGTGATCGATGTGATTATATATGGTCCCATGCTAAGTCTTATTAAACTACATGTGACTCTACACTGAACACATTTTCTTATAATCTTATAATTTTATAATTCCATACATATTTTGGTAAAGTTCAATATCAAATTAAGTTATATGCTAGTTAAGACTTTATTACAGATGGCTTCACATACAACCATATTTATTTCATAACGAAATCATTTGCTTTATTCTATATAATTTCTAATAAAAAATGTGTACATACCACTTAATTATTTATTTTTGAAACTCTAAATTTGTTCTTGATAATTTTTAATCATTTCGTTGTTTCATTAAAAAACTAAAAAATTTTTTATTTCTAGAAATTTAAAGTTTAAACTTAAATACTTTTAAGCATAAATTCAAGTTACAAAAAGCAAACCTACTATCGGCTATTATTTTATAAAAACAGATACATTTATATCTAATTTATTACAATTAGATACATGTAGATGACCCATTTTTCGGATCAATTTTTATATGCATATACATATATGGGAACTTGTGAAATGAGATATCATTTTATTAGGCTCTATACTAAAACTTTTACCCGGGTATGTATAAAATTATTAAAAAAAAAAACTATCTTCAAATATGTATTTAAAACGATTGCTTTTTGTTGCTTTTCTAGTACTTTCACAACTTTGAAACTATATGGAATAAGGACTTTAAAAATTGGTTTTCCAAAGTTTAGATAACTTTATCAAATACAACCATGAGACGGTAAAGTATTGTTACCATTTGGGTCGTTGTCACAACGATCTTAATTTGTAACCATGAATGTTATACGAACGCGTTTTAGGTTAAAAAATCATTTTAGAGTTTGGTTTTGTAACGCTTTGAGAACGGCAAAAATATCATCCTACCCGTTAAACTGGTTATCATTTAGTCGTTTTCACACAATGCTTTTAAACCTGTTAATCAGAATGTTGTGAAAACGCTTGTACCACCTTAACAACCATTAAAATTTCACTTTTATAAATGCATAGTGTGTACTACTTGATTTTGCAAATATTAATTGTTACTTTTTATATTTTGTAAATGTACGGATGTTGGAAGCTCGTTATAAATTAAAATAACATAAAAAATGATCTCGATGGTAAATAAAATACAAAAAAACTATAAAACTGTAACAAATATTACTTGGAGACAGAGTAAACCCTAATTTTTTTTCTGTAAAACATAAACATTTTGGTCTTTAAAGTTAGTAACTCATGATGCTTGTTACACACAGAGAATAATGGAATGGAATTCTATTGTAACCCACAAAATTTAATCATTATTCAATAATTTTTAATTGTAAGTACTTAAAATTCAGTCCATCATCAGAATAATTAAACTATATTATTA